>JAQQZR010000016.1:6898831-6911418 GCA_030068235.1 Notoglanidium macrostoma | reverse complement strand
ACAAACAAACAAACAAACAGGGCAAGGACTCCAAAAAGTATTAAATTATATTCATCCGAAGACATGCAGTGTGAAGAAAGTTAAACAAAACGTGTACAATCATATCTAAGATTTAACAGCCAAAGAAAAACAATCTAGTTCTTAAAACCAATTAGAAAAATAAAGGATGAATATCCAGAGGCGTTTTTTTTATTTTTTTTTAGAAAATAAAAACAATAAGTCACTTCTTACTTTCTTGTGCTGTAACGTTTGGGACTAAACTATTTCGGATTTCAAAACTCAACTTAGATTTTAAAACTCTGTTTGGATTTAGGAAGTAGGCATGATGCTAAGTGATGACAGTCACATATACACAGTTTTCCATATTTTCATGCATTAGGAATACCACAATCATTCATTCATTTTCAGTAACCACTTTATTCTGGTCAGGGTCCCAGGAACGCTATGCACAAGGCATGAATAAACACTAAATGGGATGGCAGTCCCATGGTACGAGCTATGAGGTGACAGCATTAACCACTGCGGCATCAAGCTGCCCTAACTATTTGTTGTTTTTACTTCTTTTCAATTTGGCATCACTTCTACAAAAGTTTGGAACGTGATAATATGGGGATGCTAAAATAGTTCTACCTCAATCCGAGTTTATAATGATTAACTCTTTCTGCTATTTAAAAACAAACAACCAAGTTTTTGTAGCTTAACAGTTTGTATGAGAAGAATAGCAAGACTTTGGTGTGTATAAGCCAAAAATATGTTGCTTGATATAAATCTTTATGAAAGAAAGAAACAAAGAATATCGATCTTCTCTGAAAATTGTGTGAATATCTAAGACAATTCATTTAAGAGCTTTATAAACTAGTCAATTTCTTGTTTGTTTAGGTTTATGGCCACCAATGATCTAATGATGGAGCTGCAAAAAGATTCCATAAAACTCGATGAGGACAGTGAGAGGAAAGTGGTGACCATGCTCCTGAAGCTCCTGGAGGACAAAAACGGGGAAGTTCAGAACCTGGCTGTCAAATGGTAGCCAAATTATTTGTCTGTTTCACCAGCACATGTTGTGTATAGTGTTTAGAAATCATTGTTATCCATGAATCATCATCATAGCTGTTTCATTCAAGTGCTATTGAATGTGAAGTATTTATGATCTATGCAGTCTTGGTCCTCTTGTGGGCAAAGTGAAGGAATATCAAGTCGAGGCGATGGTGGAGACGTTATGCTCCAACATGGTGTCTGACAAAGAGCAGCTACGTGATATCTCCAGCATGGGGCTAAAGACGGTCATCGCTGAGCTGCCCCCACCAACTGCAGGTAAAACATCTATATGTTGGTCCTGGTGGCTCAGTGTTTGAAGGCTTTGGCCTACTCGACATAAGGTTGTATGTTTAAATCCCTGCACCACCAGCAAGCCTATTAACTCTCATCTGCTTATTTATATCCAGTAAGTTGGTTTGGCTAACATTGTCAGCCAAATAAATGTAAATGGTAAAATATAACCATGTTCTGTTATATATGCTTTATTGCACTTTGTTTCACTACAGAAGCTTAAGGATGGCTCCGAGTACTAAATATGCCAAATCATTTCACATTTTGCAGTGTAATTACTTGAAACACAAATAATTTTTATTTCCCTGCTTGGTTAATGTGGCTAAAGCAGGAAATTTCCAGGAAACTTACATGTCATGTTATCCATCTTTTTAACTGATCACCACCTTTTTCAGGTTTGTGTCTGACAGCTAACGTCTGTAAAAAGATCACGGCTCAGTTGATTGGTGCCATGGGAAAACAAGACGATGTGTCTGTGCAACTAGAAGCCCTGGACATCCTTTGTGATATGCTAGGAAGGTTTGTGCCTAACATTAATTTGAGATGAAACTCATTCTCAGCCAAGTCATCCAGATTCACATATTTCCGTTAACGTGTGACGTATTTCCGTTAGTGGTGTGTTCAGCAGCTCATCATTTTCTGGTATTATGCAAACGGTAACCATGTGGACATTTTGCTAGATTAAAAAACCTAATAAAGTGTCATACAGTGTCAGTGCTGTATGTGTATACGCAGTGTATATACAATGATGAGGGTGAATAATTATGAATCATTTTTTTTTAATAATTCTGAGTGTATCTAAATACTTTATTTAATTTTATTTCTGAAGAGAGTCAATTCAAAAGGAGCAGAAAAAACACTCTAATATACTTAAATTTGCAACACAGCAAAACGAGAAATAATCACCAGGGACACTAATTTTCTGGACGTACTGTATAGTCCAGAGAAAGTTTGTATTCCCTGCGTGTTACAGATGTGGCATGTTGGAAAAGGTTTCTTTATAGACTATAGAAATCACACAACTATGTTGTTAACTGTAGGAAAGAAGTAAGTGGTGATTAAAATGTTCTTCCAGTTCCTACAGTTTCCCTTGTCATGGTATGGTTGAGATTTGCCTGGGCTTGCTTAACAGAGTACAGTTTCAGTGTGGGAAGGTGTGACCTACAGTACAATAACCTAAGAATTAATAACCTTAACGGGTTAAGGGGTGTTTGGTTTGTTATAATTTTTTGATTTGTATGTTTGATGCATTGACGATGAAAAAAAGGCATTTCGATCTAAAACAAAAACAGACAAGTTTAAATACACCTGTACTGAGCATAGTATATTACATAGGATTTTTTCCAGGAGCGTTTGTGGATCATAATGTTTCCACCTCTGTAGGCTAAGCAGCACCTTAGTCAGTTTCCACCAGTCAATCCTGACCAGTCTTCTTCCACAACTGACTAGCCCTCGCATGGCAGTGAGGAAACGTGCCATTATGGCACTTGGCCACCTGGTGCCCAGTAGTAGCCCTGCAATCTTCATGCAGCTCACTGAGCATCTCATGGGTGAACTGACACGAGGATCACCTGCTGCAAACACACGTACTTACATCCAGTGCCTCACCACCATCAGCCAGCATGGAGGGCACAGAGTTGGTAAGATAAGGGTTTGCTATCAAGATCATCTATGAGTAATCTGTATGCAGTAATATGAATTAAAAAGGATGTGGTGAATGATTTTTGTTTTTCTTGTATAATATCTGTAAGCTATTGCATAACCTGAAAAGCATGTATTATATCCATCATGTTGCTTTCAGGTTTGCACAATTTTCTCTACATATTGTATGTCTATGACATTTCCATGATATAATCCTACATTGCAACATGTTGGAAATTCTTTTGTATCATAGAATTTGGTTACAACTTTACAACTTATAGCTGCATTAAATGACAATAAAAACCTCAGCATTATAAGCTGTTGTATCAAATCCTGTATGACTTCCTCAGGAGAGCATCTGGAGAAGATTATTCCCATGGTGGTGAAGTTCTGCAATGTGGAAGATGACGAACTGAGGGAGAATTGCTTCCAGGCATTTGAAGCCTTTATTCGCAAGTAATTCTTTTGACCTATGAGACATCCAGATATCATTTCAGAATGATTTCACGTTAATGCATAAATTGTAGAGCGTTTCTCTTTTTCCCGGAAGATGCCCCAAGGAAATGTCGCCTCACATACCTATGGTAATTAACTTGTGCCTGAAGTATGTCACCTATGACCCAAATTACAACTACGACGCAGAGGATGACCAGGAGGACTCCATGGATATTGAGGATGGAGGGGATGAAGATCAGGGTGCAATTTTTGTTCATTCCTAAACATACTAGGAATTATGGTAACATTTCTGTCACTATATATACAGTGTGTGCTTCAGACAGGTTCTATCTTCCTCTTGAGTTTTGATCAGCATAGCCTGGTCTTGTTGCATGTCTGCACAACTCCAGACAGTCAGAATTGAACCTTTGCCAAATTCCAGTTAAAAGGGCATGAAAAAGGCAGTAATTACCTCACCTACGCATGTATTCATTCCACTTAATCTGATGATGCATACAGCAATTTAAAAGGATGTTGTAAAAATTAAAAGTTAAAAATTATAAAATGAAAGGATTGTGAAATAGGCAGTAACCAACACATTTTTTCTAACAGAATCTGATGATGAATACAGCGATGATGATGACATGAGCTGGAAGGTAAGACGTGCATCTGTGAAGTGTCTGGAGGCGGTTATCAGCAACCGTAGAGACCTGCTGGTGGAACTTTATGGGAATGTGTGCCCAGTTCTGGTGTCACGTTTCAAGGAACGTGAGGAAAATGTCAAGTCAGACATTTTCTTGGCCTTTGTGTCTTTACTCCGACAGACTAAACCACCTCATAGCTCTGCTTTAGATCCTGGAACTAAGGAAGACCCTGCAGTTACCCTTTTGAAGAAACAGGTATGGACAAAGAGTGACATATTAATGGTCACACTCAATACGAGGGATCATATTTTCCTCACCTAGCTCACAGATGGATATATTCTTGTCTACATTTTTTACTATTGCAAAAGTGCCGTCCTTTTTTAGAAATAGTCCACAATTACTTATAAAAATTCAATGTTTAGAACCTAGTTTCAGACCCTTTTCCAGTATATGTCATGTAAACACCACCATGTTTTGTCTAATGGAGCAATCTTCATCTTTGACTGTAAGTGTTCCAGTTTTTGGATCCTATTTATAAATGAATCAGCACACAATAAATAGATCTATAGTGTGTTTTGTTGCAGGAAAAACCTTTGTTCTTTGTAAGTGAAATTCCTCACACATGTACTTGAAAAGTCTGATTCGATTCAATCTGCTTTGATTCAGGAGATTTGTATGCATTTATTATTTGTATGGATATTATGTTTCACAAATATTTTGCAACATTTTTTACCTTAAGTCTTGTCATTCTGTTAGTTTCATTTCAAATTCAGTGTATGGGGATTATCAAAAATTGTACCACTGTCCAAGTACATATGGATTGCACTGTACGAATACCCAAAACTTGTAAGATCATGCTGATAATTTTGTATTCTAAATCAGACATCCCTTGCATTTGCAGGTCCCCACAGTAATAAAGGCCTTACATAGACAACTGAAGGAGAAAAGCATGAAATCCAGACAAGGCTGTTTCTGTATACTAACAGAGATAGCCAGTGTGCTTCCTGGGTCATTAGGAGAACACATTCCTGCCCTTATTCCAGGTAAGGGCCTTGTTCATTATAGTCGTGTAGGAGGTTATCTTGTCAGTACGTGTTTTTTTTTTGTCTGACTCTAAGCAGGATTGCGCAAAACCTATACAACCGATTCCCATGAAACTTGATGGCAGGGTGTAGCATGGGCCAAGGAAGAGCCCAATAAATTTCAGAGAAGATCCAAGTCAAGGAGCGGCTCCACGAAATTAGTTACCCTTTTGTGAGCTACTGCATTTGACCTTAATGGAAGTCTGTGCTCAACAATGCCATATATCTTAAAATGCAGTGGATGGCAGTAAAGTTAAATAGTGACAAAACAGCCAGAGCAGAAATACGATGATTCGATTGGAAACATATCCAGACATAAAAAGTGGTTGCAGGTACAGATTTGCATATCATAGAAGAATCAACTATTGGCCTTGGCAGAGGTCTGTACCTTGCTAGTGCCCTTCTAGTTTAAGACTGTTTTAAATTTGGATATTTTGTACAGTTTTAGCTATGGTTCCTATGATTCAATCTGAACAATAAATCAGAACAATAGTACTATAGTACTGTATTCAGACTTTTGCACTGTGTTGCAAACACAAAGCACTTTTCATACGTGTTCCCTCATAAAGACTTATATTTTCCATAGGCACTGTGTACTCTCTCACAGACAAGTGTGCCTCCTCCAACATGAAGATCGATGCACTCTCCTTTCTCCATGTTCTCCTGTCTAGCCACACCCCAGAGGTCTTTCACCCACACATAAAAGTCATCCTACCACCAGTAATTCAGTGTGTTGAAGACCCGTTCTACAAAATCACATCTGAAGCCCTTCAAGTGACTCAACAAATGGTCAAGATGATGCGCCCCCTGGATAAACCATCTTCTTTTGATGCTAAGCCCTATATTAAGGATGCCTTCAACAGTACTTTAAAGAGGTTAAAAGCAGCAGACATTGACCAGGAGGTGAAGGAGAGGGCCATTTCCTGCATGGCCCATATTGTTAGCCACTTGGGGGACCAGTTGGGAGGAGACCTGCAGCCCACCCTACAGATCTTTTTGGAAAGACTAAAGAATGAAATCACCAGGCTCACAGCAGTAAAAGCTTTATCCATCATTGCCACATCTCAGCTTAAGATTAACATAAGACCTATCTTGACAGAAGGGATTCCAATTCTGGGATCGTTCTTACGAAAGAACCAGCGTGTCCTTAAACTAAACACACTAACAGCCCTAAATATCATTGTCACAAACTACAGTGACAGTCTCAAACTTCCTTTGATAGAGTCTGTGTTGAATGAATTACCTGCTTTAATTCGGGAGAGTGATATGCATGTTTCCCAAGTGGCCATCATGCTTCTCACATGCATGGCCAAAGTTTGTCCAAATTCTTTAGCCAAGATAGGAGGCATAATCTTACCTGAAGTATTTCACTTAGTCCATTCTCCACTGCTTCAAGGAGGTACTCTTGGTTCCATCGTTGAGTTCTTCCAAGTTCTGGTCTCGACCAAGGCCAGCAATACGGGGTACAATGATCTCATAAAAGCCTTGACTGGTCCTTTCTATAAGGCTAAATCGGCTGACTCCATGCCTGTCCATAGACAGTCCTATTACTCAGTTGCGAAGTGTGTGGCAGCGCTGTCTTCTGTATGTCCCAAAGAAGCTTCTGGAACAATTTCCAATTTCACCTTGGAGGTGAAGAACCAGAAGACATCAGAGTCTGTGAGGATCCTGTCATTTCTTTGTCTTGGTGAAGTCGGGCGTTCCATGAAGCTGAGTAGTCACAAGGAGTTGAAGACCGTCATCATGGATGCTTTCAGTTCCCCCAATGAAGAGGTGAAATCTGCAGCATCGTGTGCTCTAGGAAACATCTGTGTGGGAAATCTAGATGAGTACCTACCATTCCTATTGAAAGAAATTGGTAATCAGCCCAAGAGACAGTACCTGCTTCTTCATTCACTAAAAGAAGTGATCAGTGCTTTATCAGTTGAGAGTCTCAAGCCTCATGTGGAGAGCATTTGGTCTTTGCTCTTCAAGAATTGTGAGTGTCCAGAAGAAGGTACTCGTAATGTTGTGGCAGAATGTCTAGGCAAACTCACATTGGTCAACCCATCTGAGCTTCTGCCCAGGCTTAAAAAACAGATATCATCAGGTAAGAATCTTTAGCAACTCAAGCTATAGTAACCAAAAAAGAGAATATTAGCTTGGGGCAACACCTAGGTAGGTGTCCACTGATAGAAACTGAAATCAGAATATTCAGCTGCGATAAATGAAGAATATTAACACAAGGCAATCTCTTCTTAGGTTCCTCTCTTGCCCGTAGTACTGTTGTGACAGCTGTGAAATTCACTATTGTAGATCATCCTGTGCCCATAGACTCACTTCTTAAAGAATGCATAGGTAAAATCTTTTAAATTTTATCCTCACAAGAATGTTAATGAATACGGTTCAGTTCCAATTGCAAACCTGTATGACATTGTCACATTTCCCCTACTAGGTGATTTCCTAAAAGCCATCCAAGATACAGACCTTAATGTACGCCGTGTTACCTTGGTGATGTTCAATTCAGCTGCTCACAACAAGCCTGGCCTGATACGTGGTCTTCTAACCACAGTTCTGCCAAACCTCTACAAGGAAACCAAAATTAGGAAGGAGCTCATTCGAGAGGTTGTATGCCATTTCGAGATTACCTACAGAACAGTGGCAAAACTAGCATACTTTCACATATCTTAAAATGGATGTATTTTTAAAAAAAAAAAAAATTTTGCAGAAATATATTATTGTAAACGTCTGTGAATATTGCTTAAATAAATGAGCATAATTAGCTAAATAAATAAATAAATACATTTTATGGTATATTATATATTATGAAAACTTAAAAAAAAAGGTTTTCGCGAGCTCAATGTAGAATACTTATAAAACACATAAATAAACTGCTAGTTTGATATTTAATATTTCAGGTAGAAATGGGTCCCTTTAAGCACACAGTGGATGATGGACTGGATGTGCGTAAAGCAGCCTTTGAATGCATGTATACTCTCCTGGACAATTGTCTGGATTGTCTGGACATCTTTGAGTTCCTCAACCATGTGGAGGAAGGCCTAAAAGACCACTATGACATTAGAGTGAGTATACTGATGATAACATATCATGTGATTATGTGCCATTTGTATTTTCATTTATGCTTTGAATAATTTGACACAATCCAGCTCCTTGGAAAAATAATTGTCTGTAACTTCTGTTTTGTACCACAGAATTTTGGAAAACCGCAGCTCATTGTTGATAATTTTCCTTTCTGCTTCATGTTTAATTTCCTACATAATATGGTGTTTTTTTATACTCTATATGATGTTTTCTGATAGTTTCTAGTGTCCCATACAGCAGAAGCAATTATAAATGTTAGTCAGTTTTTAAACTGGTATGGTCTTCTACAAAGAACCATGCTTTCTTAACAATTAAGGGAAAATTATTTTATAAAATTATTATAAAATTTTTATTTTATGCTGTAATATATTTATACATTTTATTTTTGTATTAGGCAGGTGTGCATTGATTAAAAAAACAGTAACTTCTAAATTGAGCAAGGACTTAAAAAAAAAAAAAAAGGGAACACATTTATGGTTTTCTGTGTCATGGTTTGTGCTGTGTCACCTTTTTAGTTGCTATACCCGCACTACACACCACACTTGGCATTTTTTCCAACCACTACTCTATTTCCTAGAGCTGGGTGCAAATGTTTGCACACGCTTACTTTCAATGACCACATAAGGTTAACAAAATTTATTTTAACTTACAAGACTACTATTGTAGACTACTATAAGTCTTTGTAGATTTTTACAAATGTTTCAAAGATATCTTCATTATCAAAAGTAATACAATGGTACAATAATAAATATAAGATGTATTTGATATTACATAAATATAAAATCAAAATAATACTGCTCCAAAATTTGTACTTTCTTAGTATTTTTGTTTTGGATAATATAATATGTTTTGGGAACTCTGAGTAACAGTTGGATCTTTTTTTTGCTTGTATCTTTGCATATTCTTTCTGGCACCTATCTCTACAAGGTTACTTGGGTATCTATGATACATAGTTTCATTAAAAAAATTTAAAGATTTTGTTAAAGGCAATTTAGACTGTAGATTTGCCTTTTCCCCCTAAAAGTTTGTGCTATTTTTTGCCTTGTCACATCTCTTTTTTTGAGTTGAATTATTATTTTTTAAACAGCCTTAAATCAGTTTTGTCTCCAATATTACCTACTGTATTTAGACAATACATTTAAATTTCTGAAAAATGAAGAATTACTTCTTCCATTACACTATTAAATAAGTTCTATCTTTGATGTTCCCCAGATGTTAACCTTCATTATGCTGGCCAGACTTGCCTCCTTGTGTCAGTCTGCTGTTGTCCAAAGGCTGGACCGTCTAGTGGAGCCCCTTAGAGCCACATGTACTACAAAGGTAGGTTCTAGCTGGAAGGCTACATCAGCTATATCGAATAATCAGGACAAATTCTAAGTTTTTCCCCATTGCTCAGGTAAAAGCCGGCTCCGTGAAGCAGGAGTTTGAGAAACAGGAGGAGCTGAGGCGTTCAGCAATGCGTGCAGTAGCAGCTCTTCTATCCATCAGAGATGTGGAGAAAAGCCCAGCGATGGCCGACTTTGCTACACAGATCAGAACCAATGCAGAGATGGCTACCATTTTTGAAAGTGTTCAGGGAGACTCCTTATCAGGGGCCGTGGATTCAATGGACACTAGTTAGGACTTTCAGTTTTGACTGTGCACTGTTGCATAGGATTATTTTTAACAATGGAAATGTTCTTCTGTGCACTAATGGTTTAGTGTCACAATTTTCCTGATGAAGATTACAAGTTCATGCATAATTTACACGTTGAATTTATCTTTATCCTTACATTACAGCAGTACAAAACTAAACTGACAGCAAAATTTAAATCAAAATTCTCTTGTTTATACAAATTGGTTTTGCTTCAATAAAGATATGTTTAGACAAGACAGTAAAACCGCTTAAATTACACAGTAAACTAACCATGTTGGCTACAGTACATAAGAACCAAGTCATACAGCACCCTCAAAAGGGACAAAATAGGGCAATCTGCAACCTGCCACATAATGTCAATGTTCAGCAAGTTGTGAATGTCAGTTTAGTGTGAATTTAACAGGCAACAGCAAGTGGTAAAATCAAATATTTGAAAAAAGAAAGAAAGAAAGAAAGAAAAAAAAAGACAGGAAAAAGGGACTGGCTTTTTATAATTTTTAGCTTTATTGAAAAGACCATATTGCCAGATTATTCATTCTCCTCGCTGCGAAGTCTTGCGTTCGGGTTTGTGACCTTGATGGCCAACTGAGCCGCTCGCTCCACAATCAGCTTCCTGTTCTTTGAGGAGACGTTGTGGGCAATCTCTGCACAGTAGCTCCTGCACAGGTAAAACAAAGACAGAGAAATTAAGCAAAGTTCAATATTGTCTCAAGAACTTGACTACAGTATGGACCCCTTACACTGCCTTTTTTCCCTACAACAGTTCTATTTACACGCATTCTATTGCAAGCGATGGTTTGGAAAGGCCATTTCTAGGGACTTTAAATCAGACGAATGCTTGAGATCTATTGTAGATTATCTTCCACCTGCAGGCTATGGGCAGAGCCAGAGGTGGATTGGGCAATTTCTCTGCAGCTCTCTCTCTCCATATTCAATACCTGACTAGAACATGGGTGAATTCAGCAGGTACAGCTGGAGAGGAAAGCTGGACTGATCAAGGTCTTAATCAGAAACAGAGGACAGTTAAAGAATTCTCAACTCCTAGTATACCTCACCAATACACTCATTATCAAAACTGAGCTGGGCCAATTCTTTGTTTAGGTCTGATTCAGTTGTTTACCTCCTTAAAAGTTGGAGCTGTCTGTATAGCCAACGATTAAGTGCTCAGCATTCACTTCAGTAGGACTGCATGATCCTTGATGAAATGCTGAGCAATTTAGAGTTGAGATTTCAACTCATTCACAATTATTTAACACATTTTGCAAAGAACAGTATGTGTAGTTATGAAATCACATTACTGTAGCAGAGCATCGAAGCTACAGTTTTACGAGTGGAAATTTGTGAACGACTGAATTACTTGCACATTTGTATTGCAATGGCCTTAACCCTGAGCAATGATTACCACTACTTAATAAGTTAATCATATTAGAGTTCAAGGAACATAGTGTGTGAAGGAAACCAAAATCATTAGTGGTAGTTTCAGTTCTTCTCTGCTCATGCGGTGTGTGCAATTCATCAGTAGTGAGTTTTGGGCAAAACAGCATGTACAGTCTTGACTCCCTCACCCCATTCATTTATTTAGGGAGACAGAGTTATTCTTTCTGAACACACAATTCATTTAAGGACACATTTGCTTCCTTCCTTAAGCGTTTTGATCAATTTTAAATTCCCTCCCACATTACTTTTGTGATTCTTGGCTTTCTCTTATGGAGTTCCATAATTTTATCTATTACACCTGTAGGTTTAGGGGAAATTACCAAACACAAGAACAGGCATGTTTTCTAGTACTGAGAAAAGTACTTTTTTAAAAAGCGTGCCACGAACTCATAATTCAAACTATAATAGTTTGTTATAAAAGTATAATAGCATTTTAAAAGTAACAGCCCAAGCTGCTCTTAGACTTCGTTGCAAGTACTCTACATTGTTTGTAACAGAAAAATGCACTGATTCTTGTCAATGGTAACCACACATACTCTTAAGATTCAGCATACAAAGATACAGGCTGAATACTGCACAAAAAAAGGTTTTCTTTACAATTTTAGATCAATATATTTATGTTTCTGGCTTTACAATATGACAATACTGAGAGATGTCCCAACACCCCAAGTCTCTTTAAGAATGGCAGCATTAAAAGCTCTTACTTGTTGCTCATCAGGAGGACTTCGAGCTCTTTGACGTTGTGCACAAGAAACTTCTTGAAACCAGACGGCAGCATGTGCTTGGTCTTCTTGTTGCTACCATAACCGATGTTGGGCATCAGCATCTGGCCTTTGAAGCGCCTGCGGACCCGGTTATCAATACCTCGTGGCTTCCTCCAGTTGCTCTGCAAAAAGAGTGGGTCAATGTTTAGCATTTAAAATGACAGTTTTTAAAATAGAAATATCCTCCGTGATCTTTCAGACATGGAAATATATTCAAAAATATTTTAACGGGCACATAATAAAAATACGTTTAATCCACAATTATTTCATGCTATTCGGCTGTGCAGACAATGGGCATGTCAAATCAGCATCATAAAAATGACACCACCACACTCATCCTAAAAAAAAAAAAAAAAAAAAAATTCTCAAAACATTTTCTGAATATCTTTGCAAAAGTGCATTTAAATTCCACACTCGACTAGACCTGCACAAGAACCCTAAACGATTTAACATTTATTACCCTATATACATTTGACTAACATGTCTACATTTACACAAACAAAACGAGCATTAGAAGTAGCTTAAAAAACAAACAAACCAT
>JAQQZR010000016.1:6876299-6892250 GCA_030068235.1 Notoglanidium macrostoma | reverse complement strand
ATATATATATATATATATATATATATATAGATAGATAGATAGATAGATAGATAGATAGATAGATAGATAGATAGATACAGATATTTATATTTATTTAGATTTATATATATAATGCTCCTGGATTTTGGTTTTTATTGTACTATACATTTTCATTTTCAGTGTATCATTCATGAAAAAGTCTTGCTCGCTGTTTGCATACAAGAGAAAAAACTGTATGTAATTGTATTGGTCTTGTACAGGGTGCCTCAGGTGTCAGAAGATGTGGCGAGGGAGGCTTTGCTCAAGTTTGTGGGGAAAAAATGGACATACAGCAGTAAACCCGCCCAGAACCTGGTCTTCAAGGATTTGAGGCCTTTCACAGTGTATCGTGTAAATCAACTCCTTCTGTATTATTTCATGTTGATGGTGTACTGACAGTATTGTTTTCTATAATTTTTCTACATTGTCTTTTCTGTTCAATTACATTCAGTTAATCTGTGCATAACTATTTTTTCTTCTCTGCTATAGTATCGCTTGGAAACATTTACAGAGTCCAGATCAAGTGCATGGGAGTATGAGGCATATACTGGTATTGTATAACATACAACATATTAGACTTTTGCAATTATTTTCTCTGTAGTTTAAAAAAAAATTATTACAGTCACAGATAATATACTTCAAGATGAATGATCATATAGTAAGCTGAGAGGTTAAGGGGTTAAATCGTGCTAAAAATTTAAATGATTATGATAAGCAATTTTAATATCAGCACATACCTCTAAAGCACGCACTTTTATGCTCAGGTTATTTTATATGTCCAAGTGAAAGAAGCAATACATTTAAAATAGCTAATTTGGCTAACTAAGAGTGAAAACATAGTGCAGTCCAAACAATTTGATAGAGATTATGTACTTTTTTTTTTTTTCTAACCAAAGCCTGAACCAGATATGAGGCACAAAGAGGTGCATCATTTGAGGAAAAAAAGGTCATTTATTGAAATTTCTGTTTTTGACGAATACACCAATGCCACGAGTTAATGATGGATTGTGTGACAATAAACACATGTGAGAAAAATATCACATCTTGTCGATTATTAGTAAATTAGTACAAATAAAAGGCAAGTATTAAATTTGCACAATGGATTCCACAGCTTGAAGAAACAAATATACAATTTAATGAGTCCCAAATTACTGTCACTGCAAAGTTGGTTTCATGTTAGATATTTACCTCCATTGTGCTGATCCTAACAGAGCCACATTTCCCTTGGTAACAGATATACACACTTCGATTTTTGTATTTCTAACCATTTAAAAAAAAAAAAACTCAACTGCAGATATAAAGAATAAAACGCACATGCAAAAACCTATTAAAATATTGGTTAATTCCATACTTTCATGGTGATTTCTTTCACAAAATTATTTTTTTGTAAATCCCTACAAACTGATTTTACCCCATAAAGTTTGAACTTGTCCCCTCCCAGCTCTATTCCTGGCCCATAAGCAATGTCTCGGTCATCGTGCTCAGGAAGCTCCCGGAGATAAGCAAGAAATAACATCTCATAAATTACAGAACTATGGCGTAGACTTCCTCTGCCTGCATTCATTACAGACTAGACTAGTGAGGACTGAATAGAATAAAAATTAGTGTGTGAAAATCCCTGAAGATTCCTTTGTGATGCTAATTGGACATTATCAACTTTTGTTTATTGTCATGTAGTGATTAACACAGTCACCTCACAGCAAGAAGATTCCGGGTTCAATCAGTCATGGTAGGGGCCTATCGATGTGGAGTTTGCATGTTCTTGTGTGTGGGTTCTCCTTGGGTGCTCTGGTTTCCTCCCACAGTCCAAAGACATGAGTTAGGTCAACTGGATACTCTAAATTGCCCATACACGTGAATGCAAGTGTAAATGGCTGTCTGTCTATGTGTTAGCCTTGCGATAGATACCAAACTGTGCTGTGGAAGAAATTGATTCTGGCTGCTACTACTGTAATATTACTCCAATAGGACCTCCTTTTGTCCGATTGTGACCTGATGCAGCAAAATGATTTACAGTGAACCTTGTGGGCATGTGTAGCTGGTCTTCCCAAGAAAAACTGTTTTAATGTACTGAGGCCAGGATTAGAATTAAGTTTAAACATTGCATTAATTAGCTGCATTAATAATTATGTCAATAGGTCTTAACAAGGGTCGTAAGGCAAATGTGAGTGTGTATGAGATATAAACAAAAACAAGGGTCACGGTGACTCATTTTGCTGGATCGGGTCATGTGTATATAGATAACAGCATTTCTTAAATTGTAAGTGTGTGATGATGTACACATACAGTTTGGACAAAGCGAAACTGGTATCCAAATCCAAGGTCAAAGTCAAAGTGTCATATTGTCGGTTTGATTCTGAAATCTTGTTATCCGATCTTGATCTTGTTAAATCTTGTCTTATATATATATATATATATATATATATATATATCTTGTCAATGCTATACAATATCTACCATTATATTATTGTTTTTCAATGTACTACAATTAATGGGAATGCCAATACTGATCACTGAACTCATAAATATAAATATATACTCATATATGGCAGAATATTATATGTTCCTTACTCTTGAATGACAGCCTATTAGTTCTTGTATATTCATAATACAATAGGTAGAGAAATAATATGACAAGTAAAAACAAGTTCTCACCATTAAAATACACTCATTTGAATGTGAAACTGGCATTATTTTATGCTCAGGTCAGTATGTGGACGGGCCGCAGTATGGCAGCATCCCTCCTCCGTGGCAAGTAGAAGTGCAATATCCACCCAAGTTCACTGATGTGGTCCAGAAAGTACGTGTGCCTCACACCTCATCTGTAAAGGTATTGCATTTAAGAACCAGTATTATGGTTTCTCTTTGCAGTTTAGTCATTATCAGTTCCCAGAAATCTCTTACTTATTGCATGTAAAGAGGAAAAGAAGTGAAATCACAAACAGAAGTTCACTGACATTCTTTATAAATACTGTATATATCTGTGACTGGGTTTTTCTAACAGAAACTAACACAGATATCGCTATTACACAGGAAATGCAGGACTAAGAAATGTTGTTGAAAATGAAGCTAGGTGATAATGATTAGTGTCACGAGGTTGATATTTATGTCGTGGCTTAGGTCTCAAATCATGCATTACCAATGTAGTAGATTAGCACATAGATTCTTCTTATTAGCTTAAATCGTGTTGAGACAAAAAGAGGCCGGTATTGTTGTGTGGTTCAGTAGTAGTAAATACAACTTTAAATGTAAGCTTACATGTAGATGACGACTCCCCCCTCTATCCCCAAAAGAAATGGGAGACCCTTTCCTTTTCCACAAGGAGGCAAACTATGATGCAGGTGTAGGTCAATTCTTCACTGATGATCAAAGAAGGCAAACAAATCCAAATTTAAAGACACAGTTCAGAGCGTGTAAACGGGCACAGGCTCGAGCGATCAGCAAACAGTGCACAATGTCCTGTGCAATGCAATAATCAGAAACTGAGTACACAGAACAAAGGTCACTAACTATGGTAACAGAACAGGCACAGTAAACAAGGTCAGACGCTAATGTACCGAGGGATTGCTTTTTGACTAATGTGAGTGCAGAGTTCATTTATAGTTTCTGCAGAGTGAGTGATGAGAGGCAGGTTTGTGCAATCAGAATGCTGGTGAATTGGAGCACATGAGCAATGGGACGTGGAGACCGTGTCAGCCAAGATGTTTTCCATAAGAATGCCTATTTAGTCAGCATAGTATCTTTTGCCTACCTCAAGTTTCTGCAGCCTCAAGACTTATTTGTCTGGTTTTAATGAGAACATAAAACGTGCTTACATCTGTTAGTCCACTTCATTACACAGCCCTGGTCACTGTTATGAAGAAAACTCTAGCACAGGCATGGCAGCATTGCACTGACAAGGATGGCAGGTTTAATCATATTTTACATTAATTTATTAATGGGTTATTACTGTTATAAATGGATTGTGAAATAAAAACATGTATAAAATTTAAACACAGACATTTTGCTAAATGTAGGACTTGATATGTATTGTTTAGGCAAACTCTGTTCATAATGCTACAATTTTCCATTTGTGAGCATATATGACACAGGAAAGACAATATATTTATATTTTATGATATTTTATTATGCAACTCTGGAGCATAATTCAGGTTTAAAAGGTTTATTGTGATTTCATACTGGAATGCTTTCGTGCAGATATTTGAGTCTTGGTGATGTTTCCTGCTTAAGGTGCCACCATCTAACTGAACATTTTCACCAGATGTGATCGATTAGCAAAGACATGTCCAGCATTTACTTCCTTAGTTTTATACTCAAGCAACAAAGCTAATGTAGCTAACGTAATTAAATTGATCTGATCTAAAATTGTTCACTGATGTACTAAATTTTTCAAAAACGACTGTGTAAAACAGCTGTAATTGCAACACAACAAATTTAAGTTGAAAGTGTAATTTCTTTATCCCTAGTATAGTATAGTAGGCTACAGCATCCAAAAGTGTGAATATGTAATTGGATTGTATTTTGTGTTAACTTCAAATCTGTCATCACTTTGCTGTCGTACTGTTGTCTCTTGAGAACTTGTCTGGAAACCACTTGTTATTTGCATGTTAGCTGTGTGATGCTTAGTTTTTTTTTCTCTCATTTTATTTCTCTGTAATTCTTGTCATTTCTCAGCCTTGTCATCAGTGCCAGGGGAAAGGACGTGTTCGCTGTACACACTGTCATAGCAGAGGATGGGTGAGTAGATGGTTTTTTAGAGAAATTGAGCTGAAAAAAATATTTTTAAGTAGCATTCCATTAACTTTGTGTAAAAGTTCAGAATGGGTATGGGAACAGAATGCAGGGATCTTTTTCATTGTTTTCGTTTTTCATTCACATATCATCTGTTTTATGGTTATTCTGACATCATGACAATGTACTGTAAAGTGTGTATAAAACACATACAAGTTTCTAGTGTTAATTGTCATATGACATTGACTTTATTCAGTCATAAAAACACTTTCATTGACTTGTATTTATTAGCGAAGAATGTTGAGCTCTTGTCTTATAGACTTCTCAAAATGGTATGTTTTTTCGTAACTAATAACATTAAAGAGTTGTTGATTATGGACACTAATGTTTAATGATTTTATGAGTCTTGAAGTGGCTGTTGTACTTTTGCTGCTGTATCACAAACCTGATAGTTTGTCATCTATACTGTATGTTATGTCTTTTAATTATTTGTAAATAATTGGTTTACACTTCCTTGTTGTCAGAATATCATTTTTTTTTAAATGTAATAAATGTATTTTTTTTTTTAAATATGAAACTAGGTTTTTAGCTCAAAATCATAAATGTGGCAAAAATGAGATTTCTCAAAAAGACATTTTACATTACGGTGATTATGTTCAGACCATGTTGATTTGGAATTACAAGCGTAAAATAAAATGTTTCAAATTTAAAGCCATGATTTAAAATAAAATGAAGCCAAAAAACTAAAAAAAACACCCGCTATTAGGAGAATCCTCAAATGTGGAAAGGGCTTTTGGGTGTTAATATTGTTTATATTTGTATGGTTTTTATGGTTGTAATTAAAAATAGAGATATTACATATTTAAAGGTACAGTTTATAACTTGTAAAAGGTTTTTCTATACCTTTAAAATACTCATAAATTGAAATATATCTGTGATTCTCAATATTCTCATGCTGGGTGTCACATTTGTTTCTTCCTTTTACAATTCTGTTTCCAGTTTTCTGCCATTTAGCCCCGCCCCTTTGCTATAAAAGGCAACTCACAAGGCATACAGTTTTAATAGAGAGGGTGGTGTTTGTTAAAGGAAGACTCACCAATATTTTCATTGCAACTGTAGTTCAAGTCACAGGCAGCAGAGGGCTCTATAATTACAAATTGCCATATTATGATAAAGTTTCGCTAACAAATACAAAGACAAGGTCAGGGTTATTGCATTCCAGTGCTCTACAGTTCTAATTAATGAACAGTCTTATGTTTTTAAAGACCTTTCTTTGTTCCTTTACCTTTAGATCAGCTGTATGTCCTGTCATGGTGCTATACACGGCCGGAACAGAAAATGTGTTGGCTGCCATGGAAGGGGAAGAAAAGTGTAAGTATCAAACAGTATCAGTTCCTACTGCACACATCAGAAGAGGTGTATTAAGTAACGGATTAAACATTTTGGTACATGCTATTATAGGATAATAATCAACAGTGGGATGGTGTGATCATTACCACCCAGAACTTGATTATTTTCCTATAACAGCATGTCCTAAAATATAAAATTTTTTTTTGCTATAGCACAGAAAATTTTATCTAAGTAAAATGAAGTCACACGTCATGTGATATGAGGTAACCTTTTTCCTATAATCAGTTACATTATAGCAACTATAAACAAGAGGATATTGTTTATATCCATGTATAGTGCCGGTACTACTGCTGCAGTTATTAATGCATACTCTATTTATATCTAAAATTATAAATTAGATATCATTCAAGTTGATCAGTAATTCATCGTTTTCTGATTTAGATGCACATGGTGCCATGGCAGCGGTCATAGAACATGCCGCAAGTGTAATGGCCGTAGGAAGCTTTTGCATTTCATTCAGCTCACGATCACATGGTAAGTGTATTTCCCTAGTGGTGTTTTGACTTAGGATTAATAGCTGAGGCAAAAGTAATATTTGTACATAATATGGAAAATAATTAAGATGGAAAATCTGACCTTTTCTACAAAGCAGTTAACATGGTCAATATCAAATTAAATTACATTTAAATAGTGACCAGAAATTGTGCAGATTTTCAGAATTCTAAAACTGTCTGTTTATTTTAAACAAAAATAATCCCACACTTTTATTGTGGTCTCAAACTTTTGGATTTGTATATGGTATTTCTTAGGAAAAACCAAGTATATGAGTTCATACCCGACCGGCTGCCCGAGTTCCCCATAAAGAAGTTTGAGAAGGTGTCTGGGGAAGCATTCTTCATAGATGAAAGTCTCCTGGTATTCTTTTTTTTTTTTTCATTTGTTTCATTTTTTGGTTCAACACTGAAATATTATATCTTCGAATATGTCCAAAAAAAGTGTCAGTGTTTAATGTCGAGCTTTTCTTGCAGGTCTATCCAATCGTAGGCTTCCCGGACCAGGAAATTTGCAACGCCTCCAAAGAAGCCATCCACGAGCATCTGAATAAATACTCCGCCATCAGTCGCATCTTGCAACAGGTGAACAAGAAATACTCCAAAACATCTGATTGTTATTACTAGAGCAGTTGCAGGTTTTGGTGTAGCCACTAGAGGGCAGCAACTGCAACCATTTCCAAATTCCATCCAGAACATATACTAAATGGTATGTCAAAATTGTATGCCTCTGTAGACTTAGTGCTATGTAGTTTATAAAACGACACAAGATTTTCATAGACACTAGAGATAATAAGAAGCGAAAGAAATAATACATGTAATATAGCCTTAACAAATTTAAGGTTCTGAGGATTTTCATATTATTTAGTAGAGTAGTGTGCAAGTTATCACTTCGGTGAGTTTAGAGTTTAATGATTCACTTATTATTTAGAAAAGTACTATGCAGTCTTTTGTGGTTCAGAATGTGGAGGTTTATTTAGGGTTTATAAAATTTTGAATATTATTAAGTATGGTAGTATGTATTGGAGGATGTATAATTTTTAGGGTTTGTAAAATTTAGAGTACTATTAAATATAATAGTATGTGATTCAGGACATACAGTTTTTGTGTTTACAGATTTTGAGTAATGTTAAGTATGGGAGTATACACTTCATGACATGGTGTTTTGGGATTTTCTAAAATGTTGAGCACTATTCAGTATGGTAGTATGCGCTTAAGGACATGGTGGTTTTGGGGATTATAAAATGCTGAGCACTATACTAAGTATGGTAGTATGCGTTTCAGGACATGGTGTTTTTTAGGGTTTATAAAAAGTTTAAATACTATAAAGTATGGGAGAATGCATTTCAGGACTATGGTGCTTTTGGGGGTTTATAAAAAAGTGAACACTTCAGAATGGTAATATGCATTTCAGGAGATGCTGCTTTTGAGGTGTTTCTAAAAAGTTAAATACTGTTCAGTATGTTAGTATGCACTTCAGGACATTTAGAGATTATGGATTAGAGATTTTGTTTACTATTTAGTTTGCTCATTATGTGATTGTGAATATAGCCTGAGAGTTTAAAGATTTTACTACTATTACAATTACTACTATACGATACTATTAAGTATTGCAGACATATGCAGTTTGGGTGGCGACCTTAGTGTTTTTACATGTAAAAATGTTAGAATTATGTGCTTTTATTTGCAAAATGAGTTATTGTTATACAGTACATATGTTATTTACATGCAACTGAATCTATGTTAGCTGTTTTACATGAAAGTAATACTTAAAATTGGGCTAGAAAATACAAAGTTATATGTTTGAATAGGTTTTGACGTTATTGAGTGTCAAACCATCATGGTTCAATATCTAAAAACTGCTAAATTATAAGCATCTTATAATTCCGGGGTATCGCTTTCACAGATGAGCTTCAAGCTGTTGTTAAATTTAGACTCAACTAGGAAAATCTAACCAAAGCTATGATCTCCTGTCTCATGCTCAGTCTTTCTCTGTATCTGTCTATCCACAGAGACAGTCTGTAGAGCTGGTGCCTCTTACTCAAGCCTTCTACTCCTACAGTGGCAAAGACTATGACTATTTCGTTTACGGGATTGAAAAGAAGGTTCACACCACAAAATATCCGACTTCCTGCACTGTCCTTTAGCATGTCATCTGACATTATCAATGCAGTGTGAAACAATTATGGTCATTTTTAAAATTTTTAAATGAAGACTGCTGAGCAGTACATTACAGAGATTATAATATAATGCTTTCTGAAGCTTCTTTGTTATACATCACCATATTATCCTGGGCATAATGATAATAATATGTGCCAATGAAATGATTTGTCAGTTACCATCCATCCGTCTATCCATTATCTATAACGCTTTATCCATCTGGGTCGTGGGGAAGCATCTTCGGGCGAGAGGCGGGGTACACCCTGGGCAGGTCACCAGGCCAACACAGACAAACAGCCACACACGCTCGCATTCACACATATTGGCAATTTAGAGTAGCCAGTTGAGCTAATCTGCATGTCTTTGGACTGTGGGAGGAAACCGGAGCACCCGGAGGAAACCCATGCATGCACGGGGAGAACATGCAAACTCCACACAGAAAGTCACCCTGGGTGACCCGGGGATCGAACCCAAGACCTTCTTGCTGTGAGGCGACAGTGCTAACCACTGCGACACCGTGCCTCCCAATTTGTCAGTTTCAATGATTAAAATTAACGTGAATGAATGAATGTTTAAACGTTTCTGATTGTATGGTTTAGGCTCATATCACAGAATACATAAGTGTTGAGAGTCTTTATTAATATTAAAAATCAGTAATTCAGTCTTATGCCAAGTTGGATTACTTGATATACACTGTATACTTTAAAAAAAAAAAACTGTTCTGAATTTTTAACAATATGTACTAAATATTTATAAGCCCATTTGTTATAGGAATTTAAATAAATGCCACATTGTATGAAAATAAACTTTGGGCATGTCTTCTGATCAGTTCAGAGTCTTTTTCCATAGTCTCTGTAATATGAAGATATTATTTGAAGCTACTGAATAATCCTGAACACTAAACTATTTAGTGTAAGACTGCTTAATGTGTGTGTGTGTGTGTGTGTGTGTGTGTCCCCAAAGAACTATGTGGAGCTACTTATTTAACCACTTTTTCAAACATGTTTTCACAGGTAGACTGTAGTCTTTAGACCATTTTATCTACTTGCTGAACTTCAAGTTTGAATTCTAGATAAACCCAATGGGAAACAGCTTTAGTAGGAAACATAAGTGATATTAAACCAACCAAGCGGAATAAAACCTTCATATCTCATCCTGCATATCGTGGACATCACAAACAAGAACAGGAACATAGTTTGTTTCAATATTACACCTGCATATCAAGAGAATGGCATCAAAGTCTGCGTCATGAACTAAGTGGAAGGATGTAACAGCTGGCGATGCGGGAAGAGGAAGATATGGAAGGCCATAAGGTTCATAAATACCAACACCCCGTAGCGGTATTAAAGCTAGAGTAGGTGTAATTTATTTTATAAACATGTTACATTATATATTTTTGAAAGTCTCTTCATAAATCTCTCATAAATCAAATGCTCTGACAATAAAAATGATCTGTGGCAGTCGCATCTGTGGCAGGGCTGTAAAATGCCCGTCCAATAATTTAATTTGGTTTAATTTGGTTTAATTCAATTTGGCCAAATCTACCTATCTACCTTCTTACCTGTATGCACTCTCACCTGTGAGCTTAGTGGTTAAGCCATTGGACTAGTGTTCGGAAGGTCGTGAGTTCAAATCCCAGCACCGCCAAGCTGCCACTGCTGGGCCCTTGAGCAAGGCCCTTAACCTTCACTGCTCACTTGTATAAAAATAAGATTTATACCTGTGAGTACTAATAATATGCATGTTTATTTATATTCACAATGATAATGTTAGATGTTTTCTTTCATGTGAATGAGACATGACTTATTAGGATATGACAACCATGCACTGCAACCATGCATGAGGGACAGGCTATGGAGGGAGGGCTGAAGGAGGGGGATCTTTCAGTTGGATACTTTCAAAATCTATCATACTCTTGCTGGTTTCTCCAAAATTTTCTTTAATACATTTTGTTTCGTATTGGTCATTTTCTGAAACAGTGATTTTTGACACCATTAATGTCTGTTGTTTCAAGTGTCACTCATCAAAAATGTAACTAATGTGGTTTCTTTACTAAGCTACAGTAATGATCCAAACGCTATACAGAGTTCAAAATCATGTGAGATGCATTTGGGTAACTCACTGTAATTGTCACCTAATTAATGTACAGTGCAATTGACTGATCTACATTATTCATTAATATTTTCGAGTTAACTCACATAGCAGTGTAGTAAGTTAAGACTACAGTTTTCAGCAGTAGCATATTATTTATATCAGCTGTACTGACACAAGAGATGCATTTTCGTAACTTATTGTGTTTTGTCCATTGCATCCAATTAACATATGCACAAACAAGACATGGACCATGTCCCAAAATGGCATACTTTCTTTTTGACCTTCTAACCCAAATGACATACATGTGGCATAGTGGCATACTATTTTGTCATAATATTCAGCACATAAATATCCACCATCGGATGCAACTAAAGTTTTTGCACCGAGGAGTGTGCTAGTGATAACACTGCCTCAAAGTGATGAATGAAAAGGACCTAAAAATATACCATGTTTACTGCAAATCATTTCTCAAAGATAAAATGCTCTATAACCAATGGAATGAACTTATTGTTCTGTAAACTTCCAACTTCTCTCTTTATATAGTTGTGATTTTCAATTGTATTAAATAATAAATCAACTTGTTCCTTCTCATGTTTGGACAGACGCAGGTTACAAAGCTTTCAATGAAGACAACTTGGTGTCCTGATACATCTGCTTGTTCCTTTGCTGAGCATGCTATAAATCACTGCTGATGATGTGGCATGGATTTAATCCAAGTTTTCTTCAAATAACTTAAAATTACTGTCAGTGATAGGTGGTGTGAATCTAGAGTTCAGGCTATAAAGAATCAGTCCTAGCATCTATACCTTTTTAAAAAATATTTTATGACCATTGCAAGTGCTATTGTTCTTGGTTGCACAAAAGAAAAAAAAAAGCTTTAACCCATTTGTTAACAGCAAATAATTATTATGAAATGTTATTTTTGTGTATTGTCTTCTTCAAGAGGGAACGAGCTCCTCTACTTAGTTTATATGAAGCATCCCTGCCAGAGGTTGCGTCACATAGCCTATATTTATCAGTAGTGGGTGGATTACAATGAATACAGTCTGTTAAATTCTCTCAACAGTAATATTATTTCAGAGGAAAAAAATAATCTGTGATATTTATACCTATTCAGAAATAATACTTGAATACATAAATACATAAATATAGGTTACATTGAAATCACAGAATGCAACATTCTCCAAGTTTATGACCCCTTTCGCTTTCCATATTGGGTAGGCTCGACTCAGCCCGCACGTGCCCGTTGTTTATAGCTTCTGGCTAAGAGCGAGACTTGGAAAAGAGACACGCGCGCGTCATCACCGTTCCTAACCGGCGCCTAAGAAAAAACGGACTAATTGATTCATTAATTTAGCGAGGAAAAGAAGAACAAACACACAGTTTGGTAAGTTTCAATAAGAAAAACAAACATGACACTGATAAACATGACTTTTTTCTTTTAGTTATTTGATTTTAATTGGTCCGTTGTAGGAAATTTGTGTGCACATTCACTGTGATAGGCTAATATTGCTAAAGTTTTTCTCTTGATAGTGATAACGTTTTAATAATATTTAATTCTGACCGAAAAATAAGATTAGTTAGATTTTTAGATAAATAAAAAAGCTTTTAGACTTAAAAAAAGAATGTATCACACTCTGAGTATTAAAGGTTGCACACAATAAGTCACAATAAATGGTGTTTGTTTGTGGTGAGTAATGTCCTCTAATTGTGTTCTTTTCCTGTTATGTACTTTTACTTCCATCCACGAGACTTGCTGTGCTTGCTCATGACATCTGTGTAGGTGAAGGTTGGAATTTACATTAGTAAAAAAAAAAAAATCATAATAATAAATAAAATTTTCTTCCCCAGCAGGAACAGTGAGGTTAGACTCAGTGAATCTGACTCAAGTCGACTTTAAGGTACAAATTATTGTGTGTACTTGTAGAGCCTCTATAGTACCTTGAAAACTAGTGCATAAGTGACCTTAAGGGCTACTGTTGTGTCTTTGAAAGTACATTCTCTGACTGTAAGGATAAGGATAATTCATTTTATTTGCCTTATTACCATAAAAGTAACATTGATTAGACCGGCTCATGTCTCTTGAAGCAAAATCTAGCATGTTTCTAGGAAAAATGAAGGATTAACTTCTGGTTAATACAGTTAAGTGATTTACCAGATATTGAACAATAAATCAAAATGAATTTATCTCTGTGATATTTAGCATGGTGGGTCCTTGTTCCAAACCTGAGCTCGGTTACTTTCTGTGAAGGGTTTGAGCCTGTTCTCACACCCAGTATTCCCGGGATAAGCTAGGACCAGGATAAAGAGACTGAAGAATGAATATAATTGCACATCATTTCTCTTGACGCTTCAAGAACTTTTTTTTCTTTTTACATCTTCGTAAGTACATTGGTCAAAGTGTCAGTGTTTTTGCTCATGATGCATTTTGAGATTAATTCAGTACAGTATTACACTACTGCACTATGGACCGCGATTCATCCGACCCGGCCACCTTCTTTCATTGCTCAGTGGTCCAGTTCTGATGCTTACGGGCCCATTGTAGATGCTTTCGTTTGTGGACAGGCGTCAGCATGGGCACTTTGACCGGCCTGCCGCTATGTAGTCCCGTACACAGCAAGCTTCGATGCACTGTGTGTACTGACACCTTTCTATCATAGCCAGTATTGACTTTTTCAGCAATTTGTGCTTTAGCGGCTCTTCTGTGGGATCGGACCAGACAGGCTAGCCTTCGCTCCCCACGTGCATCAGTGAGCCTTGGGCGCCCATGACCCTGTTGCTGGTTCACTGGTTGTCTTTCCTTCGACCACTTTTGGTAGGTACTGACCACAGTATACCGGGAACTCCCTACAAGACCTGTCGTTTTGGAGATGCTCTGATCCAGTCGTCTAGCCATCACAATTTGGCTCTTGTGAAAGTCACTCAGATCCTTACGCTTCCCCATTTTTCCTGCTTCCAACATATCAACTTTGAGAACTGAATGTTCACTTGCTGCCTAATATATTCCACCCTTTGACAGGTGCCACTGTAATGAGGTTATCAGTGTTCACCTGTCAGTGGTTTTAATATTATTGCTGATATATAGTGTAAGCTTCATACTGCTCAGGTTTTGACATTGATTCTTATCAGAAAGTCAGATAGCCTTTTAATATTAGTGATTGATAACTTTTTGGTTTTGCTGGCAATTTCCTGTGCTCACCCTGCATATGTTTGGTTCATAGTTTAGTGCAGTTTGTGGTTTTCCTGCTCAAAGATATCAGTTTCAAGCCACCAGTTGATTTAGATTTAGTAGGTATCTAAGAACATGAAAATCATGAAAATGTCCTGAACTCTGACTTTAAACTCTGGCTATCCAGCACTGGACATAGAGATGTGTGAAATGGAGTGTTTAAGTGACACATTTGAATTCTTGTTTTTGGGAAGCATTCCTTTTGGCAGCCTGGAGGATTTTCCTCTGTCATGGCCAGAATTGAGGGTAGGACATTTGTTTTTTATTTGAACATTTATGATGAAACCCATCTGAACCCATTATACTAGGAACAAAACATTACAGTATAGCAAACTATGCAGTATTCAGTTGGTTAATGCTTTTATCCAGGCAGAATCCGGTCCTACTCTAGAGCAATGACCCAATAGTGGCTCTCTGGAGGACTCAGGAATTTGAACTCACAACCTTCCAATCACTAGTACAGAACTTATTTTTATATTTAGTGTAATCGTTAATCTAAGACTGAGTATGGTTTGAAAATGTGAAGATTGGAAAAACTTCACCAGGTCTTCTTCCAGTCTTCATCTGTCCTGTATAGGTGCCCACTACAGCCTCAGATACCTAAACCATACTGCGTAAACTCTAATAAACGTTATGTGTGAAAATCTCAGGATATCGTCAGTTTCTGAAATACTCTAAACAGCCAGTCTGAGACCAACAACCATGCTGCGGTCAAAGTCACTAAGATCACCTTTTTCCCATTCTGATGTTTGATTCAAACAATAACTGAAGCTCTTGACCTGTATCTGCATGTTGTTATACATCGCGCTGTTGCCACATGATACATAATAGAACTACAAAGTCAGGGGCAATGGCTGCCAAAAAGAAAAGTTCACAGGAGTGAACACATAAAAGAACAACAACAATATTGTTGGTTAATTACATAAATTACATAATGAGGAATCCTTGTTAGTTTGGTCTCATATTTGTTTACGGAACAAGACCAAAAAAGAGATTATTTATTTAGCTGTCTGCCTAAATAATAAAATTTTGCATAAAAGTCACGAATTGCATTCAAACTTGCAAAACATAACACTTTATAGCATAATATAGGCCTAGAGTATAGGACATAGCACACAGAACATAGCTGATAAATACATAAATCAAAAACTTTGGTCATACCTAATTTGTATTACTATTTTCTACTATTTTAGAGTATCCATGAAATATTAAGAAATAACATGAAATAACATGCAGCGATAAAACTGTTAAACAAATCAAATCTGGTTTATATTTAAGATTTGCACATTCTTGGCATCTTCTAAACCAGCTTCGTGAGGGATCCCGAGCTTCTTGAAATTATAGGCCAAGCTTCTATCGACTGCTTCTTATCACTTATAAATCTAAAACTGCTTGCTTGTTTAAACCATTTAATTTGGAGTAAAAACTACTTTTCAAATATTTTTTATTTCAGCAAATGTTTTAGCAAAATGTCCATGTAAAGCCTCTAGTGTGTTAACGTTTGTGTGTAGTGAATAGTATATATTATGGAAAATGTTAATTGTCCTCAGATTGTTAAACAGGTAAAGACCGTGTTATGGAATAGTCAGCATAAGTGTAACTGGGACCGAGTCAGTCATTCCTATTGAATAAGTGAAGTGACTAAGCTCTTTGGTATTTCAGTCCTTCTTGAAAACAGAGCCCTTTGGCTGGTTAAAAGAGAACAAAATATGCCATTTGTCACATGGATCCAATTTCCAGCTTGGTTTTGCTGTGTGTGTGTGTGTGTGTGTGTGTGTGTGTGTGTGTGTGTGTGTGTGTGTGTGTGTGTGTGTGTGT
>JAQQZR010000016.1:6843154-6876199 GCA_030068235.1 Notoglanidium macrostoma | reverse complement strand
TGTGTGTGTGTGTGTGTGTGTGTGTGTGTGTGTGTGTGTGTGTGTGTGTGTGTGTGTGTGTGTGTGTGTGTTTTTTCCTACTCTGTGGTTTTAGAGTCAGAGGTCCCAAATGCAGGACTGAATGGACGAAGGCTGTCCCGTTCCTCCTAGGTATCTAGCCGAGTTCAGGACATCCCATTATGTTTTATGGAGAACATTAAAGGTACTTGAATTAAGTTTCATGAGTAAATCTTTCTTGACGTCGACTCCCTCGCCATCTGATATCGTGACTACGCTTTGTACTCACCACACGTCTCTGTCTCGTGTCGGAGCGCTTCTGATTTATGCAAGTTCAGATCTGGTTCTGCTTATCGGAGCATCTGTTGGTTATTGGCTGTTTTATGCTCTTATCTCTAATGTCCGAAAAGGGTCATGGTGCTTTTTTACATGGATTAAATCAATCGCCTTGTTTTTTCCCTTCAATGTTAGGAAAGATTTTTTTATTTTTATTTCCTTTTTAAAAAGTATGTTTGTAGATAGTTTTTGATTAGCAGCCCTGATCAGCTATACAAGTTGTAAATGTTATGGTGATAGATTATTTAGCTTACTAAATGGAAAGTGGCGATATAAATAAGAAATCAAACACGATGGCATGTACTGTGGAGTTGTGGAGTGCTTTATCCCTCTCATACCACAGATTTTTTGTCAACATTAACCATTTTTAATTTATTAATGAAAGAAGCGTCATAGTTTTTATTCATTTTGTAGGTGCATTTAATGTAATGGAATGCCTGCAAAACAAGACACGTCCTATTATCACTTACATTATAACATCTATAAATAGTCATTCCCCAAAGACAAAACAACACAGCTTGTCATGTTACAGAGAAACTGAATCAATCAACACTCACACTGTCTTTGTGTATTAACCACTTAAATTCTGATTAACAAGTATAACAGTATACTTTACATTGCATTTGTTATAAAATCTATTTGAGTAGATGTAAAAACAGCAGTATATGTTAACACGTATGCAGTATCTGTTAACAAAGATAATAAACTGGTTCAAATAATAAACTGGTTTCCATTGCGGTTTTGCGCAACATTTTTAAAATGCGAATAAAAAAAGTCAACAAAACATAATTGCGAATGGTCTCTGTTTCCGCTGAGAGATATTATGTGATTAAAGCTGGGTTTTCTCCTTTTTCGATACTCATTCCAATTGCAAGAGTAAAAACTTTTTGTGCTATTTGAGAGTTTTCCGAAATTCTATTACTCGTTTTTTGGTTCGCAGTTCAAATTGCGCGTTAAGCAGGTTACTGGAAACACGACTAGTCACGCATAGGTTAGTGTACAACTCACATCTTAGCATTCTCATCAGAACTTGCTATAAATTGTTCCAAATTGGCTACAATATACATAAATATTTCAAATCGTTTTGAACTGTAAAATTTGTTCTGACTTACATTCTCAGCTACATGCAATAGACCCAGTAGACCCCACAGTGAATACCTAACAATGTGTCAATGTACTAAAGATAGTTACACAACACTAATGCTCATATTCTCAGGATTTGTGGTGCTTTGAATCAAATCAGTCATAATGTGCTTCTTGGACAGTTGGTTGCTAAACTCCAGTTGGTGATACTCCAGAATTATGCAACAGTCCAAGAGTTCATTGAACCTGGATAAAACCATAGCCATCTGTGGCAAGGAGTTAAACAGAACATACAATATGTGCCCTGGCTTTCTGGGTGGGAAGAATGATCATCTTCTCTCCCTTGTTGATAAGAGCGATACTTGCCAGTTGTTGCAGTTGCAGTTGTGGTGGCTATACATGTGTCAGAGGAAGCATGTGTTAGGATTCACTATTCCAGACTGGTAACAGTCGTGCAATAGGGAAGACCTAACCTGTCCATGGGAATCGGCTAAGACAAAATTTGGTAGAAAATTGAGTAAAAAATTGCCCTTGGTGGTTTTGTTATAATTCATTGATGTGTTTAAAGTAACTCCCCAGTGCGTGAGGCCCAGTTAAACTCTGTGGTGTTTCTGCTAGCAGCTGTGGTGTATTGTTTCTAATAATCATAATTTACCTGAGGGAATACATATCCAGCTGATGAGCTGACTTCTTTGAGCCAGGTGTGTTTGTGGCAAGTTCAGTCCTAAACAAATCAGCCCCCTGGCTATGGCTCTTCAGGCCTCGCGCCCCAAATACTGCTCTGCTTTACGTCAGCCAGGCCTGAGATCGGCAAAGCTGTTTCCATTGTAGACAAGGAAGAGGGTCATTGTCCAATCTGACAATGAGGGTCCGCTGTGACTCGAGGTCAAGTTTCAGGATGTGGCTCTCGGAGAGTGGTTTTCTCTCATATTGTTTATATTAAACGGTTGTGTTTCCACGCATTGCCATGTGATTTGTAATGAGAGATCACTTCACAGCCTCTTGCACCATGGTGTGAATTGTGGGTCTGGCAGTACAGGGGCTGTGAAGAATTTTCACAAGGAATTTTTATTGCTCGTTGGTTCTGCAGATTGTTCCAGGACAAACAGAGCAGGCGGACACGTAACGTCACATTGTCATGGCTGCTTTCATTGAGCAGGCGAGAATGTGAGGCACATGGTCATAAGCACGCCTGGATTCTGTCCGTTAACGAGTGGAGAGGTGTGAATTTCATCTTTCAGAGATGTCCAGTTCATGTTCATTTCCTGTGGGGGGACTTGAATAACATCATAGTTACCTACTTACCTCCTAAGCAATTGCATTTAAATTTCTTTTTCCTTAGAGTGAGGGCCAGTGATGTTGGACAAATGTGTGGGCAAGAACACATGAAGGGTTGGCACCAGCTATTTATGTACTGTATAAGATGAAGTGTTGTTTACAGAATAACCAATTTGTTCCTTGTGAACGGAATGGTGAGCTGATTATATATTGGCTTCCTAATTACTCTGTAGGTCCTAATAATCAAGAGATTTGGTCAAAATATCTAGCCTAGGTATAATGACCATTTAAATAAAAATTCCAACAGTTTTTCTGATGAAGACAGATTTCTTTGCACATTCTTAGCATCTTCTCAAACAGCTTCATGAGGAATCTTCACCCAGGAGACTTTTCCTACAGTTTCCTAAAGTTTTCCTAATGCCCAAGCTCCTCACTGGTCCTCCTAATTTCTTAAGGGAAACATGTTTTAAGTAAAAACTCATTAGAAATACATTTTAACTCAGCAATAGATGCTTTAACTTCACTGTCTTAGAAACATATTTTAACCATAAGCCTTTGTCAAAATGTTTTTAAGACAAGAACGTAATGTAATCTTTGTGTTCGTTCAATTTATTTTTAAGCATGTTTAAACAATGAAGCACCTTGCAAGCAATGTGAATTCAACTGTGCCATCCAGACCACTGAAATCGCCCTTATCCATTTTATTTCCTAGAATTTCCACTCCTTTTATCCAATAAGTTATGGGACAGAAATCTGTTTCTGATTAGCTGTGTAACGCTATAAAAAAACCCATCCTATTGTAAACTTATAACTCAGTCAGTCATACCTAAATATGTCTAAATCATGGTATCTGTACTTTATGTACATATTGTATAAGTTGTTATTTTATTGGCTATACTGATAACTACAGCTTGAACTCATGGTGTGTTACACTTTGTTATACTATACAGTAATATCTATGGAGTCTGCTAGAATACTTGTTTTGCCCTCAATCTTCAGCAGTTTATGAAAATGAAGCCAAAATACATTTTTTATGTCACAGACTATATCAGTGTGTAACTTCCTAATCATATTTTAAACAGCACTATTTCTCAGTTTCTACACTGTTGTATGTCATTTTCCTGTTCACACAAGCTGCGTGCAACAGTGATATTAATCAGAGACCATGAGTCAATTATTTCACTTTATCAAACACCCACCCATAGATTTTTTCCCCCTTCTGGGTGCTCATAGTCAGGGTGTTGGTCCATAATCATTCCATTTGCCGGCCTAGGACTGCGGAAGCTATTAACTACAGGCTGTGGGAAACAAAGCCAGCATTGGAAGGTGAAATAACATTAGCAAGTGGACGCTATGTGCAGGACCATTGTGAAGGGGCTATTGTAGTTATTGTGGGTTAGTTATCTCCATAGTATTTTTTTTGTTCCTTCCTCGCCTGCTGTTTCCTGTGTGCGGAGGAGTGGACGGAGGATAGAAAAAGAGAGAGCGCGAGAGAGGAGGGCACAGACCACCCAAAATGAATGTCATCAGTGTCCTGATCTCTTATATGTCATCTATTGCAGTCTGCTTTGAAAATGTGAATGTGGAAAATTCCCATAGAAAATTTTTTTTGTTTAAACTTGGCAAAGTACATGGAATTAATCATTGGCCTGATGGACATCTACACTAATTAATAGTAGTCATGAAGTTTCTAGAAGTAAATAATCCCATCCATCATTTTGTCTGACAGCTGAATTACGCTCAATTTGTTGTAACTGTAGCTGTTGCGGGCAATTCCAGTGTTGCAGATGTGATGTGATTTCACTTGCATAAGCTTTGCTTCAACAAGACCAGGCATGTGTGCTCCTGTAGTCTTTCAGGGATGCAGACCAATGCACATGAATAGCCAATAGATTAACCGCACATATTACAAGATTTTCTAAAGCTATTTTTTTTTGGTTTAGGTGTGTATATTAGAGTTGTACCTGACTTTACTGTGCTATGGATGTTGCCTGTCTGAATCATTCCAACTGTAGAAACCACATTAAACAGTACCGGTGTAACCTTAGAACTCAAATATGATACAATATGATATGGTAAAATCTAGATACGGTACATTTTTGATACAGTGAAAATCCACTTTTAACTGCTTAAACAATTCAGCATTCTAAAAGTGCAAAAATGTAAACTTTATAATGACACAATGTTTATGTTGACCCACTTAAACATTTAGCAGCATGTAATGAAACAAAACTTGTGCATTAAAATGTAACAAAAGTAAGCATGCCTAATTAAACATTCGCGCTCAGTCCAAGCTTTCACAGATGTGCCAGGTCTCAGCAAAGTTTACACCCCAGCTACATCTCAAAAACCACACGGAAAGACCCGAGAGCAGCCTAAACGTTTAGGCTTCAGAGAAGGGAGACACAATTTTTTATTTTTTTCCAGTCTTTGTGCCTTAACTGGCTTCGCCCCTCAACTGTGTTTCAAAACTAGCCCAATTTGGCATAAAAAAAACCCCAAACACCCCCAAAAACCCTGCTGGTTCATTGGTGTCGAAAGGGGGCGTGTCTGAACTCATGCAGTTCGAGGGCGTTTTCGAGTTCTGTGTTCTCCTCTATTCTCCACAGAGTAGTCTCATGTCTGCAGCTATGAACTTCCCAACCTCTGCAATGTCTTTCTAAAGCAGAGGAGAGAGGATGGGAGGAAGACAGTGTGTTTTCATGTTTTCATCTACGTTATCTATGTAATGGTTACTGATGAGTAGTGTGCTAACACATCTCATGAAAAACAGCATGCTTAGGAGAAGCATGTTTTTTAAACCTCTGTTGCAGCTCTGATTTGAGATTTCCATTTATACTGAAATGTTGGGACTTCCGTGTTCTCAGTCGGAAATGGCAACTGAATCGGATTTCTGACTTGGAAAGTCAGGGGAACCTCACCAACCATGACTTCAGAATCCAAGATGGCTGCTCTGCACATCAACAGTCGAAAGTAATATACTGTCAGTGAGACACAAATAATACAGAAGTGCTAATAAAGTCAGCTGCACACGCAGCACTGATGAACTTCTATTTGTGGTCATATTGCTATGGTGTTTGTATGTACAAAATATCATGTAATGCATTGTTATTAACTGGTATTGCTAACAATGGCTAACCTGGCTAGAATTGGTATTGCTAATGGGTAGAGCAAACCTTCCCGGTTTTCCGACTTCTCATGTGCAACTTCATTCCCAGCTACGAATTCTGACTTCAGAGATAAATGAAACGCAGCAAAACACGCCGCATTTAAAAAAACAACTGTGTCTTTTATGTTATAAGGAAAAAAAAAGTATTTTTTTGACAAATGTCCAGGTTGACATTTGTGTGGATTTGGCATAGATGTAAAGAAAAGAAGATCCAGAATTGACTGTATATTAAATTTACATTACATGTAGATTGAGGATAGTGTGAAAAGAATGTGTTAACAAACTGCCAACTTGTCTTTCACACTCAAGATTAAGATAGGTGTGTTAGCCCACGTCTAAGGTGTGAAAGTTCAAGTCACCCTTGAGAGTTATTCTATGTTGCTGTGATGTGTGGGAATGAATGCCTGACTTTGATTAGTTCTCTCTGTTTTACTTAACGATGAGTGATGACAGAAAGAGCACATTCTTTCACTGGAGAAACAGATGAGGCAATTTCATATTTGTGGGAATTGGTGACAGCTTTTTCTGCCATCTGAACCAAACATAAACAGATATCCTGTTTATGTTTTACAATTGGCATCAAATCAGACACTGTAGGCTCAACTCTGGTATTGCAATAAAGATGTATTTATGGGCTGTCCACAGAGCTTGTACATGTAACAACATATGAACAAAAGAAAAGATGTAAACATCAGATGTTTAGTTTATGATCTTTATTAGATACAGTGAAGTTCTCACACACAATAAGGGCCCAGAGAATTGACTCCTTAGTATAATTCATAACTATATAAACTATGACTTTGAAATTTATTTTTTCTATCTCTAATATAAATGTGAATGCAATATGGTGTCTGAATACAGTTTGTATTCATATGTAGTCTCTAAACTCTTTAGTTACAGATATTAGTTATTTCTGTCTCTGTCCTTTCTGCGAGGGTTTTTTAAGATCTGAACAGGTGGCCTCTTTTCGTTACCAGCCGTAGTGAGAGTTAAACAAATTGGCCACTTGTAATAAAACTGCACTCATTTCGTCACCCTCGGTTTGCGTGTCTTGATCCGTGAATTGGCAAGACAGCAATGTCTTTTCTGGCAAGCACCTCAATAGACTATTGTATTGCTCCTCTATTATCTTAATTAATTGTCCCTTATCTTCATCAAGTCAACAATAACAGAGCTTTACCCAGCAGTGCACTTCCTTCCCAGCATGCATCTGAGTAAACGTGCTGCCTGGCGCCAACTTCAGGATGACTGGCTGGAAGTGAGTCCATATGGGGCAGACAGCGGCAGGTTTCCTCTATACACACCCAACCAGTTGAAGATCTGAAGGCCAGCAACAGACACGATGGTGAGATGCTGTAGCGGTTGTCTTCAAAACTTATACCACATTGTGATCCAGAGAGCTCCAAGACATTATTTCCTCTGCAAAAAAAACGTATTGGTGATTCAAAGCGGAAATACGCTTGACGTAAAAACCGGGTTATTTTTGTTTCCCATTGTTTTCGGTTCCAAGTAGCTCTGCTGTTAGGGGCGGATCGCGCAGCTGTTCTTGGAGTACATTAATTCCAGGTTGTAATGGAGTAGCACTTGTCACTTGTTAGATCCATTAATCTTCTCTGGGATTTCTTTAATATTGGAAGATGACGTTTCCTTGTCAAGCCAAGATGGCGGAGTTCAAGGTTCCTCAGGCTGTGATTACAGTGTAATCAAAACAAAAACAGAAACAAAAACAGAAACAATCACCTAGATAACCAAATGAGTGTCAAGGCTTTCAAAAAGCTACTTGAACATGTAACCTTTAGTTGCAAAGCAGTTGCCACTTATCTGGAGCACAGAGATCAGATCCTGTTAAGTGATAAGTCAAGCATCTGTGCTGCTAAGAGCTTTTTTTGGACTATCATTATTCAGTGGATGTGCCAGACTTGTCCCAGGGCTTCCTTGCAAAGAAGATTTACCGGGATACATAGAGGATAAATAAATCAATATGTCCTTAAACATGTGTGCAGCATTTATTATATGGCACATATGCTATGGTGATGATTGAGTGTTGTCATGACCTTCTCTTCGGACACCAGGAAAATGCTGTTGCTTGGATGAAATCATCGATTCCTTTTCAGACCGTAGTAATGGAAGGGCAGTGGGGAGGCAGGAAGGGCCTACACCTGGCATAAAGACAGAGATAGCTCCCCTTTGGACTGGATGGGAGTGGCATGATGACCCCTTAACTCTCTAGGGAACCTTGCCTCCCAGTGCAGAGCTCTCACTGTGTTTTTTCTCACTCTATAACAACCAGCACTGGAATTTCTCAGGCCAAAAGGGCCAAGATAAATCAGCTGGAGATTTTGGGGAAGTATGTATCGGACAGACTCATGAGCAGAGATAAAAAACCTATTGTCGGGTGCTTGGTTTTCGTCACTGATTTACTTCCCTTCTTGTATCAACCTGCAGGACGTCTCTCATGAGTTTGCAACGTGGTGAAGCGCAACAAAAGCAAACAGATATTACCAAAGGATTATGCCTTTCTGTTTTATCCTTGTAATTTTCCATTCCTCAAATTCTTTGTTTTGGAATCACATGTCAGTGTAAATCATTTGCGTCATGCCAGCATCGTGTTATCACATTGATGACCTTAAGTAACATCAGGGAGTTGGCCTCAATATAGCATCGGTTGCTTTCCGTCTGTCCTGACAACACTGTGAAATGATGCAGATATCAGCAAATTGCTCTCTGAGCCCTCGGCCAAGGAAGCTACAGGTAACTCTAATTGCTTCCATGCTTTTCTATATGTCCTCATATGTCATCCTGTATATAAACTGAGCTTAAATATTTTACAGACTCACCTACCAAGCAACATATACTGATGACGCCATAGCAGCCCCCTGCAACTGTGGTCAGACTTGGCTATATGTCCCCACCAATGCCTTAGGGACCTGGTTAGAGATAAATGAAGTTCTCTGGAAGTAGTTTGCTTAATTGCAGCAGAGGACCTTGTCTTATAATTACACTTTCCTAGCCCAACAGGCATTCCCATTCAAATGAAGCATTTTAATACAGACAATTTATACAGTGGATATAAAAAGTCTACACCCCGCCTTGTTAAAATGGCAGATTTTTGTGAAGTAAAAAATGAAACTAAGAAAAATCATGTGAGACATTTTCCAATGTGAAATTGCAATGTATGAAAATTAAATACAAAACACTCAAACATTTTAGGGAAAAATAGGGAAAATAAAAAAGTTACAATAACCTGGTTGCATAAGTGTGCACAACCTTAATCTAGTACTTTGTTGAAGCACCTTTTGATTTTATAATAACACTCAGTCTTTTTGGGTAAGAGTCTGTCAGCATGGTACGTCTTGACTTGGCAATATCCTCCCACTCTTTCTTTCAAAAACATTCTAGAGTCATCAAACTGTGAGGGCATTTCCTGTGTACAGCCCATCTCAGGTCACCCCACAGATTTTTAGCTGGATTCAGGTCTGAGCTCTGGCTAGGCCTTTCAAAATCATTGACCTTCTTTTGGTTATGCCATTCCTTTGTTGATTTGGATGTATGCTTTGGGTCATTGTGCTGAAAAGTGAACTTCCTTTTCATCTTCAGCTTACTAGCAGACACCTGCATGATTTGCATTAAAATCGACTGGTATTTGTAGCTTTTCATGCTTTTCTCCACCTTGATAAATGCCCCAGTTCTGGCTGAAGAAAAGCAGCACTAAAGCATGATGCTGCCACCCCCATGTTTCACCTTGGATATGGTGTTCTTTTGCTGATGTGCTTTTTTGTGCCAAACATGTCTTTTGGAATTATGTAACTTGTATAGCTTTTGGAACTGTTCCCATCAGATCTTGCTACAAGTAGTTTAGGGTGATTTAGTTGGACTTGGATGTGTTTATTTGTTTTTTTTTGTGAAAAAGGTCTTCTGTATAGCCACACTACCCCATAGCCCAGACCTGTGATGAATACAGGAGATTGCTGTCACATGCAGAGAGTAATCAGTACTTGTCAGATGTTTCTTCAGCTCCTTCAGTGTTGCCGTAGCTCTCCTGACAACCCCCTGATAATTTTTTGTCTAATTCTTTTGTTAATTTTGGACGGACGTCCTGTTCTTGATGTCAGTGTGGGGCTCCAGTTTACTACTTGTTGATCATGGTCTTCACAGTGTTCCATAATACAGCTAATGTTTTGGAAATTCCTTTATACCCCTCCACTGATTGTTATTTTCAACAAGTGAGATACAGTACCTGCTTTGTAAGCTTTTAGAGGACCATGGCTTCCAAGAAGATGACAACAAAAGCCTAAAAAACCAGCTGATCTTTATTTGGGGTTAATCAGAATAATGTAATTGATGACAGGTGATTGATAGTTACTTTTGAACATGAGATTGAATGTGATTGGTTCATTCTGAAGACAGCTAAATCCCCAGTTATTAAAGGGTGTGCACACTTATGCAACCAGTCTATTGTAACTTTTTTATTTTTCCTATTTTCCCTAAAATGTTTCTGAGTGTTTTCCACTTAATTTTTTATATGTTCTAAATTTCACATTGAGGGTGGAGGATTTTTTTACTTCACAAAACATTTTAACAGGGGGGTGTATACTTTTTATATGTACTGTATTACAATTAGCCCTGCGTGTACACGCATACAGAGAGAGCTTCTTAAAGAGAAGTTGGATCTTAGTGTTGTCTTGCACCACTTAAGAAGTGTCCAAATAGGGATTTGACAGACAAAGTGGATAGTGACACTCTTTTAAACAAACTGGCTCCACTGTCAGTTAGTGTTAGTTAGTGTGGGTTGATGTACTGTTTGAACATCAGGCAGACATCTTGCACTTCCGCTATGGGGAATTATGAATGTGTGTTTTATGAGTAGTGCGACATCCAAACAGAAATGAGGTCACTTAGACCATCAGTGATGAACTCTTCAATTTCTCACCCGATGTTATCTTTTAAGCACCAGTACATTTATATTGTCAGCACTCGGAGACTTGATGAAAAGTCTCCAAAAGGCAACAGTTCGGATATTTAAAAAAAACAGACTAAATGATCTAATGGCCAAGACAGTCCAATTTCTGGTCAGAAAGAATGCTAATGTTTTGTTCTTTCAATATTTGCATATTTCCTGTGATGAGATTTTTAAACATTATAAACTGTGTTTTTTATGTAAAATGGGGCTAATGTATGAATGTTTTAGTAAAGTTGTATGTAAATGTTTTCTTAGGCCACAGCGAACTAAAAAGTCCCACCAGATTTACAAACCTTTCAGCAGCGCTGATTTTTTTTTTTTGCACTCACGAGTGTATGTTGATGAATACTAATCACCTGCAAATTTCCAAGTGCTTAGCTCAGCTGATTTGCTTTTTAATGGTGCCCAGAAAAGGCAAAGCTATCAGAGCGATGAAAATGACATCATAACGACTAAATGGTAAAAGAGCACCTATCATTTAATGTTTACATTAATGAGACTCCTTATACCGTTATGTAAATTAACACTAACTCCAGAGCTCTTGCAGGATACAAACATTTTTCTAAACCACTTGTTTTCCAAACTAACTTTTGTAAACGCTCCTGCGAACTGGTTATGTATAAGTATCGTGGTTAGCAAATGAGGCCCAATGATTCTACAGTAAAGTTTACCATTTTAAGCACTTTAGGTCATCTGCTTTGATAGCTGTTGTGTGTATTGTTTGGCCAGTGTTGCGTAAATACTAAACTAATTCCCTTAGATAGCACAGTGTTGTGGCCTTTTGATATGGATTTTGGCAAGGTCACACTTTTATTATTTCTCTTCAGACTGAAACTAATTGGTTTGATGTGCAGCAGGTGTTGTGTCTTCTTCAGTCAAAGCAGGCTGAACAACCAAAGAAACACATTGTGTCCTGAAAAGCTGCCTTTCACTTGTAAGACACCCCACAGGGAAAGGCAAGAGCAGAGCCAATATTTATCAAAAGTCTTAAAGCCTGAGCTCTGATCTAGAGTCAACTTCCTTTTCTACATCCACAGACAAAACAGATCCTAGATTAACATTTTTACACCAAAGAGATTGATTCATTTGCTTGGTTGTTGTCCAAGCAGAGTGAAGTCGTAGGTCACGTTTCTGTAAACCTCTGAAAGGAGATCTTTTCCAAGCAAATTGTCATGATCTTTATTAGTGTAGCCACTTTGTGTTCTGAACCCAAATCATGTCATTTAAAACACATGGTGTTCTCTAATACAACACAAGTTCAGGACATCCTGGATTGTGTTTGTTCACTCACAAACCCAAACTAGGTTTGTTTACCTGGAGGAATTCTCTACATTGTTCTCCGTGGCCTTCCTGTTACCTTGCAGTTACCTTCAGTTTGTACAGTCAGAGTACGTTTGGTTAGGTAGAACGCCAACAAGTCCTCGCGCCGTCTGTGTCATGTCCAGACAGTTCCGTGCATACCTCGACAGACGGATTATTCTAATCCTTCCTATTCAGTTTATTCGTTGACTCTGCCGTCTCTTTATTCCAATTCTCACATCAACCACCAATTTAAAATCCACTCCAGTCCGCAGTGTCTGTTTATTTTAATGCAGTCAGTAGAAATCAGCCTCAAACCTCCATCTTCTGCAGTAGATGGATAGTCCCAGAAAAGCTATGTGTAAATTTGACAGGTTACTCATCTCTGTGAATGTTTTCCCCCTCGGCTGCTGCTGTTTTAGGATTCCCAGATCTCACCACGAGCGCTTTGTTATAGACAGAAGCCGAGGTACAGGTGATGGTGAAAGACGGTCATTCTTTTCTTCTAAGGCTTTGCGGTGACACGAGACATAATGGTCATTCGGGGAGGTTGCTTTGGAATCGGGTGCCTCGGAACACCAAATGAATCACTATGAATGCCTTCTATCACATTTAGGAAAGAGCTGAAATGGTTCCAGGTTGTGCACAATTAGTGGCTTGTGTAAAGTAAGTATGATTCCTGGGTTGCGTTGGGGATTAAGAGTGAGGTTGAGCAGACATAAGAGAACTGTCAGGCAGGTAATTTGCGAATCTACACGGACACTGTGCATAGATCTACGCTCCATGACTTATGATGCAGGAGTCTATCAGTCAGAAATGTGTTTTTTTTTATTTTGGCCCAGACGGTCTTTATGATATTAAGCAATTGCAACCCAGTTAGTATGTATTGGTGGTGTCTGGGCAACATATTTTCATCACCTATTATAAAAGTTTAAGATTATTCTAACCAGAAATCCTCTGGACTTTGTTTTCCTCAGTTATATATTAGAATCAGACTAATTGATGATTGCTTCAATGACTGCTTCAATGTACGCACAGTGGAACCCTAACACACTGCTGCGCCCCACTGTTGATACACAGATCTCTAAGACTTATACAGTTGTGTTTGTATATGTGCCAAGCTGTAAACTACTGCCAAAGACTTGAAGATATAATTTTAATTTCCATTTCTCATCTGGAGTTCAGTATGAATAGTAGACGGTTATGAGTAATGGAAGGTCTGCTTGAAATAGAGTTTGCTCATTGACGTTTGTTGATGTCCATATGTCATTCGGTATTATTGGAAGAGTATGAGAAAAATATTACATACACTTTGCACTTATTACATAAGGAATGAAACGTGCCAGAGTGTGATCTTGTTGGAAAATAATCATCAACAGGGTAATGTCATGTGAAGTACCTCACGGAGTTTGATTAATTTATATTAAAAGTATGTTTGAGCGTTGTTATTCCTTTTACACTATAGCAGTTAGCCAATGCTAATGATATTTCATTTATTATTAAAGCCAGTTGTACTTTTTAGGCAGTTACTTTTAATGTTGTGGAACATCACAAACAACATTAGTTCATTCCTTTTATTACTTACAATATAGAAGCTATAAACATCATTTCTGCAACAACAAATACAGCTTGTTATGTTACTGAGAAACAGCAAAGCACAAATTCATTGGCTGATACTGCAGTCACCTTCCAGACATGTTAAATAATAAATTTTTCCTTACAGAAAAATTTACCTTCCACCATGCAAGTCCCTGGTACATTGTTACTATAGAAATGATAATGGATTAATATGAGCAATAATATAAAAGTTGCAGCTGGAACCACTGTCCTAGTTGTGCTGTTATACAAAATGCATATCAACACCAATCAGAATCAACAATTTAGCAGCACCGTGGCAGCAATAAAACATTGTATGTGAGTTAATGCAACTCATTTGGTAGAATAGAAAAATAGCCTTCCAGGGAAAGTTCTTTGTAAATTATGAATGTTGTCAGATATGTAAATGATTATAAAGTTCATAGGGCATCTGTTTCTTTAAACAATCCCAGAAAAGCTGCAGTAAATTATCCCGACAGTGGTTTTTGGAGGATAGGTAGTGTATGGCAGACCAGTGTTAGCTATTTTAAACGATATTGTATGTTATTGGCTATATAGGGATTTTGTACTTCATGAACTCTAACTTGTGAACACTCATCTTCAGAATTGTTCGTGTTGCTCTGCCTCCCTTTGTCCGTCACACATCCCCAAAAACACACGCTTCCTGAGAAACGTCTCACACGTCTTTGTCTTATTGTTTCTTGCTGCAAAATGGCTCGCATAAACAAAGGTTTACGTAGAATTGCTGGAATTTGGTCATAAACATGAAAAGGTGTGTCTCAGACGAAGACCCCTTGTGAAAATGTACAGTAAAGACAGCAGTGTAAAGTGCTTGCGCTGATGCTTTCAGTCTTTTCACTTTAAAAATACTCCCAGGAAATAACTTCCACTATAAATGTGTATTTGATTAGCTGTTGTGAACAAGTCCTCCTTAATGTAGGTAATGAAATTAAACTGAAGCACTGCCTCAAGCTGATGCCTTTTACTCATTCAGGACAAACCACAAAAAGACAGAAATGCCCTGTGTCCTCATTAGGCCTAAGTGCAAGTCCTGGACGTTCTCAAAGTCAAAACATCTAAAGTGGTCAGTCCATCTGTCTGCTTTCCTGACTGTTCCACATGGTCAGTTGTTGGTATGCAGAGGTGAGGAATCTGATGCACCAGTTGGCCTTGTGGTCCGGTATGTGAAGGAGTGGAGATTTCTCTGTCCCAGCGCTCACACACGCCAGAAAAGACCTGAAGCAGAGGTGCTGTTTGTTATTGTGGGAGGTTCGCGATCTTCACGAGATCTTTGGGAGTGTTGTCCGCAGGACTAAACTGCCCTACCCGATCTCTGATGTATAAAGACATACAGGTTTTTCCAGACAATTTTCAAATACTCCCAATGTGTTGTATATACTAAAATGTTCTCCCACTAAACTGGGATGCCAGAGTATGCACAGAGGATGGGAGTATTATTGTGGATGCTGACAGCTTAGGAAGATATGCATATTTATCATACACAGCTGAAATATCTTTGTAATCTTTGCATCCTTGTGTGCAGGCATTTAAAGGGTGGAGGTTCTTTGACAGAGAGCATCGGTCTCTGTCCTTCAACCACAGGGCACCGGTTTAAATGTTCACACCTTGTTCTCATCAGATAACCTACCTGCCCTGTGGCTAGGGACACATTTGGACAGAGTGCTGTCAGTTTTAAAAACACAAGTATATGACTAACAGAAACTACTGTTTCTACAAACATGTCCACAAAATAATCTTGGTTATTATTAAATGATGTAGATGAATGGCTATAATTTTAGTGATATATTTATACAGATGCAGGATAATAACAGACATTTGCATCGTCATTCGTCCCAATTTACCATCTTGGCATTGGCTACCTACAGTAGAGTAGGAGTTATCACACTTGTTATCTTAATTGCTTTGCCAATTCCTGCCCAAGAGAGTGATTAGAGGCATTTAATCTCTCTTCCCTGAGTTTTTTCTCAAGACGATTCCTGAAACAGGAAACAGATCTCTCAGCTGTCCTGGCCAATCAGGGTACACGGTTGGTTTAGTTGTTCTGGTTAAGTGAATAGTGATAAAGCTCGCTAGATCAGTAAAAGACCATCTAAAGAAACAGTTTCCCACCCAAATGCTTGTGTTTGAGCTTTGGAATGAAAAGAGCTGGTTTGAATTAGAAAGCCTTTGCCCTCAAAGCCCTCCTGGATACATGTCCGGCGTGCATAAAGCTGCTGTCTTTGTGTGTGGGGACTTGGCTGCTTATTTTTCGGCTGGTTGAGTCCACTGTTATGTGCTCTCAGGGTGGCAAGCCTTTTCACAGCTCACTAAAGATCACACAGTTTCCCCTCAAAGTGTAATTATTGGATAGGTTGTGCTTTTCTCTTCTGCAGTGTTTTATAAGAGGATGGTGACTTTTTATGTAAAATTTTGAATATGTTTTGTCATACTTTGACAAGAGAAAATCCACTATTTTTATGATCATCATGCCAGTGCAAAACTAAGGCAGGCGATTGTGATGTTACAGGATGGACAAATGATTAATTAATTAGCTAGACCACCAGGCAAGTAGAAGCTGTATTGTTTTTGCCCACTCCCTTGTTTTGTTTGACCAGAAACCTAAATGAGTAGGCTAAAAACTTAACACAATGTAACGTAATGTAAAGCAAGATTTAGCCAGTTTAATATGTTAATTCAGAATAACGGAAACAAACATTATGAATTCTCAGGAAAAGGATGACTATAACCATGTTATTTGACCGGCTAAATTCTTCCGATCACATTTGCTTCCTTGACAAAAAGTCACCAAGTTGTTGGTGAATGTTTTGGATCTGGTCTGTAGTGTTGTGCTAGCAGCATAGTTATAAAACAGCTTTATGCTGTACATTATTATGCACATTTTCATCAGTGTCTTCACATGTTCCGAAAAAAAAAAAAAGTTTCTGAAAAGTTTCTTCTTTTACAGATAACAAAAGATTTCTGTTGTCTGTGCTCACTAATTAATCAGTAAAATAGTACTACTGTCTGCCAGATTGTACCTTTGGTGATTTGTATAATGCAACAGCTTCTGGGATTTGGAAGCGTTACAGCTACCAAATGAAAACTTTTGTTTTGGAAATATGAAGTAGGATTTGTTTTCATTCTCTGGTTCTTGGACTGCCAGGCAATTGCCAGTAAAACATTAATAGCCCAGGTGTGGAATCTCAGATGCCTTGGGCTGTTGGATTGTCTAGCATAGTATTGGTGGGGTTGCATGGATATTATTTTGAAAGCCAAAAGTCCAAATTCCAAATTGTAGTAAAAACCAATGCGAGTGATCTAAGATGATATTACGTAAGATTTATATAGAGTTCCACTGAGACATGGGATTTGTACATGTCAGGACTGACCCATTAATTTTTGACCCCATGATAGTAATTTTCTTTCTGAAATTCTGAAATATGGTCCATTCAGGAGTGTTCATTCTATCAATTGGTTTTACATTTCTGATGAACTGTCCCACTTCAAGAAAATCTAAAGCAAATCTAATGTTGCATAGTGAGCAATCGCTGAAACACAAATCAAAGGCAGTGCCTTGCTATTCCCTCCAGTCTGACCAATCACAGGCCCATCAAGGCCACATAGGGAAGTAAAGGCACTCATCCATTACACTGACAGCACCAACACTGCATTCAGCTCAACAGCCTCGCATCATGTCTCTGTCTGAGCCTCTGCATGTATGTCCTGCCTTTTCAGCACAGTATTCTTTACTGGGAAGAGCTCAGTGTGTGTTTGCTGTTGTTATAGGGTCTACGTTTTTACAGAAAATGTCATGGTATTCCACCACCTGCTTTTTTGAACTCCTTTAAACTCATTCTCAATGCTCAAATTCTTTGCTTCAAAGTTGTGCAAATAGGCATTCATGGCTTTTGGCTGGAAGATTGTTGAGATGATGCATGGAATCATTTTGCTTCAATTTAATGGCTTAGGTTATTTTTTAGGTCCTATCCCAGAATGCTGTGGCCTTTTTTTCAGAACGGTAAGCCATATATTCAAGGAAACATAGTCATAGTCATAGTCAAAGACCAGATTACTTAACATTCAGCAGTCTTGAAACATGGACGTGCCTGAGTATCACCTACTTCCTCTTCCTGACATGTGATGCTTTTCCCACACTTTTGTGTATTTTCTTTCCTTGTATTGAAAAAAGCCAATGACTGACTTTTGTCTGAGTCATAGGAAATGAAACCTGATTGGAGGTGATTTACAAATGCAGATTTCCATACTACAAATTATCCCCCACATAAGTATATTCAGAATGTCTTAGATTGGTTGCAAACAGGAAGTTAACATTAAGAAGGCAGTTTTCCATCTAATCCCCCACACTCAGAAAGTCAGATACTAACATTACCATAACTGCATGTCAAGTTTGGGGTTGTTAATTAGAATGCATGATCACCTCAGTGCACTTAATCACCACTAGATTAGTTTCAGAAAGGCACTGCTTCCTTTACTGAGTAGTAAGCACGAAGTCATATAGCCAAAAAACAGTCTCCTTAGAGTCAATAATGATGATGGAAACCCTGTTTTTGTGTTCCTCATAAATCTAAGTTAGTAATTCCTTATAAATCACGGTTATGAAAAATCCCAGTTTTAATGAGAAATGATGAGGTGTAATTTAGTTACTTTCACTCCCAACAACTGGATTCTCTCACTGTTAACACAGACATAAAATCCCCTGAAGGCCAATTTTGCAAAATTCATTTTATTAATACCAGATGGATTGCATTCACCTTGCAGATCTCACATTTAGTATATCGTCTCGGATTCAAAAATGTGAGTTAATTTCCTTCCGAAAGATTAATATGTTGGCAGTGATTTGGAGGAAGTTAATGAGGCCATCTAATAGTTCTGTGAGTCGAGCACCTGCACTTTGGTCGCAGTTGTAAATCCAGCCTCAGGCGTGGGTCCAGATCTTACGGACACTGAATGGGCCTGAGGTGTAAATCAGACTTAACATTTTACTGAACTTCTGCCGTAAAGCTGTCGCCTCCTCCAAACCTTTTGATGTTTCCCAATCATCCCCATCTGCCTCTGAGAAGCTTAAGCAGATGCCCAGGACTTGCGGACATGGAGTGGTTATGGTTGACTCAAGCTGGGCTTTTTATGCGTGAATTAAATTCGGTGTTGAATTAGACATCATGTGCCTCAAGGGTTTGTCTCATTGGTCTGTGTCTGCTGAAAATCCTGCTGAAAGTTTCTCTGTTGGAGTAGCAGCTTAATTGGCGTAGCTTTTGAGGTTGTGAATAGATGGAAAAATGTGCCCTATCTCCATTTTGCATATGTTTAGTCCTAAGCTCATTTTGCTTGTGTTTGAAACTCTCCACAGGGGTATTTGCAGTAGTATAAGTGGGTCTCTATGGCTCTGTCTACAATAAACCCCAGCATGGGAAAAGGCCTACCATAGAAAGCAAGCACAATGAAGGCTAACTATTCAAAAAGCCTATTTTTGGTTTCTCAGACAGCTAATTAGCAGAGCAAGGAAAGTGATAATAGGTTTCAAAAAATGCTCTACACGTTGTTCTTTGTAGTATCGCCCGAATGTTTTAGTTGTACTATTACAACATCTATTTATTGTGTTTATGGTACACTTATAATGTCCACTGAAGTGTTTTGAGGATACACGAGCAATTTGTTTACATTGTGTGACCTTTGTAAGGAAATAGAATAAAGATTGCAGGGGGCTGATTAGCCATGGGAACGTTTGTCTAAACAATGCATCAGTTTTCCCCTCAGGGTGAACCTTGTCCAGCGGAGGTCACACATTGGCACACACACACACATCAGAGTCAGGTAGTGGCTTTCTGTGTAATCATGTTTGTCTTTTAAGAGTGTGTTTCTCTTAGGTACTGTCACCATGCTAAATGCTGAAGCACTTCCCCAAGTGCTGCTTCAGGATGGCGTCAGCCCCAGAGTGTGGCACAACAAACGAGGACGTGCAGCTGGACTGGCTCACTTTTTTCAGAAAACAAGACAGACGTCAACAGGGCTAGTGTCATAGATCAGGAATGTCATCTGGAGACTTCTTTAGCCTTATTGAGGCATCCTTAATTTGAAGAGGAAAAACAGCCTATTTTTTCCCCCTTGTTTGGTCATTTGTCAATTCGGAGGACTAAGTAGTTGGCAACAAGTGGACATGTATTTTGGAAAATGTAGTTCAAATTTAATGGGCGAATCCTTTGCTTGTGTGTATCATTGTGGACCAATGGGAGCAATTGTTGTCCTTGACATGTGACACATATATTTAAAAAATGCTTGTAGGCAAGTTCATGTCTTGATTGTAATTAAAACAAACTGAACGAATCATACTGATTAGTCCGTGATTAGCTCGAATTTGTCCCATTACCCGTTGACAGCATCCAGTAATCATATATTGTGAAACGCTAATACATACACATATGCTTCTAATCATAGGTTTCCGGTAGATGGTAAATTTCATCAGTAAAACAATTTTTTTTCTGTCTTTGTGTTTTTCACAGCAGCAAAACAGTAATGTGAAAGAGGACACATCCTGGATTGTTACAAGAAGAAACTGGAGATGAGGTTTTTGGGATTCTGGAGGACAGGCCACATCTGTCCGCTGCTTGCCGTGCTGCTTCAGTTACTTCTGCCTGCCGTTGGAGCTGACAGGGCCTGGAACCAGTACATTCCACGACTGCAGCTCTCACATACAGGTTAGAAGCCAATAAAGCTGTCTTCAGTGTTTTAAATAGATGTTTCCACATTTTATTGTTACCAGGATTTTTTGTATTTGTAAGCATGGGCAATAAAAATCTGCAGGATTGTAAATTGGTTTTGAAAAATCATGGTCCTGTAATTATGGAATATTCATATAACACCTCAAAAAGATATTAGTGGAGTACCTTGGAATTATTAATACTGAGGGAATATGAAATTTATTACAGGAATTCAACCTTATATTTATTGTAACATTAGTGCTTTTCTCAGAAGCTTTCCATACCCCATCCATACATAAGTCACTTCTGAAATCAGATTCTTATCAACAAAGTGTTTATGGCACACAGTGTTGAGGTTTTAACAGCGTGCAAGCTTTTAGAAATGGCGCTATCTATCTTGGCTTAAATTCGCTTATTCCCGGACATTAACACACCCAGTGGCATTGCTAAGATTGAGCAAAAACTGGAAGCAGAACTAAGTGGGAATGATTAACTCCAGTTTTTGTGAAATGGACACTGATCCTTATGTCTAACCTCAGACTATATAATATCTACGACTAAAGCTTGGATTTTTTAAATGGGGTTCAAAGTTAGTATATCATATAATGCAATTAAAGACTTAACACCAAATATTCATTCTGACTTAACATAAGTGAATGAGTTTATCATCACAGGGGTTGTGAAGCAAATTGTTCAGTGTAAAAGCAATGAACAGGATTTCTATAGGTTCACTTTTCCTGTCATGCCTTGGACCTTTTATTTATTTTTTTTACCTTCATTTCAAGTCGTTTCACAATGTTATCACTACAGTGAATGTGGACACTTACAGTATCCAAAAAAAACAACAGTTCTAAAGATAAGATTTGCTCCCTGGGATATTTCACTTGGCATCTCACAGGGTGTCCGTCTGATCATTCTCTCCACAAAGGCGCTCATCCCCAGAGCCCTCGCCTGTTATCAGCTCATCCCAGTCCGCACTCAGCACTGACCTCCAGAACTTTCTGGAACCGGAACCTCTGCCGACTTCCTGACAGGAAAGAACCGCACAGGGAGGCGTCATACAGTGTCTTATCCTCGTTACTGCCAATGTGCTTCCCATTATCTCTAAGCATGTTAGTACTGGATCTCAAACATACACATCATCTCTGAGGCGCCGGTTATTTATGACACATGAGCAGCACACCTCCAAAGCTTGGCAGAGAGACTGTAACCCAGACGTTAGTCATTAACAAGGAAAGGTAACTGTAAGAAGGCCAGTTGCCTCATTCTGGGAGGAAATAAAAGGAAGAAAAACAAAATTTGCACACAATGCGTATGTAAAAAGGTTAGCTGTCAGCGTTTCCTCTTTTAGAGGGCCTTCAATTAGATTTGTTTGCTGTAGTATTTCTTGGTAAATCTTGGAAAAAATAAAATGTTAGGCTGGAGCCTTGAGTCCAAGTTCTTTAGGAAAATAATACATGGTTCTCCCGAATAACTTCTGCACTTGCCTGACGAAAACTTGTCACATAGTATCAACTTTGCAGTTGACATAAAACGATTGGACCTGCTGGCTTTATTGTGCTTGAGTGTAATTTATACCCCACTTTTGCTATAAGATTAACTCTTAAAGACAGAGCAATGGTGACAGATTGATGTAAAATAGATGTTCCAGTAATGGCAGTTGTATGTCTGGTTCCTACCAACGTAATTCTCACAGATAGTTTTCCTCAGACAGAAGACGCAGACAGCAAAGTGGATTACACCCAAAGTAAACGGGCCTCGTGGTTGAGAATGACATCATGTCTCTGTTTCTTCTTAGCAGGAATGAGCTTTATAATGACAATTAACATTCTGGCAGCTGCACTTCTTCCAGTCTGTGGCTTATATGGTTACCAAAATAAATGAGACTTTGAGGGGTTCATTTCCCCCCAAATTGAAGAGGTGCAGAAAGTCATAAAAGGTTCCAAGTGTGGATTTTCATCTACAATAAAATATTCGTATGCAATCGGATTCATTTTCATAAATAAAATAATTTTATTCCATTTTTTATTATAAAGGGAATGGAATATAACAGTTTAAATACAACTTTACATGCTGTATTCATGCCTGTTATTGCAATGTGCCCCATTCCTGATAGCAAGGCTGCTGGTGCCACATCGTGTCATGGCAATGGCCCCTGACTGTGTGACATCTGTGTACATGTCGGAGGGCTCAACACTTTAAGCTTTGACCTAATGAAGCTGTCAAGTCACGGACACTGAACAGGGCACACAGGCTTGCTGAAGAATGCTTTTAATTAGGGGAAGTACACAGTGAACAGTGGACCACTGTGGCATGAGGGCATGAGTGTATCATCTACACCACCAAAAGCAGATAAAAGATTAGCTCTGGAAAGAAAGCTGCCTTTATCCAGAAGACCAGAGCTACAGGTTATCTACGTTAATAGGGTAGTCATTTTTAATTGACGTTAAACACACTTGTCTGATGCTAGATAATGTAATCTATCCTTAATCCTGATCTAAATTTATCGCTTCCTTAAATTTCACTAATCTGATAAATCTTAAGTCACATTCAAAAGGATCACTTTGGTCCCTAGATCACTTCATCTTCATGACCATTGGTGATTAAAATAGATCAAAGCCTTTTGGATTTCTAGAGATATTCCTTTGGATTGTAAATGGTTGCATATCACTAGGCCAAGCAGCATGTGGTCTAGTTTCTCTTGAAAAAAGGGAGCAGGATCTGGAGTGCCTCACTTCTCTGAAGTATCTCTCACATTGCAGTTGAGTGTGCGTGTTGCAACACATTCTTTGCAGCAATGTACGGCATAGACTTTCAGGGACTTGACGTGTTGCAGAACATCGTGGGACATAATGCAGTAAACAGCTCAAAGAGCAGAAGGTGTTCTCGTCACTGCTGTGTATCAGTGCAGCTCCATTACCCCCAACACCCCAGGGAGTCCAGGACTCATCCCACACAGCCCGACCTCTAATTCAGTGACTAATTTACTGAGTGTTTTTTTTAAGTGACTCAGAGAAATAGAAGATAGCCGTGGCAAGCCATTTTAACACTCATTGTACTCTGAGAAAAGAACAGAATGCTTCTTGAAACCAGTTCAGTATTTATTTGTTTTTTGGTGCAATTTGAAAGTAATACAGCACTTACATGGATGGTTTCATCAAATTGGATATTTTGGTGACATTAGCCAACTGCTTAATGAAGAAGTGCAGTAAACCTCATGAGTCAAAGCCCTGAGAGGCCACTGAGAAAACAAATTCAGGAAGACTTTACACAAGTGAGAAAAGTGAAGTCTCAGGGTGGACCTCTAGCAGATCTGCCTGCCCTAGAATGAGAGTTAAATGGGCCTGAAATGGGGAACTAATACATGTGGATGCCTCCAGATGCAGAAGAATCCATCATGACTGGGGTGTTAACCATAACAACCCTTAGTATGGTATTCAGCTATACATCTTAAAAATATTATTCAGTAACTACTAGGAATTATTAATTAACTACAATGAAACTAATAGTCACAAGAGAAACCACTGGTTGTATGAGATTGAGGGATATAATTATCATCCAATCCTTTAGCCTTTAGCTAAAACAAACCAAATGACACTATATGGCTACATTCTTGATTTCATAATGATTAATAAGTTTGCAGTCAGATCAATTAATTCAAAGGAACGGTTTTGTCCATTGAGATGTTATTATTCAGGTACATTGGTCACAATTATAATGAACTGATGGATGCCATTTTCTTAGGAACATAGTCGGTCATTTATGTAGGAAGTCAAATACTGAAAAAAATAATTTTGCCAAGAGCAACAGGTGTGTTCAGTCAGCTGTACATAGGGATTTAGGTGAAAGGGAGTGAATTGTGTTAGATTTAAAAGAAAAAACACAGAGAGACATGTACTCACATGCACATCCTCCTAACACACATCCATGCGCACACGCACAAATTAATGAGCAGATGTTTTTATAAGTGGGTGCATCATGTACAAGAACAGCCTGAGATCAAGAAGACTCTGTGGGAACAAATGAGTTTTGACTTCAATTAAGCAATGAAACTTGTTCTGTCCTTAATCACTGTGTTTCTCTTAAAATCCTGATGATTTCTCACAGTTCCTACAAATTAATTAGCTCAGGGTCCTATTTACTCGCGTCCCCAGATAGCAAATGAATGATGACCCTTTGACCGCCTACACTTACCACTTTGATCTGGCGCTCGTACCGTGGAATAACTCTGAAGAACTTATCTGAATCTGTCAGATATGATTGGTTGCATTCAGGCCATATTTGGCCCACAACACACTTTAGTATTGCCTTGATTGACTATTATTTATCTTGGAACCACAGTTTTCTAGGAAATTTCTTCTATTTACGTCTTTAAAACTTTGTTTTATTTCATTTTGAAGGATAATTAGGAAAACCATTACTTAACTAAGGAATAAACCACAACTGGGCATGATGTTATAGGGAAAATGGTGTAGTGTGATGCAACCCAGTTTGAACCAGCATTACTATTACCACCCTGAAATAAATTTACATCATTTGGCAGATGCTTTTATCCAAAACAACTTATATGCATCTCATTTGTACAATTGAGGGTTACAGGTCTTGTTCAAGGACCCCATAGAAATTGCTTGGCAGTGCTGGGATTTGAACTCACAACTTCCCAATCACTAGTCCAATGTCCTAACCACAGAGCTGCTATTGCCCACATATGGCTTAATTAAAAATGTAAGCAACTTCTTGATTTTAACCATCTTGAATTTAATCGGATAAAAGCAGCTTGTTAGAAAAAAACAAGCTTGTTAGAATATCCATCTATCCTTAGATTTTGACTTGGCAACAAGCTTAAAGTTTACATTTGGCTGTTAAAAAGTTCTCATACCGGACACTCCTTCTATTAATGATAAAAAACCAACTCCTTGAAGAAATATTCACAATATCGCAGAAATTGTATTTATTTTTTGTTGTTAAAAAGCAGCATGATTTTTTAAATCTGTTTTCTTTTAGTTAGAAATTATGTTGAGTGTCTACCATAAAGGTCCCTGTGAATTAGTCTTTACTAGAAACAATAATGTAATATTATTAATATAAAACTCTACACTACAGTCTGAACTGCGCTGTTTTAGAAAAATAATCACCTTCTGACCAATCAGGTTTTAGTATTTGAAACTGTAGAAGAGCTGTACAGGATGACACTGTTTCTTGTGTCCTTAACTAACTAGCAGACAGTAGGTAAGCCACTTGGGTGAAAATGTATTGACTGGCTGTACTGTTTATTCTTAATATCTCTGACTTGTCATCAGCATTGTGTTTTATAGATTATATATCCTCAGTAAGAAGTATTTATAATACAGCTGTGATCTGATATCAGTTAAAAGCTTACAGCAATCTTATTGCAAACTTTAGTTCCATGGAAAGAATAACAATCTAGGCTTTAAGGTCTGGCGGCACATTATAGTTGCTGAAAGCTTTTTTTTTTAATTTGTTACTTAAGCCTATGGTACAAAGACATTAACTAATCTAATAGTGGAAAATAGAAAAGGTTCCATGGCAAGGTTTCAGTATAAGCAATGGCAGATAAAGGGCTGGGAATTTGTAGCCTCAGCAATGACAGATACACTTAGACATAATTTCCTCATACCATGTTCATATGGGATTCTTTATTTCTATTACTCTATTCTGCTTGCTCTCTTCTGTCCTCCGTTTCAACCCGGTTCTCCATAAGCGTCTTCTTTTGTTAAACCCACATCCTCTTTCCCGCCCTCACTCCTTTTCACTCGTTTGAGTGCTCATTAAACTTCTTAACGAGGGCTAAATTATTAATTGCCTAAATGTACTTCTTTATGTATTTTCACTTTTAAATTCGTTATACCATTTATTTTTCCTCAGCCATATGAAATTCCCTTAATGTGATGCTCTTTTTACACACTGGTTTAATGGAGCAGAGCTCAGTCATGTAGCTGAACTAGTCCTCATTCTTTGTTATTGAGACCACCAAGTGCAAAGTATTAAGAGGAGGGGAGCGGGGATTTCTTTAGTTCTTGTCATTCCTCCTCGTTTTCCCTGTTCCCCCCTCATCAGGCTAATGAGGCTGACCCTCAACACCTCATGCAGAGCGGGGCCTTGTGAGCAATTATGGTCAGTGGTTGCCACTGACCCAGGCTAAAGAACTCAGAGTCTCAGTGGAGTCTCTCTATATCTGCCAACTTCAATCTGGATATCTGGATATTGCAAGTTTGAGCAAGGGAAGATGAAGAAGACTGGAAACCTGCCTTCCTCCTGTTCAGAAAGGCCTCACTCTTCCTAATGATTAAAAAAAGCCACCATTCTTGAACTGAGTCCTACGTAGTTGAATTAACTGTTTTCAGCTGAACTCCAATGAACAATGGAGCTATTTTTTATCACTATATATAGTGAACTCAAAGGAAATGAATTTCTCGTTTGCTCCAGATTTGCCTCTTGGGTTCCTCTTGTTCTTGTAGAACAAATGGTACTTTTTTAATATATAAAATTGCCTTAAAGTGAAATAAATCTTCTCCTTTTTTTATTTTTTATTTATTAATAGAAATAAGTTGGAAGGATTTATATCAAAATGAATTAGCATTAGATTAATTAATATTAATATTTTATTAGAAACAGGCATTACAAAACCTTACAAATAAAGCCACAACCACTGAATTTTCCAGGATAAAATTAAGAGTGATGTATTGTCTGCTGTTGCTTCACCTCATTTAAGCTGATGAGCCCAAGCATTTCATACATGAAACTTTCATATAATTGATAGCACAGATTCCCCTAGACCTGTTAAAGGCTGGAAGAAACCTGAGGAGAGCCAAACCGGTAAACAAACCAGTAGTTATCTCAGATGGTTATGTCCTGGTGCCCATAACCACTGAAAGGAAGAACTGACGAAACACATAAAAAAAAACAACAGCAGCATGAACTCCCTGCCGTTCATCATGTTAAGATGTTGAACTATTGATTGGAAGGTTGTGAGTTCACATCCCAGTACTACCAGGCAATCTCTACTGGACCCTTGAGCAAGGCTTTTAACTCTCAACTGCTCAGTTGTATAAATAAGACACTCTGGATAAGGGCATCTGCCAAATGATGTAAATGTAAAAATCCACTATATTCATAAATGTCTTTAGACCATTCACAAATCATTACCTTATTCCGACAAGGTAATATTAGCTTTCTGAGAATTAGGAAATAAGCCTATGCTGTCAGTTTACTTTTGTTAATGACCTGCCACTGACTATTGCACCAATCTGTTACCACTGTTTAAAATCCTACAGGAGAATAGTAATCTCTCTATCATCATGCCCCATAGCTCTTATTGCCTTGTGAATGTTTTCTTTTTATTCCAGCTGTATTAAGCACTGTCGTGCTATACTATGCACCATAAGGCATAGCAACTGGGCATGGTAACATTACTAAAGATCCTGCAAGGGTCCACAATTGGTGCAGAAAGATTTGCTGCTGTTTGTACAGCAAATATATTCCACCACTAAAAACACTAAGACAATGATCTGTCATTAATCTGTCTCTTACTGTGTTTTGTTGGGAAAAGAATGCAGCTAGAATGGAATGACAAAAAGTTGTCATGTAATTTAGACTGTGTTAAAAATGGCATAATATCTTTTCTTAACCTGATCCTCAGCATATAACATGAAAAAAAAGTAGTGGTATGTTGCAATCTTTTAGTCCTATATCTCCTAGTGCATTTCCATAAAATATTTTTTGAACACTAAAGCTCATATAAGCAGTAGATTGAAATTGTAACAACTTGTACCAAGAAATCTAATCCAATGAATATGTCTGTATTTTTTGGATCATTAGTATAAAATGTTAATGTAAGTATAATTTAGTTATGTCTAGTCTAATTCTAATAATTTTATGCTGAGCTCCTGGAGTGATTGTCAGTTTCTATCAAAATCCAGATGTCAGACTTTGCCATAGAAAGGACATTTCCTCTGATGTTTTGTAAGTTGGAGATGATTTAGTTAAAGATACAGAACTTTTGCGGTGGACTGTAAAATAACTGGGATGAGATCATTACATACTTACGACATATGGCAGCTGCAACCATGAAAGGATAATAGGAACAACACAGTTATGAGAACCAATAACAACATGATGGAGTGTGTTTGTAACAGAAGACTCCACCTTTATGACAAGGCTGAAGTACCTGCCAAAGTTAATGTGCTTGCAAGGAGCATTTCTATATACAAACTACAAATGTGCATATATTTATGTGAATGGCTGGGTACAAATTGACCCTAGAGAGAGTAGCTAAGAGCAGAAACACAATAACTTTTCAATAACTGGTATGAAAAAAACCTGATTCAGTACAAACACCAAACACTGTGGGACTGCTGAACCCTAATCTTTTCTTCCTCTATATTACAATGTCAAATGAGGTATCTTATTGCCCCTCTCAGTGAGGGATTGATGTCAGTTTTTGCAGATATGCATCCCTGGCCATTGCAGATGTTGGACATCTTGGCTGACAGCCTTAACACCATGTTGACTCGTATACTGCCCAACGCTTTGCTTACACAACTGTCAGGGTTTAGATGAAGTTCGCAAGGAGATATTTTCCCGGTACACGCTTTCCCTTCTTCACTAGCAGCTGGGATATTTGACTTTGTTCCGTCCTTCCAAACTTTTGGCATCCTTGTGTTTTTTCTGCCACTCGAGCTTTACAGTCAATCAAATAGCAGAGAAGCGGAGAAGGAAATTCAGATACAAGTCTGCACATGGTTTGTTCACATCAGGTTGAAGAGATACACATGATGTTAGGAACCTTCTTTTAACACCACTGTCAATTAAGTTTGACTAAAACCCATCTACTTTTTCAGCATTTACCCTTATTGTCACACCCACAAGTTGTGTCTGAGAGTAAATTTTTTTCAGTAATCATTGATTTCCATCAATGAGTCACATTTTGAAATGGTCACGTTCCTCATCACTGCTCTTTCTGTAAACTTTGATTTCAATCTGTTTAGGAGATTGCTGCAGGTGTTGGGCACAGGACCAGCGCATTTCTGCTTTAGATTGCAAACAATTTCTAACAAATGTTTGTAAATGGTTTGTGTTTCACCAGAGATCCCATGCGCAATCACTTATTCTTGTGAACTCAACAGAACCTCCCTCCATGCCTACAGGGGAAGGGAAGACAGAGCCAGACCTGGAGTAACTGTAGATTTAATGGATTTGGAAATTGGAATATCTCCAATAATTCTGTTAAAAATGTTGGAGATGTAAATGCTTGGGGCGAACAGTGTTCCTGGGTGGCCTATTCTATGTCAAGACCTAATCCCAGGTCTTACCCTAAAGAGAATGGTAATCAAGACCCCACCCTTGACCTGTTAAAGCTTAGCTCATGAAGCTTACAGATCAATACAGTCATGCCCATGGGCACAGACCTATCAAAATTAATCAGTGTTAGAACAAGGTGACATCAAGCTGAACTTTGAAGACAATAATAGTATCGAAAGCTCAAATGCCAACTGTTCTTAACATTAATAGCTGACATAATTTTACTCATTATATTAATGAGTAATGTTCAGGAATCATTGGTTTGCTAATATAGGGCCATATTTAGAGTCAAGTATGTGTAAGGAGGATTTAATTTAATTGTGCACACAGACGTTTCGACTTGGATGTAACTAAAGACTTAAGCTCTTTTCAGAAGGTGTGCAAGAATTATGCTTGTAGTAAATATGCGTAAAAATGTGTAACCCATCTCTGATAATATATATAAATATATATATATATATATATATATATATATATTTCGTGGCTATGTTTTGCTATGTGGCTATTTGTTGTTACAATATCTATCCGTTCCCTCATTTTAATTAAATTGTGGCCACGTTTTAATAAATCGTCCCTCGTTTTAGCATAATCGTTGCCATGTTTTAATAAATTGTTTCCTCATTTTAGTTCAGTCATGGCCACTTGTTAATAATTCACTCCCTTGTTTTAGTTAAATCGTCGCCATGTTTTAATAAATGTTTTCTTTTTCACGTAATGTCCGGGGCTCCTTAAAAAATGCATAACATTCCACTTCAAAATACTGGCAAGCTGTTGGGCTTAAGTTACTAACTTAAGTTGCCAACTTTGAATATGACCTATAAAGCATAACATAAAGCATAGGACAGCATTAATGGAGAATATTGGTCAAATTAAAAACATTAAGCAGTGTAATAATTTTTTTAGCATTAACTAATTAAATCCTTATTCTGACAAATGAAATGTGCTACTTAAACAGTAATATAAGGTGCCTTCAGACCAGAGGAATGTTTTCATAGTTGTTAGAACTAGAGGAAGTACCCCTGTTTTTGTGTGTCCATACTGCAGGACCTGAGGACGATCATAGTTATTAGAACTGTTTTAGCTCGTACTTCTGGGTAGGTACTCTCCCAGCACAACTATGAGAGATGTATGTGTAGTTCTCGGAGAAGATCCTCAGGGGGTAGTTCCTCCCAATAAGTCCCTAGAACTGTTTGGCCCGAAATCTCCTTATTTTTATAGAACAGCTTGATGTCAACACTGCTACAAAAACAGCTATATACTTCAAAGATGGACTTTATTAGTTGATTGTAAAAGTGTATCATGCTTAAACACAGTAAACACACAGCACTTTGGAACATAGCTTTTGGGGTTGGTCTGACTTATCCCAGATGGTTACTTGACCATCTGCATCATGTCTGTCGATTAGTGTTGTCTTATGCATCAGATCGTAGCACTGAAACGGAACAATATGAGAGTTTCTTAGCTTGATCAGCCCATAAGTAGTCTCTGGAGGAAAAACACGGTTACTTGCTTGTCACTTTTATAAACATGTCATTGTGTCGCTCATCAGCTAATCATCACAATCAGAAAGGGTCGGCTCGGTCAGTTGAATGTGCTGAGGAATTTGGTTTTTCATTTGCTCATTGAGAGTTGTCACGTTTGCAGTTTTGGTTTTCCCTCATAAAGCTTGAAAGTAAATATCACCTGGATGAAGTCAATAGGATCCTCTAAGTCCATGCCAAATGGAACCACGCCATTTCTTCCTTCTTTCAAACTGAAGATGACCTCAGCCACCTGGTTCCAACTCATTCCTTTTGACTGGAGTTGTTGGTGAAATACTGCCTCTAAGGTCAAACAGCACAAGCTAAGAAAACTTCAAACCTCCTCCTAAAACAATAAGACAATCCAGCTTGGTATAAGACCTTTGCATGATGGGTTAGCACCTTAAATTTCACCTCTCATGATTTTGCCCATAATTTTAATACCATGATCCATGTGGCTGTGTGGAAGCTGATGACTTTTCACAGTGGAAACAAGGAAATTTCCAGTGTTTATTGGACATATTTGGTAATGGAAAAATATGAGAAAAGGGTAGGAAGTGATCCAAGTGATTGAGTTTATCAGTGAGATGGAAAATATTAAAATATGGGAAATATTCACACTTGAATATTTCCTCATGACCTTTGATTTGTGGAATGTACACAGAATGTGAGGAACTTAAAATAATGATGTGGGGGTTTTTTTATGTGATCTATGATGAGTGCTCTGATTCAGTGTATGATATCAAAAATCTATAATATCAAAATGTACACAGACATTGTGTCCAAAAATTTGTGGACACCTGACCTTTCTGAACATTCTGTTCCATCTCATTTATTCCCTGTTTGCTGTTATAATAGCCTCCACCTTTCTCTGAAGGCTTCCCACTAGATTTAGCTCATTCAGCCACAAAAGCATTAGTGAGGTTTGGGCACTTTGTGTTAAAAGTAAGAAAATTTACAGCATATGTCAATACCAACAATTTATACAGTCAAAAGTTTGCCATTAATTGGGTATAAGTTTATGATATAGGATATTTAAAAAAAAAAAAATTATGAATTATTTCTCTGAAACAAATAGTGTCTAACTTAAATTTTTTTTATGTTTAAAAGTAAGTAGTGGGTGGATTGAAACCCAAGTCTCTGTGGGGTTCTTGGTAAACATTAGTGGATAAAGCGTTCTTGGTGATGGCAAAAAGCATGGCAAAAATTAGGCATGGCAAAAATGAATCCAGCAGGTACTGTTGGCTACACAAGCCTCTTTTGCTAAATAAGTGTTGTAATGGATGGACTTGACAATTCCCAATTAGAATATTTATTTGTACTTGTCAGTGAGCAATTGCCATGTCATACTTAAGGAACTATTAAAGTCCCATTAAAGAGTCATACTCTTAGGGCCCCAAAGACCACACTGTGAAGAACAATACTGTGTTTAAACCAGTATATTACTTCAAATGACTGTTTGACAAAGTGGTGTTGTAGGAATATGTTTATAATACTTATATATTGTACAGATCTTACTGTATAGCTACACTAACTTTGCTGAGACTATATTGTAGTGTTACAATAAAGATACACCTGGGTGAACATGAACCTGGGTCATTGTTGCATTTTTATATCTAACATTGTGTTGCACTGTCGCCTCACAACAAGAAGGTCCTGGGTTCGATCCCCAGGTCACCCAGGGTGCCTTTCTGTGCGGAGTTTGCATGTTCTCCCCGTGTATGCGTGGGTTTCCTCCGGGTGCTCCGGTTTCCTCCCACAGTCCAAAGA
>JAQQZR010000016.1:6831738-6843054 GCA_030068235.1 Notoglanidium macrostoma | reverse complement strand
CTGCCCAGGGTGTACCCCGCCTCTCGCCCGAAGATGCTGGGATTGGCTCCAGCTTCCCCGCGACCCAGACGGATAGATAATGGATGGATGGAACATTGTGTTGCATTTCAGGTTTTAATAAAATAATAAAAAAGTGAAGCAATGGCAAGTTTAAACTGGAGGTAAAGCCAGGCAGTAATACGTAATGTTAGCCTAGCTGGGTTAAACCTAATGTTTTAAATAGATGACTAAACGCATTCATTAGCGGTCCACTACTGTGAACTGTTCATGGTTTGTTGTTATTAAATTTACCTGTGCGTTCATGGCCCTTAACATGGTAATAAACTTTCCAATTACTTAGATTCCTCTGCATGCGCTGTATATTTATGTGATTCCTTTAGTCAGCTTGGGAATTCCCTATGTATGGGACTGGAATGCTAATGTCTGTCATGAAGCCCTTAGTAGCCCCTGAAGAGGATACTTCATCACTGGCACTCTGCACTTCTCCCACAGCCAATTAATCTCCATCAGCAAGTAGCAAGCCTTGGTGACAAGTCGTTCTGTTTTCAAAGGCCCTGAGATGTGAAGAGGGGTTTTCTTTCCAACAAAAAACAACAGGCCAAGGATAAAGTAGACTGCTGAATTGGACTTTTATTAGGAAAGGGATTAATCAATGTGAAAATTACTGGCTCAGGGAAAGAAAATATTGAAACCTAGTTGTAAAAAGCATTTTTTAAAGCTAGACTGGATTTTTTTTTTTTATTGTTCAATCCAAACAGCACTATAAAAGACAAAACTGTAAGTTTGTCAAAGTCAGAAACATGAAGGACTGGAGAAATATTGTCAGGCATGAAGGAGTAAATGATATATTTATTAGCTAGACCACTAGGCAAGTGGACACTTCAGCGTGTTTGCCCGATCTTCTGCCCAGAAACTTAATTGACAGTGTTAAACTGTGGTATCTAATGTAATATAATAACATATGGACAGCTAGGTAGCTAGGTAAGTGTATTAAGGGCATTTAGCCACTATATGAATTTGTGTTGTCAAGAAAACAGGCAGCAGGAGGATGCAAATGCAGTTAGAGGTTTATTGAAACATACAAAACCAAAATGTGAGTCATAGGCTACGTTCACACTGCCATACTGAAGTGACTCAAATCTGATTTTTTTTTTTTTTGCCTTAATGTGACACAGATCTGATCTTTTCAGGGCTGTGTGGACACACAACTGTGATTTTTTTTAATCACATTTGAGTCACTTTCATATGTGGTCCTAAATCTGATACATCTGATTTGCAGCCATGCAACCTGAATGAGAATGCTCAGATCAGAATTCATGTGGCTTTTGGAATGTACATTCATCAGTCATCTCAGTGTTCTGTCGATTTGTGCTACTTATCGAGATATGACTACTTATTGGTTGCGTGTTAGGTTAAAAGTTAAGATTTTAGGGTTAACATGAAACTGTAAGAGTTAGGGTTTAGGTTAGGGTTAGGTTAAGGGCTGGGGCTAAAATCAAGTTCATTTCCGCTATCAGCAGTATTTATTCACACTATGGTAGCATTTTTGCCAAGCAAGCACAAATCGTTATAACACTGGCAGCACAGCAAAACAACAGTGGAGGAAAGCTAAAGCTGATTAACTGTTTGCCGTCCTCCAGATCAATATTCTAGACATACATTAGCTACTAGCACTTCCATTTCATCAGTTTTAATACCATGAGTGATCTCACAAATATGATTTTGTTGTTGGTGATGCAGTACGTGTGCAAAGATGTGTCACTGGGCACATGCGTGCTGTTTCGGAGTATAGGCGTGCTGATCTGAGCAAAAAATCAGAATTGAGCAATGAGGCTTGCTGTGTGAACATAGCCATAAAACAGGCGAGGGTCAGGTAATCAGCACACAATGTGAACTAGGAAAAAAACTAAAATGTCCTAAACTTAGAACATAATCAAAACACCAGAAGGGCAATAACAGTAATAAAGCATGGTAAACGCAAGCATGGGTACACGGAGCATTTACGTTGCACTTTGTAAGTGGAAACCTCTTAAGTGTCCTTAAGTGTTATGTGGTGTGATCATGAACAGGTGTGTGTAATCAGTAGTTGGGTGACAGTGAATGTGAAAGTGTGTGTGATTGCTGGGAGTCTTCGTCCATGACAGCTATGGCAGTCCCTACACAGTGTAACGCTTTTTATTTAAACATACATGACAAAAGAAACTTTTTGTTTTGCATATTGGTAGGAAGTGGGGTTTAAAATTCTTTATTTTAGTTATTGAGAATGCTTGTCCATTGGGTAACTATGAATAAAAACTAATAGACTTGAAGTCTACTCTCCTGGGCTCCTAATTTCCATCCCTGAAATCTGACCATTTCTTGCATGAAAAAAGTAAAGACAATGCATGTATGATATCCCAGCACATATTATCTGTGGAACTGATGATCTGTTAAGTGCATTTTTACATGCATATTTTACATAATTTGTATAACCCATGTCATTTCACCATAAAAATCACTTCCAGTGTTGAATCACACTCTGCAAACTATCAACACCTGCCACAGTAGATAGAACCTGTTTAAATGTGCTTAAAGCTTCCACAGATGATACATAGACTGCTTTTAGACAAAACACCATGTCAGTGTGTAAGCATAGACTTTCCCCCCTGGGTTCTCCGGCTGTCTGTTGGACACGGTGCACATGTCAGCCGATGGTGTGCAGGGTTAATTGGCACTGATTGGCTGGGGTCATTTTCTGCCTTGTTAAACTACTTCTCCCCAGGGGGTAGGGGACGCAGCGAGGCATGCTTAAGCTATGAAGGAGAGTGTGCATGCGTCTGCTCTGTTTGCATAACCTGCACCAGTCCAAGTAACTGCTTCCACAGTTTCCAGCTGGGACAACATGCACATTTCTCCACATGGGGATCGGAAGGCCTAATTTGTGAAAGTGGTCCTAAAAGCTAGTGTTAGGACATATGATTGACATATTTATTTTAGGTGTCTTTCAAATTAATGATACCCTTTCACTGACCCTAAAAGTGAGACATTTGATTGACATGGAGTTTAAATGCACCAGTGATCTGCATTTGTTTCTGGAAAGTTATACTTGTATACTTGTTTTTGTAAAGGATCAGTATTAAAAAAGTACTTAACCTAAATGCAATAACTGTGAGCCTGCAATTTGACAAATATTTATATAAACAGATCTTAGGTTGCAATACAAGGTTGCCATCAGTACACTGTAAATAATGCAACTATAAAATATGAATTGTGGCATTCATAGATCTATCTCATTTTCCAGTATTAGACAAATAACAATATTCCACCAGGTAAGTGAATGCTCCACTGTGCTTGCCCAGCCAAATGTTTTGGTTGCCAGGGTAGGCAGTCTAACTAACTAGGCTAAAAAGTGGCAACTAATCCAATTTACTTTACAAGAATGACACGTTAATTATGTGTGTTAATGCAGATCCTGGTAAATAAGCGAGCACCGAAATCCCTGAGACGGGTGACTTTTAGATTTTAACAGTGTTTAAGTACACTGTACTGTACTTTGCACAGTTGTTTCCACATTACTTTCTAATCCTGATTCTGGAAAGATTGCATAGTGTCTGTGCATGCTAATTAGTTTGCCAAGTAGAATGTTGACTAAACCCCATCCTTGGTTTATGTGTGTAGCACAGAAGAGTTGCTTTGTACCACCGAGAAATATATGATCCATGGAGCATGTTACATTTAGAGAGACATATCAAATGAAAGGTTATGTTTTGTGAAAGTCAGTAGGGAGTAGGTTTTTTCTTCCACTGGTTGTTGGCAGAGTGACAGGAAAAAAACGCTGGTGACCGCTAAATCAGCAGCTTCCTGAACTTGTCTGCCTGCACGTGAAATACTGATACCCTGGACACATAATCTGCTTGACCAGCCAGTGATTTGTCTACTACTCTTATCTCTTTGGAGTTTTGCTGACAAGATCAAATGAATGCCCATATCTTTTACAATTTCTAAGTTTGTGAAACAAACATAAACATAAGTGCAAAATTTTTTTTTTTGCTCTTTAGTGTGTCCACTTGCGATGAGTAATTTAAATAAAATTTAGACAAAAAATAGAGTATGTCACATTATTGAGAAACCACTTAGTGAAAAGTACATAATCCGCTCACTTTTCTGTTTCCATTTCTGGTTTCCATTTTTGAGAAGATACCAGCTGAATACTCAGTATCATGGTTAAAGTTGGCCTGCAACATAGGGTTTACAAATTTTCCTATTCAGATTATCAGTGCTGGTAATTGTAATGATAGTTCATTCTTTGGGAGGAGTGAAGCCATGTGTGATAAAGTGGACTGTAACAGGGCAGGGACAAAAATAATGTGGGCTGAAAGAAAATTCGCCACCTTTTTGAGCTATTCATTTATTTTGGAATTTGGCATGCTGCAGGCTCCTGGATGAAGCCCTGTGTGTGTTTTTTTAAACACAAAGGTTTGATTGACAAAGAAAGGTTTAATAAATCTGTCCAATTTTGTATGTTTTCTATTGGGAGCCTGCCTAACATGAATAGCAGTTTTGGTACCAGTATGCTGGATGAACATTCTCATATCTATTGTTGTTATATTGGACCATTGCTGAAATTTTTTTTTTTGTTTTTTGAAGCAGGATGTAAGTGTGTAAAGCATCCCGAACTCATCGTTGTGGGTGACAACACACAGGTGATCAGGGTCATCAAAGAAAAATTCATAACCATAAACTAACACAGACGAGAATCTCAACATTGAACATGAGATATAAAGTTGGAAAATAGGAAAACATGCTTATTAATGCACACGACTTTAATTTCTATAGCATTGAATCAGGAAGTGTGAAAACTGAAGGAGAGGACTTTGTCACATATACATTACAACAGTGAAATTCTTTTCTTTGCATATCCCAGCTTGTATGGAAGCAGGGGTCAGCCTTGATACAGCACTCCTGGCACAGAGAGGGTTAAGTGCCTTGCTCAAGGGAATAACAGCAGATGCTTGAAACCCTGACCTTCAAATCAGTAACCCATCAGTAGCCCTTAACTGTTGAGCCACCACTGGCCTCTAGCTTTATTGGTGCTAATTGGTGATAATGTCAATCTCAAGCCATTAATAGGAAATTAAGAACAATAGGTATAACATAAGTATGCGTATGTATTGTTAAATTAGTTTATTCATTTGTCTTTACTCATTACAATTCATTCTCTGTCTCATTTCATTCCTCAGAGCTGCGGTCAAGGAACAGTTCAGCCATGTTCTGGAACAGTGATGGAGGTATTGACGGGTATTATGAAGTTCTGCTCTTGGATGAGGATCGTGGCTGGTTGCTGGTTGGAGGAAGAGACTATGTCTACATGCTCGACTCGGAGAATCTAACCCAGACTAAACACAAGGTTACAACACCCTTCACCCACAACCCCCTTTCACTCCAACACCTTTCACTGCACAATGTTTACATCATGGCGCATACTTCATTAGACATGTATTGAGAAGATGTAAGAAGCGGTTGGTTAGAGTTGCGTGATGGTACTGCATGCCATTATGTATATTGTAATGTCAGCATGTCAAAGTGTGTAATGCTGTCAATACTCATGTAGAGATTTCTTCATTCTATGAACTCCATGTGCTTATTTGTTTTCTCACTTAATGGTGCCAAGTTTTTCCCAATTTGTCATGACTTTTATGGAGTCTCATGAGGCTGAAATGGCTTACATGCTTGTAACAAGTGAATTTAACATGATAGAGAGGTATGAAGGTAGAAACTGCAATAGTGAGTACCATGTGTGACCTACCACATACAAAATACAATCAGCAGTTCTATGGGTCACTACCTGGTAACAATTTGCCACAGAAAAATTGCATAATTTGTGAAGTATGCATCATACCTAGACCTCACAGCAGAACTCAGGAATCAATATGGCATCAATTATTTACTTACATTTATGCCATTTGTCAGATGCCCTTATCCAGAGTGACTTACATACATCTTATTTTATACATGTGAGCAGTGAAGGTTAAGGGTCTTGCTCAAGGGCCCAGCAGTGGCAGCTTGGTGGTGTTGGGATTTGAACACACAACCTTCCGATCACTAGTCCAATGTCTTAACCACTGAGCTGAAATGTTTAATATTTGTAGTGTTTCTGCTTGGGTTGAGGTTTGATTAAATGAATGGTTGATCAAATTTTTTGGATCATCTTCTTTAGTTTTGCAATGGAGCTACATAGCTAATATAGTACTGTTTTCACTTTGATCCATTCAAAGTACAAAATGCACTTAAAATTGGTAACTTGACCAAAAACAAACATGTAAACTTAGTTATTATTGTAATTATACAGTATATTGTACAACAAATGAAGAAATGTATTACCATACATTGCTCTGTACAAATTGTGTGTTTTTCATAAAGCCATGGGAAAACAGCCTCTGTCCTATCCATTTTTAGATTCAGTGGCAAGCTGAAAAAGAACATACTGATCTCTGCAACCTTGCAGGGAAGAATCTGTTGGTAAGTAAACTTAAAAGGTTGCGAAAGTTCAACATCCTCCAAAAAAACCTCATCTTTTATTTTTAGTGCCACATACAGTTTAGTGCCGCATTATCCTGCTCTCTGATATGCACAAAGAGTAAAGTATTATTCATTAGCCTTTGAAGGGATAATGCTAATTAAAAATCATGTAGGGAGGAAAGTTCAGTGTCCTTGCCTTTGTCATGTCTCTCTTACAACATCAGAAACATCAAAGAGAGGATTGTGCAGCAATTTAAAGCTGTCCACGGTGGTTTACATCCACCTCATTCTGCAGTCGCTCATCCGTATCCAGGCTTTAATCTGAGATACTGTTTTATCTCCCCAGACTGACTGTGCCAATTTTGTGAGGCTCCTTCAACCATTCAACAAAACTCATGTGTATGCATGTGGAACTGGGGCGTACCATCCAAAGTGTACATATATTGAACTGGGCCACAATGTCGAGGTGAGAAGGTCACCCTTCACAAGGTACAAGCTGACATTTTCCAGCTGGCTCTTTATCCTGCCTTTTTATATCTACTGACAGTTATGTATCATTTTGCCTTTTATGGCTTGTGACAGACCCACAGGTGGCATGAATCAGACCACAGGACATTTAAGGGCTAAATTTAAGCATTCTGTTTTTTCAATATGAACACCAATGGGGATGAATAGCATGCTTTGTCACCTACTGAGACATATTAACCAAAAGACTCAGCTAACAATGAAGACACTATATAGAAAGGGTTAAGAGGGTGACATGGTTGTCTTTGTCGCCTAGGAACCTGCTCTTAGGCTGCTGAGCAATGCTGTTGAGTCCGGGAGAGGGAAATGTCCCTTTAGTCCACATGAGCCATTCACTGCTCGACTCACTGGTAAGGCTACGCGCTAACAGATTGCGATGGATGGTATTTTTTAAATCAGTATTTCTAGCAAGCTTGGATTTCTTTTTTGTGTCTGTAATTTAAACAGAAAAGCACACCAATACCATTTAAAATAGAACAATATAAAGATAATATTGCTTTTATGCAAATATATACACTATGTACACCTGCACACTTATGTAATCAGATCATTACATAATCATGTGACCGCAGCACAAAATCATGCCGCTACAGGGCTACAAAACTGGACAGCTGAAAACATGAAAAATGTCATCTGGTCTTTTTGCAATCTTCAACTACGCAGTTTTGATGAGCCTTTGTCCGCTGTAGCTTCAGATTCCTGTTCTTGGTTGACAGAAGTGGAACTCCTGCTGTTGTCGCACATAGCACAATGGTTTGATGTGTTTGACTTGCTTTGAAATGCTTTTCTGCACACTTTCGTTGTAAAGAGTGGTTATTTGTACTGCTCTAGCCTTCCTGTAAGCTCAATACTGTGTGGCTGTTCTCCTCTGCTGCTCAATGGGTGTACTTTTTTGTATAAACCCTAGAGACTGTTGTAGACCTACAGCAATGCAGGAGTTATATGCCGTAGTATTTATTAGGCATTTAAAAATATAACTCGAGCTTTATGCTGAAAGAAAGCATAAACGTGTGAATAAATCCATGCTTTATATCATATCCCAATATATTTATGAACACATTCATATATCTAGAGTACGTCTCCTCCCATGTATGATATATTTCACTTGAGGAGCTATAGTTTATAATTCATGCACAGCTGTATGACTAGTGTGGGACGCTCTCAACACTGTAAGAATTAATCAGCACTGTCCTTGACTGATACTGTCTTGGTCTATAATTTCATGGCTAATTTGTGGGATGAAAGCTATGACCCCATGCTCCATTGGGAGAAGAATACATAAACCATACACTGCTTAATTAAAGACTGCTGCCTGGACTACAGACTTCTGTTATTATAATTCAATATTCATTGAACCATACACTGTTTAATTAAAGACTGCTGCCTAGGCTACTGACTTCTGTTATTATCATTCAATCTTGCATTGTAGAAGTGTCTGGAATAAGCCCAGCTTCCTAATTATATAAGATTCTATAAATATGAATTAGTTTGATTAAGAATCCAGAATTCAAAGACAGGCCAATTAAGTCCGAGTTCATATGCTTTAGGTTTCACATGTGTATATCTTTACTGCAGATGGAGACTTGTACGCAGGAACGTCAGTGGACTTCATGGGAAACAATGCAGCCATATTTCGTAGCTCTGCACACACAACCAGTCAGCACTACATTCGCACTGAGGCTCATAATGACCACTGGCTCAATGGTGAGATTCAGAAGCTAATAAGACATGTCGTTTTTGATGGTCTTTAATCCGGTGAACAGGGGACAGGATTTGAATTTTTATTATGCATTTCTACATAACAGAGACATCAGAACAAATTAAAGGTTTGATTACTGTTTAAATCCATAATGTAATTATCACATATCAAAACGTTTCCTAAACCTTTTGGTCAAATGACCTTTGTGTTGTAAAACGTCATGCATATTTTGTCACTAAATAAAGTATTTGGGATCCAGCAAATTAAGTTTGATAGCACTAATGGTGCCGATAAAATTCTGATATTACCTCTTCTGGATTTTATTGCTTAAGAAATCAACATGTTTAATCGTCTACAGTTTGTCATACAAATGCATATTGTAATGCTGAGCTATAATGTTCAGTTTGTCTGGGGCACTACAAAATTATAATCCATTTAATTAACACATTCAATGCTGAAACGTTAAAGTAATCAGAGTTTCAGAGTAATAAGTCATATGTATGAAATTTGTCAAGTGCACCTTTACTACAATGATTTAATGGCTTTTCTTCCACAGAGCCAGAGTTTGTGGGCTCGTACTCCATCCCAGACACACACAGCATAGACGATGACAAGGTCTATTTCTTCTTCAAGGAAACGGCTGTAGAGTCCAACCAGTTGGATAAGCGCATCTATAGCCGAGTGGCTAGAGTGTGCAAGGTGAGCTAGCTGGCACTGGCTGTAATTGGCTAATGAAAATGAAATGCGATCCAGCAGGGCTGAATGAATGCTCCTTTTGTGCACGTCAATATAAACTAGGCACAGAAATTATGTATAAGCCTGTGTAATATCATGCTCAGAGTATTAGTGGTGTTATTTATCTTAGGAGCAATGAATAAGGTGTTTGTTTGCAAGTAATAGACCTACACAGAGTTGCCAGTTTGTTAAGTACACTTATCTAGTGTCCATAATAAACTGACACCTCTGTGTATTTTGGCCATACTTGCTCTTCAGGACCGTAGACTTTATTTTATGTTAACTTTATCACTGCCTTGTGTTAGTATCTTAGTACACTGCTGTTCTTAGATCTCACCTAAACTTCTGAAATAATAGCTGTTTTAGTAAATAATGTAAGACATTACTAAAAATCACTTAATATGCCTGGCTTTGCTTTGAGATAGAAAAATGTGCTACTTTGTAGGTGTTCAAGCTTGGTAAATTAATTTCACCTATAAATGCAGCAAATTCTTCAAATCTTGTTTTAGGTCATATGTCAATCCTGTGAAACGGTATCAGGTGAAATTCCATGTAACTCCTCACTCCTTTGTACTTAACTGGAACATCTGCTCTAGTGTTGTTCTGCATATATTCTGGGAGTGGTATCATATCAGTATCTTCAAATCCTGCTGTGAGAGCTTTTTCTACCCACATTTTGAACTTTCACTTAGCTTTTTGATCTCACTCTGCTCAATTATATGCCTGCCAAACAGAACTATAAAGTTGAATGAAATGAAAGAGATTGTGCACTTTCTTAAATGTTTAAATTTTTTTTGCTGCCAAGAGAACACGATGCACATGGATGGTCCCACATTGATATCCTAAATATTGCACTTCCTAAATTGAATTGAACATCTTTATACATATTCAAATAAGCAATATATGAAAAATACATTCAGGATTTGGAGAAAACTACATGTTATCTCTGAGTAGCGTGAAGCCACACCTCCTTCACTGGGACTGAGAGGCACAGAGGAGGAGAGTGAGGGAGAGAGAAACATACTTTACAATAGGAAATTTATTTGATAACATTTCTTTTCATAATACCATAGTGGTGGTAAAAAGAGCTACACGTGTGGTATTAAGTGATTTCAGTCAACATTCAAAACATTTCTGACATGTGCTGTTTTTAATCTGTGGAGTTGTGCCATAAATATTGCGAGCAGCGTACCAGTTCAAGCAGGTCAACTTTTACAACCCTAATTAAACTTTAATGCTGTTTTAAAGACCCCCTGATTCAGAAGCCAACACTGATTTATAGCATTTTAAAATCATTTAAAGGAAAAAAAATATTATAAGCTCTTTAAAATCTCTCTCTTTGAAAGATTGTTAAGCACAGTCTCTGGCTTCTCAGCCAGTTTGATGAATCACTCAAGGAGTAAGCATCCAAAGGAATCGGAATATTATTTACGAGACTCTGAAATCCAGTTTGATTGTTATTTTCAATATTTGTTCATGTTATTGTTCACGCAATACATCAAATGACATGATGGTATTGTGCATCTGTTTGTCAGAATGACGTTGGTGGGAAGCGGAGTTTGATTAATCGCTGGAGTACCTTTCTAAAGGCCAGGCTGGTCTGCTCAGTGTCAGGGCCAGGAGGCATGGACACAAACTTCGATGAGCTGGGTATACACACTCCTAAGAAATTATATTTTCAGTGGTGCAATAAGCAACTGCAATAAAAACATAAAGGAAATATAAATGATATATTATACTTACTACATATATATACACTACCAGTCAAAAGTTTGGACACGTCTTCTCTTTCATAGGTTTTTCTTTTTTTGTTGTTTTCTACATTGTAAAACAATACTGAATACCTCAAACTATGAAGC
>JAQQZR010000016.1:6801578-6831638 GCA_030068235.1 Notoglanidium macrostoma | reverse complement strand
TTATGTCAACAACCGCTCAACTAAGTAAAGAGAAACAACAGTCCATCATTACTTTAAGACAAGAAGTGTCTTTTAAGTCATAAAAATAAAGAACAAAACATTGAATTAGAAGGTGTGTCCAAACTTTTGATATATATATATATATACGTATGCAGTATATTTCCATTCAAACACAGCTACTGTGTGGTGATGACTAAACATTTAAATTGGAGGTCTATATTTTTCTTCGGTCAAAATAAACTTGAGCTACTCTGAGTATAAGTGACAGAATTATACGCAAAGAGAAGTGATAAATGTTGGAAAATTCTAGAGTTGGGTAAATCCGCCTCAAATCACCAGAATTCAGAAAATGTTCCTGACTGACCATCTCAGATTTGCTTCATACTTTCAAAAAAATAATGTCATTAGTCCCAACATGCAGTGTGCAAATTTTCAGCTTTGTGTCTTTGTTAGGTTTTGAGATATATAGACTTGAACAGGTGAGGCATAGCTCAGATTTTACTGTAAAAATTTTTGAAAGTATGAAGCCAATCTGAGATGGTCAATCAGGATGCCGTCGGTGATATCTTATGGACAAATATCAAGTATATCAAATTAAGTCATACACAAAAAGGTGGGTTAGGGATCACAGAAGGAGTGTGAAATTGTGGAAACTTTTGAATATTTTAGTGCAAGCTGTATAACCTTATATTCATTCACATTAATAAATTTCTAAAATATAGAAATAATCACACAAACATAACTCATTAAAATGATATATATTATTGTTACAATATTATTAAACTACATATTATTATTGTATTTCTAGAGGATATATTTCTTTTGGAGACCAAAGATCCACAAAATCCAGTTATATACGGAGTCTTCTCAACTTCAAGGTAAGACTCTTGTGAGGAAAACTGTTTTACAGACATGCAGCAGTTTATCAGCATTACAGATGTGATTTCATGTGGTTTTAGAGATTAAACATTATAATTTAATATTATTTACACAGTAAAGTATATAATACTGGGGGACATCTGGTGTTATTCATGGGCATTTTGCATTTTTGGTTCTTGGAAACTCAACTCTTGAACCATTTACTTTTTGTAAGAAATAATTAATAGGAAATTAAAATTAAGAAAGAAATGTTCTGAAAATTTTGATCAGAACAGTTAATATAGACCCAAGAAGGCAATTTATATTTAAAATGTATTTTTAATGATATTTTTGTGGTAAGGTTAAAATTTATATGGCCTTATCCGTTTATTTACTATATGTCTGGAGATGGTTAGCTATACTGAAATTAATGATAATTTTAGGCTAAGTATAAATCTTTGGTTTGATCCCTTTGAATTTAATGCTGGCTTGCAGCATGATCCCTAAAATTGTGGTTGCTTAAAGGTCATCTTAAGAACAAGCAGTGCTTTGTATACTTAATTCCAGATGTCGTGGAGTTTCCAGGTGGTGGTGAGTGAAATGAAGGTATCTGTTGGTGTTCATTATAATCTGAATCATACATTGCTGGAAATGTTTTTGCTTGGAAATGGATAAAAAAAATGCTGTGACGTTTGTGGGAAAATGGATCTGGAATAATTCCCTCTCGGCATCTCGGACATGTATGACACCCATATCCGTGATCATTTATGTAATTTGATTAAATCTCTTTATCCCGCCACCTGACATCAGCACTCCTACGCCCTCAAACACAACAGTTTGAGTTCAACAGTGTCCTTCTGATTCTTCCAAAACAATCTGTCTGGGTTCCCCAGAAGAGAGGGCGGTCCACAGGCCAGTCAGGAAGGGTCAGAGGTGACCAGGCTCAAGGGCCTGTGTTATTCTAACTCAGCAGCAGGCCAACACTCACTTCCTCTTTTTCTCTCCTATCAAAAGCTCTGTCTTCCGAGGATCAGCCGTGTGCGTTTACTCAATGGCGTCCATCCGAGCCGCTTTCAATGGGCCCTTCGCCCACAAAGAAGGCCCCGACTACCGCTGGGTGGAGTACAAAGGCAGAATCCCATATCCACGTCCAGGGACGGTGAGTCTGCTACACGGAGATTCAGTATATGTGTGAATGAGGGTTTTGGGAAGAGCAGTGGGAGGTGAACTGAAGGCATAACTTTGAAAACAGCTGTGGGTTTTTGTTTGACACTTGATGTCTAAGCGAAATCACAGCTAAAGTAACTGTGTGAACTGTGGGATGAATGAGTAATATTGACCCTCCATTCATGATGTACTCAGTTTAAATCCCATAATGCCCCAGCTGAGTTGAGCTTCATAAACTAATGAAACCCTTAAACTTGGTATGCAACCACAATTCCTGATATTGTAACTTACACCAGTGCTTAGATTCATTTGTTCTCAGTAATATATATAATGGAATGCACATTTTCCCTGCATGGATGACATGCATGCATATAATGTAGAGACTATATGATTGCATGCTATATTGCAGTCACAAACCTGCTGTCTGTCATTCCTGATTTGGGGATTGCTTGCATGGGAGGATTATAAAAATGCTGGTAGGTGTTTTCAGGGTCATGCTTTAGCGCATTTGTTAAAGTGCTAGAGGTGTGTGCTGTTAGTGCGTATGCATCCCTACAGGGAAAAACTTGGCAAGGGTGTTAGCTCTTTGGATATGCTTGATTAAGCATATGAGAACCAACATTGTAAAGAATGAGTGCAAGCCTTTTAACATAGACGTTTTCATGGTTCTGCATAAACTCACATTCATTTCCTGAAAAAGAAAAAAAGTTATTTCCCAGATATTTAGATGCTGACACTTTCCATATGGGCATTCACTATGTTCCATGACTTCAGTTTTCCATGATTAATATCCATCCAGCAATAATTCTATGAGTTATGAGTAAGCATGGCCATAACAAGCTATCAAAATGTTATCAAATCTGAAAACATTTTTAACAGTTTTTTTCAGTTGAAAGTGAACTTTGGGAACTTTCTCTTCATGTTCCTTCAGTGCCCAAGTGAGACATATGACCCGTTGCACAAGTCTACCCGTGACTTTCCTGATGAGGTTATGAGCTTCATGAGAGGCCACCAACTGATGTGGGAGCCAGTTGTGCCAATTCACAGACGGCCACTGTTTACTCACATCAACACCCCCTTCAGGCTGAAGAAGTTGGTAGTGGATAAAGTGGATGCAGAAGATGGCCAATACAATGTTCTGCATTTGGGAACAGGTATGTTGAAGAAGTGACCAGAGTGATCCTTTCCAATTAGAACCTTTGGGACTTCATTCCCTTATAACTTTGTAAAAATACATCACACAAAGATTCTGTAATTGGCTTAGGAACTAGCCAGAAGACGAGATGGTAAATTGTAAACCAAGCTCAGTGCTGACATTTCATTCATCCTTTACTTGAGGTTTAGAGACCAACTGACCAGTCTAATGATGATCTTTGTAGATTTTGCTTGGGATCTTTCTTTATAATCGTTCTTCGCCCATGAGTTAATGGAAAATGTCATCCAAGTCCAAGTCATCCAAGAGACAGTTGGTGCTTCTTTAGTTATGGATTGGAATAACGTACTTAAGTAATTTCTTTTTAGGTAAAATTTGCTGCAACTCTTTCTTTTCTACTGCACCTTCTAAATAATTGTAACAATAGACATTGTCTAAACAAATTATACTAACAAAGTTAATATAATATAGAGGTCAAAAAAGTGCTTTGGCTGAGATCCTGCAAGCAAGCAAGATGACTCTTGGGCCTGTAAACAGATTGATTGCACTAATGTAAACTTTCACTGGTGTAAATAACCAATTTGTACTGCTGAATACACACCAGTACCGCCATGCACTACAATTTACCAAAACAATGTCTGACATTTTCTCTTTGCACAGCCCTGATACTGAGATTACGCAAGATGCGATTGCCTTGTGTGCTGACTGTGTAAACTCTGCCATGTGTATGTGAATCATTTAAGATAAATACTGACTCTGGGAGCGTCTGTGTGCAGAGTGCATTCTTCTACGCTAAACCCATCCGAGTCTCCCTACAGCTTGTAAAGAGAACCGAGTAACAGCTGTTAGCCATCCTGGAGTCACGTTAATCCTCATTGAAGCTCTGTGTCACCCTATTATATTTACCTCTGCTCAGTCAGGGGAGATCGAGTAATCACAAAGCGTGGGATGCATGTAAAAACACTAAAATGAGTGCAGGGAGAAGAGGAGGAGATTAATACTGAAGATTAAGAACAAACTGAACACTGATGTGATGGCAGGTGTATCAACTATTGAATTGCATGATATGTACAAACCAATATCCTGTATAATATAATCTGTCTTTTTTTAAACCTCGTAAAAAAGTGAAAAATAACAAAATGGTTTAAATTAAAAGAAAAAAGCAAGACCATTTGTTTTGATTTTGTATTTGACGTTTGCTTTTATAATGCAATTCTAATATCTGTTGCAAAAAAAATCTTTATCCCTTTTATTATATTAAATAATAACATCTCTGGGAATCTAATGGCAGATGTGACTATGCACATAATGGACTAAAATGACCTTTTTGTTTCAGTTTTAAACACATGTGTAATAAGGCAAACAAGACCAAATATGTTTTTAATTAAACATAAATTTAATATTGTAATACTTTTTTATTTGTCTATTAGGAAAATTATTATTTACTATTATTTACTTAACTAATTATTATTATTTTTATTATTATTATTATTATTAGTTTACAATTGTTTCACCTTTTTAAATGGGTTATTTGAACAGTATTAATGGATAAATGGTTGGGTGTGATATATACAGTACATATTTTATGATGCTGTTTATAGTTCCAGGATTTTTAAAGCCTCGGAGATATTTATAGTGCCGCTATCTTATTGTGAGTGTCTGTTTTTAGATGATGGCAAGGTTTTGAAGGTGGTATCTATTCCCAAGGAGAACTGGGAAACTGAGGAAATCATACTAGAAGAGCTGAGTGTGTTTCAGGTAATTAAATTTTTGTCTTACTCACTTCATTCAGTCTTCTACTTTTCCTCCAGTGTCTTCATGCCATCTGTTGACCTGCCACATAATCTTTAGCTGCAGGCTCTGTCTGGTCAGTCTCCCTGCGAGAACTCAGCTTCCCCGACAGAAATAACCTTTTAATAAGGAAAAACAGATGCGTGTTTCCCAGGGCCCTTCAGCCTACTGACCACACCCAGGCAATGGGAGAAAAGAGTTAGCAAGTAGGCAAAAACAACAAATGACCAAAGGGGATCATCTTTGTTTACTTAGCAAATGAAAAGCGGAGATCATTTATTCAAGGCTGTAGACAGCTAGGAACATGTTGGTTTCCCCCAGGGACAAACAGGGGAAAGCAAACGGAGACAAATGAGTTTTTTCTATAACCTTGGGTTCCTGGGTTAATAAGAGATGCCAAGGAAATGTGAGATAAAATGGATGAGGTAAAGACTTTTCACAAGACCAAGGTTTAGGTCCCCAGTAAGCATTGTACCACACAGGTCACTGTATTACAGTAACTGAAACATTATGTTGAAAATTATCTCACGCAAAACTAAAACGTTTGAAAGGAATAGAAGTGGCTTTGAGCTGATTTTGTCTTTCACGTTAATTCCAGCTGAAGTGAAATCAAGTAGCTTGTAACATGTAAACATTTGTGAAGGTCCAGTTACATAAAATGAATTTTAAAGGTCTTGATAAGCAACTAACAATTGCTAACTGTAAATAAGACAATGCACTGTGATATTTTGTTTTGCAGTGGTGTTTCATATTACTACTTTGGGCTATAAGCATGGTCTCTGAAATGAAGGTCTTTCACGTGGTCACTAATCAGGCCAGAAATGCTAACTGAAATAGTACTGATAATTAAAATGTCCCTTTCTGACATCTATGTAGTCTCTGGTCTGGTAAGCCAGCTTCAGATACGCTATTTGCATAAATGCCTGAGACTGGATGAGCTGAAATTGATCTGTTACAGAGGCCGTGCTTTTTCACGTTTAGAAAAATATAGTTTTTTTTTTTTCTCACATTCACAGTATCTTTTCCAGTGCTCGTGTTGGTCTGCAGGCTCCGCAAGTTAACAACCCCTGATTTAGAGAATCCCTGACAAACGCCTGCCTGTCCCGTGCATCTGGCTACAAAATGAAATTTTTTCACAAACTTCACAATTACTAATATAAGGAAAGAATCAGCATTTTACAGGTAGAACTGTAAGCATTATTCTGTATCATGTTCAGCACTACAGTGATTAGAGACACAGGAGAGTATCCTTTCAGGTACCATGCTCACAAAAGCCATTTGTAAAAGAAAGAGTTGTTTTAAAAGTCAAGGACCATTTGTTGGCAGCATGTGGAGGATAATTGAAGCAATGAGCCAGAAAAGCCTGCAACATGCACAATAGCCCAAGATGAGCGTCGTGTTCAGTGCCAACAATGCGTGTCCTCCTTCACCCACTCCCTCATTCAGGAGGTGATTCGTGTCACCATTTTAATGCATGCTAACAATTTGTTTTTCTGTCTTTTACCTCCTAGAGTCCTATCCTAAGCATGGAGCTCTCCACCAAGAGGGTATGTGAAGCTATTTTGTGGGTGGTCATTTAGAGGTAGCACTTAATAGTGTTTAATGACTTCCCTTCTGGGAGATTAGTAACAGAAGAGGAAGTATCAAGCCAGAAGCTTGATGCTTCTTTTTAAAGCTGTAATTTAGCTTCTTTTGATAGATTTTCTAATTTTTGTTTCCCTAGATATCATGAGCTTTTGCTCTAACTATAAATTGCAGATATGATTTGTTTTTTGTGGAATGTAGATGTGAATTATTCAGGTTCATACGTATACACTGTATGGCCAGGTGGACACCTGACCATCACAACCATGCAAATTTGGAAGCACAAAATTGTGTAGGATGGCTTTGTATGTTGTAGCATTTCAGTTTCCAATTAACAGGAATTAAGGGGTCAAGCGCAATCATGTTCCAGTATGACGATGCTGTGGAGCAAAAAGCGAGCTCCATTAAGACATGATTTGTCAGTGTTGAAGTGGAAGAACTCAAGTGGCCTGCATGGAGCACTGAACTCCACCCCCGAACACCTTTGGGATGAACTAGAATGCCAACCGTTCCGCAGGCCTCCTCACCCAACGTCATTGCCTGCCTGCACTAATGCTGTTGTGACACAAATCCCCACCGCCACAATTTTCCAAAATCTATTGGAAAGCCTTCCCAGAAGAGTGGAGGTTATTATAACAGCAAAGGGGGACTAAATCTGGATGTTCAAAAGCACATGTGGGTGTGAGGGTCAGGTGTCCACAAATTTATGGCCATATTTCCAGCTCCTCTCTGTGATGAGGCATACATTATTGGATTATGAATTTATGTAATTTAGTACATTACAATATTGTGGCATATCCCAAAGTAAAGTCTGCAAGATAACACTAACTTGATTGCCATTCCTTGTAATTCATCCATAATTTTGTGATCCATGAATGTCATTTTGTGACTGTAAAATGTTGGAAAGTTTGTTGATAACGTACAATACGTCCAGAAAGAGCTTGTCACAGTGGTCGATAATGTTTTCCAGTGCAAGGGGCAACATCTAGTAATACAATCGCGGATGTCTATTCAGACACGACTAAGATTATTAGACCACATTTTGGTTTGATGAAGAACATTGACTTGGGCAGCGACTTTCTCAGGGGTGGAGGCAGAGAAACACAAACACTGCTGTAGTTTTGCGCCTGTAAAGAGGGAACCACACCAGCTCTGAATATGCATGAATTCATTTGAGATGCTAGAAGGGATGTCAGGAGATGTTCTCAACTTATTAAAACTAAATTTTAAGTGTTCATGATTTTAAGGAATTGATCAGTACAGTACGTAAGAAATTATTAGTGGCATTTCTCAAAGTCTTTCAAGATAGAAGTAGGAATAATAGGCAAAATATTTACAGGTAAAACATCTAAACATTCCTTTTTGTTTTTTTAGCAAGCTCTGTTTGTGAGCAGTGCAGATGCAGTGGCTCGGTTGCCCCTGCAGCGGTGTAAGCTCTATGGGAAGGCCTGTGCTGACTGCTGCCTGGCCCGAGATCCTTATTGCGCCTGGGATGGCACCATCTGCACCAATTATTTCCCCACTAACAAGAGGTATCATTCTCTTTTTTGCCCATATCTGCTTATGCACATCGACATGATACAGTGTATTGTTTGCTGTGTGATGATGTTTACCTTTTTATTTTTTTTTCCTGAACACGTATTCATAAATTCTTTGAGCTCACATGGTGAAACTTTGCCAGAGGCAGATATATAGCTGTGCTGTACTCAGGCAAATATCTATTGTTTATGTGCAACTGTTTACTCTACGGCAAGGATGGAAAGCCGCCAGTTTTGTTATGAGGGAAGTTTACTGCTGTTTTATATGGATATGATGCTCCAGGCGCAGCTGGATTCATGAGTAAGAAAGTATAATGGAGTCTGCGAACCCAATAAAACAACTATGCCAGGAGTGTTAGTGTTGTGTGTTAATGCAAGAGTTATACTACTTTCCATTGCTATCTATTAGAAAAGCCTTATGTTTCTGTTTGTACAGGGACTGACAAAGTGTTTCTAGAGTGGTGTCTATTATATTAAAAAGTCAAAGTGGATTAAAGCCACACAAGTTAATTTCATTCACATGATTGTACATGATGTGTGTGATTTATAAGATAATGCATGAGGACTGAAAAGGTGTATAGAGAATGTTGATGCTGGTTAAATTAGTGAATCTCTATGTGATTTTTTTTGTTGTTGTTGTTGTTTATGCAAACCTTTCGTCTTTTTTAACTTCAATTTGTTACATCAGTCTTGTTTTTTCACCTTCAGATTAGTTAGATGCATAGATAACTACTGCTATACATTGCAAAGGACCTTGTTGATTAAAATCCTCCATGTCTTACATCTTCACACTTGCCTTTTGCAGACGTTCCCGTCGACAGGATGTGAGGTACGGCGACCCATGGAGCCAGTGTCAGGATCTGGGACATGGTAATAAGTCTAAACTGTGCTTTATCCGTAAATGTGTGACAGAATAGGAATCTACACATGTTATGAAATGTTCCTTGTATACAAAACTGAGCAAAGGAGAACAGTAGACAGTTTGTATAGCTGTACATTTATTGGCTTTTGATGATATTTTTTTGTTTCCCATGATAATAGTACTAATATAGTGTACCTGAAACCCTTTGCAGGTACGGAGGAAATTGGACTGAAGGTGATTTATGGCGTAGAGAACAACTCAACCTTCCTGGAATGCACACCTCCTTCACCACAAGCGACAGTCAAATGGATCGTGCAGCAAAAACACAGCCAGAGCACTAAAGAGGTCAGGATGAACACACACCACGCTGCCGTTTTCTATGAAAATATTAGCAGGTTGAGTAAGCCAGTGCATATCTAGCAAGAGATGGGAAAACCCTTCACATGGTAAAATTTGACATTTCTACTAAATAATCTGATGGCTACAGGTTTTTCTGTATTAAAATACATTTCTCTTTTGCATGTATCTCAACCAGAAATGTGAAATTCACTGCTTGAAGCAAGGATTTAGACATCTTTAGGTACCCAGTGTTAACCAACATGATGTCTGCAGGAAAATACAGTCTAGGAAAGATTTTAAGAAAGTATAGAAAAACATTTCCATGTCCGTTGTTTTCACAGACACAAAGTGTCGAAACCATTTAAATTCATACATTTGCTGACTTTAGTAAATTGTCAAAACAGTAACATAATTTTCTTTCTCAGTTGCTGCCTGGTGAAGACGCCATCCTGACAAAACGAGGTCTCCTCCTGCAGCAGATAACTTCCTCAAACGCCGGGCTCTACCTGTGCACAGCTCACGAGCACTCATTTTCTCGCACGCTAGCTCGCTACGAGCTGCAAGTCATCTCCGAGCAGCATGTAGCAAATACACGCAGCCCTCATCTCTCTGACCCCAAAGTGGGTGGCAACTACGCACCATCTTCACTGAGTTACAAGGAGCTGAATCTGATCGGCATTAGTGGTCTAACAGCAGACGAGTACTGCGAGCAGCTGTGGTACCGCGAGAAACGGAGACAGCAGAAACTGCGCACACTGAAGTGGAAGCAGACGGCAGAGAACCGCAAGGCTCGAGTTCGGCGGCAGAATCCACCAAGCGAGCCGCTCCAGTGAAACCAGAGGAACAGACATTTTGAGAAAACCAAAAGTACATTTGGGTTTGTCTTGGACGAACAACATACAGTTCTAGAATTAGCCACATTAGCCTTGTTGCTGTTGATTACTAAAGAAATCCAGATTACAAACCCCCCCCCAAAGAAAGAAATGCTGGTGACCTGATGTTAAGAATTCTAAAAAAGGTGCTTTTTAGGAAACCTGATCTTTTGGCATCACAAATTATACATTATACACGGGTATATGAGCAAATAATTAAGCACAACTGAGCAAGAAGGTCAAAAAAGTTGAAAAAAAAAAAAAAAGACCTTTTGAATGGTTAATGAACGATTTCACTATGAGTGAGCATTAACACATTTTTGGCCAGAGATCTGTTCTGTTGCTGTGCCCTAGGCAATGCTGTAATCAGTGTCAGCGGTGGACAAATCATACATTTATTAGCAAGTCCACTCGGTAAGGCATCAATGTGCTCACTCCAGAAAATGCTGCACTTAATATCATGATCAAATGTAGAAGACATAAAGACATGCGCTGAAGAAAAAAGGCAATATCCTAAAGGGGTCGGCTCATTCTTCCCAGAATCCCGTGTGCCAAGTAGCGAGTTGCCATTTCCGGTGCTCCTAATACTCCACAAACAATCCTCAGCAGCTCGTCAACATCCCAGGCCATAGATCTTAAAAAATAATGTGAAGTTTAAGATATTTTGTCAAAGTATCTATATTTAAAATTCCTCCATTCCTCCATTACCATTTTCCGTATGGTAATTCCGTATGTAATGGACCCGAACCGACCTCGGCCATCTCGCAACCGGTTGCAAAGGAAGGCATATTTTGTTCAAAGCCTCCATGAATGAAGAAAAAGTTCCTGATAGGTTTAGAAAGGAATTCATAAACAAGAAAGGTTTAGAAAATTCACTAACAATGAATTTGCAGAGGTTTTATTGCATAACAGACCACGTGCTTCCAAAACAAAAATAACACATTGGATTCTGGGATGGGTGAGCTGGCACCTTTAGGAGCAGGGAGACAGAGAAAAGAAACTGATGTTCTGTTAGCCGGTCAATTTTAAATCAAGAAATTTGTGTTGTGGCCTGGGAAACCCCTTAACATGGTTACAGTTTGATGTTTTCTACTGTATATATGTTTGTGAAAGCAGCAGCCTTATCCAACAGCTTGATCAAAGCCACACAGGGTTTTAGCCACTGCATTCATTAAACTGACTCCTTACCTTATGAGTTATAACTTCCTTACTCCATGATCTAAAATGTTTATTCATGTTTTGTTTTTACAGACAGAAAAAAATCCACCGAGATACCAGACAGGTTTTCCCAGACCAACTCACGTACAATATTATTATAATAAATTACTAATACAAATAGTTCACAATAATAGATAGAGCACATCCTCGAACACATTGCTTGTCTTTCAAATAATAATGAATATACACAGCTACAGTATTCATTTTTTCCTATAAGCATTATTTGATTATTATATTGTAGTGAATGATTACACCAATCACTGAACGCTCAGTGGCGTGCTCAAGCTAGAGTCTGTTTTGAGCCAGACTGATGGTCGTGAGAATCATTGAAACTTGTTGCTGTGCACTATTAAGACAGGATTTTTCAGAATGGTGTTTAATTGCGCTTAATGAAATCCAGAAGCATGTGGTTCAGTAATTACAGGCTGCGTAGTAATACTTGTGCCTTCATCACAGCAAGTAACGTTGCTGCCTCACAACTCCAAGTTTCCCAGTTGTACTCTGAGCTCAGATTGCTGTCTATACAGAGTTTGACACTGAAAATGTTCTATTGTTTTCTGGTGGACTGGTGAATCTAAATTGCCCCACAATGTGGATGAGTGTGTGAATGTGTGTGTACATGGTGCCCTCTGATGGATTGTGTCCTATCCAGGATATATTCCTGTCTCGTGTATAGTGTTCTGGACCCTTCCCAAAGTCTGACCAGGATAAAAAGGTTCCTGTGGATGAATGATGAAACCAACTTCAAATAAAGACGGTAAATGTAAAAAAAACCCCAAAAAAAACTGTTCTTGTACCAAGTCGTTTGATTTTTGTCATTTCCTGGCAAAATTTGTGAAACTTTAAAAATGCAAGAGCGCTGGGTCATAAGACACATTGGCATTGCTAATCAGCTAATTCTGGAACAAACACCCAGGCAGAAACAAACGGTCATTCAAATATGATAGATAGATTTAATGTTGCAAAGATTCATATATCAGTGTGCTATGATCTTTTGCAATACAGAAAGTCTGATCTGATCTCTGGACGAAGCTCCTCTTACCTCTTAAGCACACCAGGATGTTCTTCTCTTGCCAGGAACACCGTCTTTCCCGTGAACAATCTTAAATAAGTCTCTATTTTGCTGTGGACACACTGGACAGAAATCATAAGAAACGGTGTAATGCTATTATGGTTGCGCTACCAGCTAGCATGGTCTCATTTGATCTCTGGTAGCCTCCATTCACCGCTAGCAACATTATCCTTTTTATGGAGAAGTAGTGCTTTAAGCCTCTCATACTCTGATGATCGTTTATTATAATACTGTGGTGTGCTGGAAGAGACTCGGTGCTCCACTTTGGGCCACACGTTTGCACGGAAAGAACATCAAAGAAACATATGGAAGCATCTGGAAGAAATGAGCATGAAGTACAGTGGACAGGATTTACAAAAAAAAAAAAAAGCCAATCTGAGTTTTGTCACTGCTCAGGAAAATGGCTTCCAGGTTGACTGGACCACAGTAAAAGGGATTTCTTTCTTCTCATCTTGACAGGCTAATATGAAAGCAGCGTCCAAACTGGCCTGATGTTTGGAAGATAAACAAAAGCAAAACAACATGGATGGATTCAGCAAAAACATTATAGATTATAGAAACCGGTGCGTCTTATAAATGTTTAATCCTTAATCAGATCTGTGCATTTTGCATTGCAAAGTTTTTACTCTGTCCATAATTACAGGTATAATATAAAGACTTTATGTTTAATAACATTTACATTTACTTTTTTGATCATGTTTATTTGTATGTTGTGCTTCTAAGTTAAAAATTCATCCATTGTGTGGTTTTTGAACATTACGTTCAATGTGTGTCATAACATAAAGCTGATACAGACTCAGGATGTTTTGAGCTACTGTAACAGTGTGGTTGTTCATTTCCATCTGGTGTCCATTTTTTACTCTGGTGTGCATCGTTAATATAATTATTTCAAAAAATCTTGCTTGACGTATTTCATTAAATCAGAACTTCAAGCAGAGATGTTTTTTAGAAGGCTAAATCTGTGCCATCATTACTGAATCTAAGCTATTTCATTTCATTAACAATATAATTTTATGCTTTATGTTTGACTTTACAAGTCACTGTGCTTGGATCAGACAAATCATTATGATGAAATGACCTTTCACTTTTCTGGCATCACATAATTATCACATTTATGTCATTGTGTACATTTTTTTTTCTAAATCCTTCTGTATAAACTAATATTTGTGTGAAATCAATTAAAATATTTCCCACATTTACTGTACATGTTTACCTATTTGTGAATCTGCTAAGCTTGTATAGAATAGCAAATTATACTACATATACTAGTGTTTTAAAGTTGTAATGTCACTTTACAATGTAAGAATAAATGTTTAGCTGTTTTGGAGATGAAAATGCAAACACGGTCCCTCTGTTCACTGTCCTAAGAGAATTCCTTTAAAGCCATGACCTCGAAACACATACAAACATGCTAGAATGCAATTTTGCCATTTTTATTAGATTTTTATATTTATTAGGAAATTTTATTCATTTATTATGTTTTGGCAAAACTTGTGTTTTCTGTCCTCAGACAGTTGTCAATATAGGAAAGCTTTTGTTTCACAAAAAAAATGCTGGACATTCACACCCAATTTTTACATCATATTTTCCATTTGCATTTGTTTTGACAACATGACCATAAAACACACTTTATTGCATGTTCCAGCATAGTTTGTATTTTATACAAACCAGTTAAACAGAGAAATTCATCACAATAAGATTTGCCATTTTGGAATTGTCGAGCTCATACGACAATCACAGTGTGTTTTTTACTTTTTTAAAATTTTTTATTTGTTTTCAGATTCATCCACCTTGAGTGGATTTGAAAAGATGTTTAATTGTGGGCAGGAGGACAAATCAAATAAGAAAACATGCTCATGAATAAGACAAATAAGGAAAGTGTTCATCTTAATGTGGACTAGGCCTAAAACATTTCAAATCTTCTGCACGAGCCAAAGTGTTCTGAACTGACAGTCAGCATGATTGACAGGCAAATAGAGATGCGTCTTTGTCCTGATTGGTTGAACGTTAGTGGTCCATGAGGTCCAGGCTAATGTGACCAACCAACAATAGTTTTTATCAACCATGCAAGTTTCAAAGTAAATTACATTTATTTATTAACATGTTAATTAATAAACTCCTAATGATTAAATAACGTTAGACTGGGCATTATTTCTGTCAGTTTATTACCATTACAGTCATGTATATAAGAAATAACATAACAATTTTACCCAATTAGGGTAACATTTCAATGAGCATATGTTCGCAAATAACAGATTATGTTAGTGGCCATTAATCCCCATTAAGACATGAAGAAGAAGAAGAAGAAGAAGAAGAAGAAGATATTATTTTATTTGTCACATATACAGTACCAGCCTAAAGTTTGGACAAACTTCAATTCAGTTTTTTTTTCTTTGTTACGTAAAAGACACTCCTCACATGATGGACTTTAATTCCTCTTTACTTAGTTGTGTGGTTCTTGAAATAATATGGATTGCTACAGTCGTCCTGCTGTAACCCTGAACCTTAACCATTGATCCACTAAATCAGTATGCATGAGTGCTGAGGATGACCCTGTCTTATTTGTAAGTTTCTCTGGATAAAGGTGCCCAATAAACACATAGACTTGTATGTATAAAGCTAGTAGGCTAGTACAAATAAAGCACAAAGCAGTTTTCAAACAGCAAAGCATTTAGAACTGAAATTCCTCCTACAAAATGGTTCAAATGATCCTGTTTATTTAATTAAAATATTGCCTGCCTTACCAAGTTCAGTTTAAGTACACATTGCCCCCTGCTGTTTCACAGTTTCATCTTCAACCATTGCCTTTGGTGTCAAAACTCTCAGGTAAACGTAATTAACTAACTAACTAACAACCAAACTAACTGATTGATTAATTGAATGATTGACGTGTACCCGAATATATATAAATTTATAATAGTAAGGATTTAAAATTACACTACACTGGTGGGTGGACTCCACAGTTTAATAATTATTTATTATTAAAGGGTTATATTAAAGGGTTATTATGATAGGGAGCATGAATACCTACAAATAACTGTCGACCAGTTGTGCAAATCATGCAGGTGTCTGCTAGTAAACTGAAGCTGAAAAGGAATTTCACCTTTCAGAACAATGACCCAAAGCATACAGTACGTCCAAATCAACAAAGGAATGGCTTAACCAAAAGGTCAATGATTTCGAGCCAGAGCTTAGACCTAAATCCAACTAAAAATCTGTGGGGTGACCTGAAGCGAGCTGTACACAGGAAATGCCCTCACAATATGATGGATCTAGAATGTTTTTGAAGAAGAGTGGGAAAATATTGCCAAGTCAAGATGTGCCATGCTGATAGACTCTTTCTTGGAAAGACTGATTGTTGTAATACAATCAAAAGGTGCTTGAGAAAAGTATTAGTTTAGATGAAGGCACACGTTAAACTAATACTAGGTTCTTGTAAGTGTTTTTCTTTTTCTTTTTTTCCCTGATAAAAATTTAACATTAAAGGTGGAAAAAGTTAATAAAATCTTGGTGTCATTCTTTTACTTCACAAACCCCTGCCATTTTTACAGGTGTTTTGAGGGTGTGTAGACTTTTTTATATCCCCTGTATGTGCAGTATTGCTGTTAGTGTAATTTTTTTTTCTCTGATTATGCATACCAGGACTATTTCATCAAGATTTACAGTCAATGTCAACGTTCATTAAGCTTTTCCATGTAAACTCTAAATTAATTTATTAAACTCCAAATTGGCTATGAAATTATGCTGTTAAACACCATTTATTCATAAATCAGTTGAGCATGAGAAAATCTGCATTTACTATTTTTATGTCTTCCTTCATGGCAGCAATAAATAATAAGATTCCTAACCTATCTGAGCAGTCTACCATGAAATGAAACAGAAAAATCAACAGCCTACGTTGGTGCAGTTTTTTTTCCCTCAAACCAAAATGATGTGGATGAATTTGCACTACTGTCTCTATGGCAACGTAACATTAAATAGTGACGTGCTATCGATTCTTTCCTATTGAACGACTCTAAAATGAATCGGACGAATCAAATACTTTTTTTTCCCCCAACACACTGAAATCAGAACAGACCTGCAAGATAAACTGAGGTTATATAGCCTTCTAGAGCGGTTTATATTACAGGGTGCTCAGTGTTTCTTAGCGAGTTTAACAAAGAACAATATTTAAGTTTAACAGAATCGGTTCATCAAAATGAATCACATCCCATTTGCTTCATTAAAAGATTCTCTTAGTGTTAGATTGGTTCCACCAGAGTATACTCAATTCTTTAAAAAGAAATATATAAAATAATATATTTAATATGGATAATTAAAAATTATATATTTAATATCAATAATACAAGAAACAGAAGAACAATAACTGTGTTTACAAGATAGTTGCACTTTCATAGGTAGAGAAACCCCAAATGTAACGGAAAACCGATCCATTTGCAAAGCATGACGGGAAAACCCAAACATATTCAGAATTATTTAGGCTCCTGCCATTGCAACCTACAACTTTCATAAAAGTATTATCTTACAAAATGGCCACTAGATGTCAGTAGCAGCCAACTTTTGTCATTTCAAACGTCAAAAAGCTGCTCTAGGGTCATAAACCCCTTATGCAATACAAACATCTACAATTATATAACCAGCCTCTTCATAGTAAACATGTGAAAAGAACAATAATGCACTTGAGTTGAGTTTTTGAAATATTTGCAAAGAAATGTATAATACTGTACCAAATTTCTGCGAATTTCTGGCTATTGAAAGTACAGATCATTCAAAAGCTATAAATCTGGCCATTGCCTTTAAGACTACAATCTGCATGCTTAACACTACATCCTGTTCACAATAACTTTTAACACAAACAGCCAAAAAAAAAACCACAAACACTTTTCTACCCTGAGCTTCCCTAAAGCAAAAACCTATCCAAAGACTAAATGTTTTATTCAAAGCCTTATTTCTCTTCTTCTTTAACAGCAGTAGCTTCTCTCTGGTTCATTACTGACCTTCAGATAAATACATCAGTGAACTGAGTACAGACTGTTACAGATGCTTTTCAACTCCTCTTCACTGAGTTCTTTATCCAAGGCCAAGGCTAGCTCTGATTACATGCCTAGGCATGCCTTTAGCAAAAGCTCAACTTTTGATTGAAGAAATCAATTATAAATCAGGTGTTTTGTAGCGTGGGGCTAAAGCTCAGGAAGGTTATTAAGGGCCAAGAATTTTTAATGCTGTTACTCATAAAACCGGATAAGGCATTTTTTCCCTTTTTGTGTGTAAGCATTTTGCCTTTTGCATTACTGTCATTGTAGCTCATAGTAGTTTTCTTTGCTAAAAAGCTATGTATATTTTATTGTTACATGAGTAACAGGTTTGAATGTAACCAGTTTAGCATAGCTAATGTACAAAATGTGGCTATCTAGCATCTATGCTAATGACATGATAATGCACATTCCAATGAGCTACTTTTCCTTTTTTAATGAGGTATTTTTTCATTAATAATTTACTTTTATTCTACAATTTGGAGCACAGTGATGTACTTTCTAAGGTAATCTATATATCTGAAAATAAAGGAAAAAAGCATGAGGAAAAAGCACCTACGTTTCTTCTTTACATGATTCTGAGGTACTTCAGGTGATGCAAATTACTGCCGAACATGTGACTCGTGGAAAATTCCAAATATTTCATAGGCATCGATGAATTCATGTAACAGGGTTGAGTGAATGTTTTGGGACACTAAAATGTACATTTTTCAGAACATTTAGTGGTTCAGTCAAGGTGGTTTCAAGGATGAAAGTATTCACACATCAATGCAGTGATTTTATAAAGTATTTTAATATTTAAATTTCAAGTTAAAGATGATGCTTTAATCAGCTGAGATGGGCAAAATTGCTGTTTTCTAAACACTATACATTAATGTTTTCAGTTATTTACCTGAAAGATGCACACAGGTTGTTCAGTGAAGAACACTTAACCTATGTTTATGATGTCTTTACTTTACATACAGTACATATTTAAATGTAATATCAATGGGAAACAAATGGCACCCCAATCTTGGGATCACCATAACATATATTCAATAAAGCATCAACCAGCACATGTTTATCACTCTACACAACCTCACTATCAATCAAACATCAAAAGACTTTGATTTCATTCAATGTGACTCAAATAACTACAAGATTCTCCGGGGCTCATTAAGAATGATTCTAGAGGGCCCTCTTACTTTCCAATTAGATGAGCCTAAATAGAATAGAGCTGATTATGAAAGCACAAACCCATGATTTAGAAAACACAAGGGCATATGAAAGCCACTTCATACATACACACACACACTCATACACACAGGAGCTTCACTGAAACGCATCAGCAGGTGTCTCTTTGCATCACTATGGTTACCTCATGTTCTAGATGTTTGTAAGATTTTTTTTTTCCCGGATATGCTTATTGCCAGACATTCACCTTTACACCCTAAAAATAAGCACCCATATGGAGTTTACCCATCTGTTGATGCTGCGTATATAAATCAAATGAACACCATGGCAATGGAGCTGGAGCGTGTGTTCGGGCTTCAAACAGAATGTACTATATGCTCTTGAAAGAAATAAACATTACATGTAGAATCAATTTGGCTTTGTAGCTTATTCAGTAGGGCAGCCATTTCACAAGTCACGACCTATTCAAGAAGGAAGGAGAACTATGATTTGTATTGAACATGATGAGGTGTGCTGGGTCTTTAATTATAAACTCTATTAACAACACAAGCTTGTATTGAGGCTGAAATTTGTCCCTGATTCTGTGCATAACCTTTATGGACAGAATTTCTAGGCGCAGCCAAGGGGTGCAGGGTGTCTGGTTCAGGATCGCATCGTTGCTTTTTGGAGATGATGTAGTCCTGTTGGCTTCATCGAGCTGTGACCTCCAGCTTGCACTGGGGCTGTTTGCAGCCGTGTGTGAAGTGGCGTAGATGAGAATCAGCACCTGCAAATCTCCGGGTTGGGGATAAGTCGTTGTTTCAAGTGGATGAGTTTAAGTATCTCAAGATCTTGTTCATGACTGGGGGAAAATGGTGCAAGAGATCAACAGACGGATGAGTGCAGCTTCTGCAGAGATGCAGATGCTATACTGGTTTATCATTGTAAAGAGAGAGCTGAGCCAAATGGGGAAGTTGTCTATTTTCTGGTCAAGCTACATTCACACTCTTACCTACAGCCATGATCTCTAGGTAGTGACCGAAAGAAAAATATTGCGGATATAATATATATTATAATATAAATGAGCTTTCTTCAAAGGGTTTCTGGGCTCAGCCTTATAGACAGGGTGAGGTGCTCAGATATTCGGAAGGGCCGCAGAGTAGAGCTGTTGCTTCTCCGCATCGATAAGTAGCCAGCTGAGATGGTTCTGGCATCAGTCTAGGATATCTTCTTGATGCCCCATTGGTGAGGTGTTCTGGGCCTGTTTTACAGTTAGGAGACCCTGGGGCAGACTCAGGACAAGCTTGGGAGATTATATCTCTCAGCTGGCTTGGGAACGCCTCAGGGAAAGGAAGGCCTGGGCATCAGTGCTGGCTGCCCCTGATACCCAAACCTGTGTTAATTCGCAGAAAATGATTGTATGGATGAATGGATCGATAAAATAAGTTAGTCCCTGTTATGTTCCCTCACCGGTGTCTCTTTTTCCTTTCTCAGTTAAAGTTTCAAGCAGTAAAAAGATGAAAAAATGCCCAAGTAATTTTATGGAGAAATTTCAAACCCCACCATCTTGAAGACTTTCCCGTGTCTGAAAACATATTTACAGCTTTATTTCTGACACTGGAGACTCCTTCAAAATAAAAAGTCTAAATAAACATCTCTTTAGAAAACTAAGATAAACAATTACACACTATTTTTAAAGCAGTTTCCACAAATCCCTGTGTAAGCTGTTGCTATAGAAACAATGACTTATTTGAACAAGCAAAATAATATAAACCTTGCAGCTGGAACTATTCTCAGAGCTTCTGTTATAGAAAATTAACCCATAACTTCTGACCAATCAGAATCCAAGCATTCAACATCACCATGGTCTGTGTATGTAACACGATTAATTCCACATACTATATTTATGCTAGTATATACAGTATCTCGTGTGAGAGACAGAGATGTACTTTTTCTTCAGAGGAAACAATACAAACTTTTTTTCCAGTTAAAATGTATGTGCACATACATATGCATTAAAAAATGTTACAAAACTTTTTTTTTCTTACATAAAAATACCACTATGGATTTTACTTTCATTAAACATCCAAAGCAATTGCAGATAAAACTGCAAAGCAAACTGCAGATAAATAAATGACAAGAAAATGAGTTTTGTCTTTCAATAATATGAAATTGATGAACTTCCATCACCCCTAATGGAGAGAGAAAACACACTACCAAAGGTTTAATGCACAACGATTCACTGAGTTGCTAGTTTACTTGGTATACAAATGTATTCATGAATAAACTTGTGACTCAGAGTAGATACATACCCATACATGACATTAACATGGCATTTAAACGGGATATTCAGAATTCATCAATCTTTCAAGCTGGGTTTATGAACATGACACAAGCAACAATGCAGAACAGAGAACAAAACACTACCACCATCTACTGAAAGCCTGTTGTTTATCACAGAAAAAAAAATCAATTTTCAAAAACGCAGCACAGGTTGGAAAAATCAATTTACAGTCCCTGCACAGTGACGTGACATCTTCTGTTCATGTGCTTGTGATCTTGCGTGGCTGTATGAATATGACTGAACACACATATCCCCATGTGCATCAGTGTGCGTGTGGGTGTGTGGGTGGCTATTGCTCTGCATAATCATAGATTGATTTAACTCTGATTATGAATAGATCTGCATGCAGAACCTATTACACAGGAATTATTCATCAGATGAGAGATGGCTGATTGATTGGGGTGGGACATCCTGATATTTGAGTGGTTCTGGGAGAGCTCGTTTACACCCACCTTCCCATTGTAATCTTCCTCTAATTCCTTAAACACACACACACAAACCATGTATTGGTTCACTTTTAACCAAAACATATTAATACATGATTGCATTCTGATCAGACAGTACAGAAACACACTAGCCGAAGTGTTCAAGTGGTAAAAGGGATTATGTGACGTTGACATTTTCACACTATATTTGTGATGTTTTATCAACATACTGCAATAAGAGAAAAAAAAAAATCCAAATTTGCATCCACGTGCACTTCTACTTCACACTTGCTACACTTATGTCCAGATAATTACTGTGAGGATGAGGAATTATTGCTGCTTGGACAGATGGCTGCTTAACCCACATTCAGAATGTGGCGTGTTGTCCGTAGGTGGTCTCTGCTCAGCGAGTGTGAATTGAGCTACCACATTACATTACAGCTCACGAAAAAAAAAAAAAAAAAACTTCCGAATCATGGTGTTAAGAGACCTTATTGAAAGTTTTGTAAACAGGGTTGCCAGATCATGTCTCATAACTTGGAAAGTACACAATCAAGTGGTGAAATTAAACTGTACTTTTCCTCATCACTGGGGTGTTACTATGTGAATTACAGTACCAGTCAAAAGTTTGGACACACCTACTCATTCATAGTTTTTTCTTTATTTTGACAATTTTCTACATCGTAGATCAATACTGAAGTCATAAAAGCTGTGAAATAACACATATGGAATTATGTAGTAAACAAAAATATGTTAAAAAACCCAAAATATGTTTCATATTTTAGATTCTTCAAAGTAGCCAGTGTTTACCTTGTTATCTTATCCAGCTTCATGAGGTAGTCACCTGGAATGCTTTCAGTTAGCATGTGTGCCGTCAAAAGTTTTTGCCTTCTTGATGTGTTTGAGGCCATCAGTTGAATTGTGTCGAGGTAGTGTTGGTATACAGTAAATAGCTGTGTTCCACAACTATAGTAATGCATGTGATGCCAAGAACCACTCAACTAAGTAAAGAGAAACGATTGTCCATCATTACTATAAGACATAAAGTGCCTTTTAGGTAATAAAAATAAAGAAAACCATTGAATTAGAAGGTGTGACTGGTACAGTATATAAATATAATTTTCTTTAGATGTCTGTTTACCGGTCAGTCTATGTCTGTCAGCTATGGTTACTAGCTGAGGTCATGAGTTCAGCTTCCTCTGCAGGGATTCTGGATCTACTCTCTGTGATAAGGTGAGGAGGTTGATAATCCAGGGGTGCCTCGGAGTAGAGTTGTTGCTCCTCTGAATCTAAAGGAGCAAGTGGAGGTGGTTAGGGCATCTTATAATGATGCCCTCTGGTTGGCTCCTGGCAAAGTACTGGCTGTATCAGACATGTCCCACTGTACATCTGAAAATCTGAAATCTGTGGCTGTGGATAGAGAAGTCTTGGCTAACCTTCTCATCCTGTTTCCACCCAAATCCCACCCATAATTCCCATGAAAAAAAAATCACAAGTGAAAAATGACTGAATCATTGGGGGTGGGGGAATCACACATGGAGTAAATGAATTGTGTGATAAAATCAGACATGAAAATAAATGACTTTTGGAAAACATTACATGGGAAAAGGAATGAATTGTAAAAACACACATGAAAATTAATAAATCATGTAAAAAATGATGTGTGATAAATTAATTGTGGAAAAAATAAATGAATCGTGAAAAAAGCATGAATATAAACTAATACTGTGTAAAATCACTCGGATTCATAAAAAACACAAATCATGAATGAATCGTGGAAGAAAATCTAAAAAAAATCACACGTGAAAATAAGTAAGTCATGTAAAAAAATCATGAAATAAGAGAATCGTGTGAACAAAAATCTACAGGAATGAATTGTGTGGAAAAAACGTGAGCATAAATGAATCATGTGATAAAATCTCACATGAAAATAAATGCATTTTGGCTGTAAAATCAGATAAAAAAAAAATCAGAAAATCAGAAATTAAATTATTCATGTAAAAAAAAAAAATCACTGCTGAAATAAATGAATCACATGAAAAAAATCACATAAAATGAATACGTAAAGCGAATGAAAAAACACGTGAAAAATCATGGAGGGATGACAAATGAACCGCGTGATAAAATCTCACCTGAAAATAAATGAATTTGGGGGTAAATCACATGTGAAAATAACTCGTGTGAAAAAAAAAATGACATGAGAAAAGGCCAGAAATAGAAGGCAGGGAGTCATTTGGGACTCGATTCAAGTTCACACAGGTAATAAAACATGTTAGAGTGAGGGTCGAGTACATTGTCATTTTAGAACACCAGTCTATGAAAGAGCAAAGAGCGCGCGCCTCCCCTCCGGAGACCGGTCTGCAGCGCGCGCGTTTCTCCGGAGTTCGAGCTCGAGCCGGCATTGTGTGACAGCCAGTTCGCATCATGTGACGGCGGAAACCGGGGGGGTGGGAGAGAGAGAGAGAGACAGAGAGAGAGAGAGATGGCGCAGCGTGCGCTGTAAAGCGCATACAGTTCACAACACCGGTAAACAACGGGAAGGCTCAATGTCGAGGGGTTACAGGGGGAAAAAACCAACCAAACGCACAACAGCACAGCACGCGCACGTGGGTAAAGCCCTCGAGCTGCTCTAATCTCCACTGCGTAACATCCTAATCTCGACACAAGAGGGAAGACAGACCGACAGTTGAGCTAAAAACTAATTCATTAAACAAACAAACAAACAAACAAACAAACGCACAAACAAACAAATAAATAACTAAACGCTGCGCGAGATGCTGCGCGACGAGGCTTCGGGATTCCGCACGAGACCGGAAACCGTGTAAGAGAAGAGACAACACTTTGATTTGTCATGTTGCGTTTGGAGCGCGGAGTATGTTCACCAGAGCCGTGCTGAATAGATGCTGTGATCGGAGCGGAACTTTCATGCTTAGCTCGTGAACCAGGGATCATGTGGACGCCGACGGAGGACGAAAAGCTCGGAGTGGGTGAGTGGAGTGCTGATCCCGTTCTGTGTGTGTGTGTGTGTGTGTGCTTGTTCTCTAATATGCGGCGAAACAATCACGAACACATAAACACACACTCCTTTCATTTATCGGCATGCAGCACAAACTACAGCGACAGCACCAGGAATAAGGATGCGCACCAAAACACTGCTGCAGTGACAGCGAACAACTAAACAAATGACTCGCGAGAACCAAACTGCACGCGCCTGTGCGCAATCTGTGCTTATAAAGCCTGTTGTAAGGTGTAACATTTTGTTTCTGATCATTCCGGGAAGATGGGGATGTTAATTGTCATGCATTTTATATTTTAGTACTAAATACGCTCTGTTAATCAATTCTACACAGATTTTAGTGCGTCGTGGTGCTTGACTGTTATAACCATTTCCGACCGCTAGAGGGAGTCGAGAGCGCTCAGTCACCTTTCCAACAGGTGCACAGCGATGAAAATGCAGTAACTCATCTCAGCAAAACAGCAAACAGTAGGCTGAATTTTATATCGAGTCCAGTCATGCAGTATATTTTCTGTCTGACGATTAAAAATAACGATTATGCCGAAATCTAGCCTATTGATCCGCCATTTTCACCAACACCAGGAGGAGAATATTAATGACTGAATCTCTAATCTAAATGTCGTGAGCTATAATAATAACACAACAATAACAATAGTAACAACAACAACAACAACAAAAAACGTTTAAGAGAAAAGAAACACACTGGATTTAGGTCATTTCATACAGGAAAATTCCTGTTAACAATATCACTGTTAATGTCTGTGATGTGAGAACACATTTTCACTCAATTTGTACTCTGTATTAATACAACAGTTTAATTAATGAGCCCCATCAGCCGCTGAGAATCTGTAATAGCATCATGGCTAAGAAAATAATAGAGCGCTATGTCTGTTTTGGGATGTAAAGTTTTAGTCAGCTGTTTGGTGTCGTGCTCTGCTGAGTCATAAGACAAAATGGCAGTTTGCACATCTGTAAGGACATCTGGGCAAGTATTTATTACAAATGATGAACCTAATGCGATGAGCAGTGAGAGTTAGGGATGGGAAAAATATCCAATACTTCTACGTCTTACAATTCTACAACGTCAAAGATAATAATCTGACTTTGGCACCGACAACAAAAAGAATCTGATAATAAATAAACAGTAAATGGATTAAGCCTATATGCATCATGACACATTTTATGTATCATGGAAATGTTTTCAAGTATCGTAATTCTATTTCTGTCATCTTGCCAACTGCTGTAAAAAGAATTAACAGCATCTTTAATCAATAAAAAAGTATTTAACTTGGAACAAGTTCATGGAGCAATGGATGTTCACAGCCAGTTATTGTCTTAGTGTCCTACTAATATGATTAAAAATATTGTTTGGAAATGTATCATGGATTAGATGCCCTACGAAAAATATTGTGATGTACAATATCTATGTTGAATGGTCATATGATCCACCTGTAGTTTGTTTAATTAATTGTTTTTCAGGATGGGTCAAAATAATAGTACTTATAATATTTTAAAAGCAGCAACTGGTCATGCTGAACCAGTCGTATATATATATTTATAGGCTATAGAAATCAGAAATCAAAACCCTAAATGTCCAGAATCGATTTCTCATCATGGATTAAAAATGAAATAAGATTCACAAGTCGGGTTTTTAGAGATTTTCGCTAGAGAGTGTAGATTACCAAAATAACGGACACAAACATTATCTAACATTCTATGAAATATAATTTTATAAATAGCATATTTATATATAAATATGAATTAGTATACAGTATGTCCTAAAATCTGGATCCACAGGCAATTATTTATTTAAATACCTTAGATATTACAAGACATGCTCAAATTGACTGCCTTTGAGTTTGATTTATATTTATACTATATACCTCTGTATACCATTGTAATTCTATAGTATTCCATCCTTCAACCTACGTCACCAAATAACAAGGCGTCCTCTCATTTGCAATGTCCTGCCCGTAAGAGACAATAGTAAAACGCGAGGATTTTTTGCCATAAAGCTGTTATTCAATGTAATTTATGCTCAGAACTTCCAGGTTGTCACGCCAGGTTAAGGGAGTGATTACTTATGCAAGGCACTGTATGTCCACAAAAACCTATTTGAACTAGTCTTTGCCAGCCATTTAATACAAGAAAATGCACCAAGAATTAGGGCACAACAAGGCATAGGATTGCTACCGACAAGTCCATCTTTCATAACGGCGGAGGGTTCGCCTCTCAAGGCGATAGGAGGAGGAAAGTCATGGCCGCTCTCCAAAAGATCTCCCAAGTTTCTGGCGCACCATAGAAAAACAGCCATTCTCCCTACACTGCTCCTGAATGGCTCCTTTGTAAGGGAGAAAGCAGTGCAAGCCTCAGGACTTCGAATGCAGCACAGTGGAGTTCCCACCACTGAAGCTGTTTTTCCTCTACCAACCCTTTTTTTTATTATTTATTTTGCCCCTGAAAGCCATGTTGGTGTTGTTGAGTGTTGTGAGAATGTTAATGTGATGTGATATGTGTTAGATGCTGTACCTGGAGGTCAGAAAATCTTAATGAAGACTTAATGAAGATGCTGCAAGTTATTAGCACTAAGTATCAGTCACTAATCTACTTTAGTGATATGAAGTATGCCCTAACAACTGCCAATGCTGAAAGTTATATTTGCTAATGAGATTCCTGTTTGCTTGTGTAGAGTAGCATGTCTTTGGAGTGTTTACCACAGAAAGTTGCAATTTGGAGTCAAATTGAACAGGCTCGATAAGCCTGGGCTTCTGAAATATCCTTCTTGGAAATAACTTACTATCTGCTCTCTCTCTCGCTCTCTCTCTCGCTCGCTCTCTCTCTCTCTCTCTCTCTCTCTCTCTCTCTCTCGCTCTGTTTCTCTGCAAGCTTAACAGAAAGCAACGAGTTAACAGGCATATAGCGGCAGCTATTATGGCCCCTAATTGAATCTGTATTGGTTGGAAGGCTATCATAGCTGGCACACGCAGACTGTGGGCTCTTTTTCAATATTCACATTATGAATATTCATCTTTGCTTAATGAAGAGGCTGAGCTCAATTAGTGTATAACAGAAATGGCCAGTGGGGATATGGTACAGTTTCGGAAAGTCACGAGAAATTGGCTATTGTTGTTCACTAGGATCATTAAATTCATTAGGAGCTATTCATAGTCTGTAATGTTAACCTTAGTGTCACAAAGCGTGTAATTGGCTTTGGCTTTGGTCTGTTTGAGCTTCTTGATTGTTTCAGTCTTTTTGTTATGCATCTGATTGATTCTGTTATTTGTAGCATATATATTTCATGCTTACTTGTAGATTTGAATTGCATTACATTATAGTGAACCTTTGTATTAATTCTGCAGTGCCTTAGGTAAAGAATGATCATTCTTCATGTGGATTTCCAACTGTTACATTATTCAAATGTTAAAGGAAAAATCCAGCATGAACGGCTTGCATATTAACCTTTATAATTTACACGTGGTCTTCAGTAACGTCAAATCTTTATTTTTTCTTAAAAGAAAAGTGATGCTGCAGCAATTTAGTCCTATGGTCTGTCCAGCTGCGTCATTTCCTCATCAGTTCAAATGGTTCAGCTTCCAAAGCTTCAGCTTTCCCGGTAAATTCCCGATGTCAATGCCATCATGCTTGCTCACTAACTGAGGTGAGTCTCTGCTGTAATTTAGGACCACTGCTTTATACGGCTGCATTGGGTTCAGGGACTTTCAGTCCAATGTTTATTATCTCCAGTATTTCTATGTTAGTTTTTATCATTAACATGATGTTGATGGTGGCTGGAAAATGGTAAGTGAGAACAGAAGCGCTTGCGCTTTTGTTTTCAGGAGCTAACAAAATACGTTCTCACTGGAATAAAGAAAATACCCCATCACCAGAATCAAAATTAGCACCAGAATCACTATAATTACAAACATTTCAATGTAAATGTTTGTTTCAGGGTTTAAATTAATTTTAATATTTACAATCGTTTACATATTAACTTTATACATACTGAAATAATCATTAATCGGACATTAGTGGTTGATTTTATTAGACTTCAGTTGTAGAACTTCATAATATTTGACATATTTAAATGTGGGCCTTTATACCTACTGTAGCTGTCATTGTAATAGCCAACTTTAATCAGCTTGCAGGATCACATGCTTTGTTTTGATTGACTTTCTTTTTCTTTCTAATGGGATGTCAGGAAAGACAGCATAACTGAGATAAACTGACAGGACCAACAGACTGAGACTGTTTCAAAGCATCCACAATTATGCGATTACTAAATGTGTTTAAAGATTTTGTAGATACGAGCATAAACAGAAATAGTCAAACAGATTCAATTGCAAAGGCAGAACTGATGTAATGTCTAGCCAAATGTATATAATTAATCAGAGATTGGAATTCTGGAATTCTGGGTTGGAATTGTACAGAGGGAGGAAAACATATATTGCTAATCTGTGAAGAAATATGATCACAGTACTGAACCACACAAGCTCTTCATGCAATTCCGATGGCAAGAAAGAGAGATATCAATGCTCTGTTTATGTGTAGTGATGAACAAAGAAGTGGACAGAATGCATTTGATGAGTACTTTTTGAGCTCAGCACCCCAGACTTGCTTTGACCAGAAAAATGCTGCTGAAGAAATATTAATGAGAAATATTGATGTGTTGGGAAACTGGATAAGGACAAAATTTCCCATCCTATCAGTTCCTGATTTATCCTTTTACAGAGATATACATCTCCTATTACTCATTTGGGTCAAAATGTCTTCCTGCTCAGGCCAAATTAAGAACATACCTGAGAACTGAATAGATGCATAGGCTTAATGGACATTATACTAGGACTGGAAATTTGACAGTAGTGGGCTTTGTTCTGCAAATAAGCAGAGGGACCATAATGCAAGAGTAGTTAGTCTTAATTGTTAAAGGTGAGAGATGTAGTGAACAGGTCAATGGAGGGCATGGAATTGTAAGGGTACTGTCCAGGGTCCTGAATGTGTCTACTATATGGCGTCTTCTACTTTGATGCAAACCTGTGTCTCTGTTAGAAGTTTCAGCCAATCAGGTCATTTAGTATTCATTTTAAACTAGAACTCAGAAAGGACCTGACATTTAAATGTAAATGGTACAGACAGGGAGTACTTTGTGTTTTAGCTTGAAATGTAATGGCCCTGTGTACAATGTGGAGATGAACCAGAGGTAATTCCTTGTGCAAAACAACGCAACATGAGAGAGTAGCACAGCAAACAAGAAGCATATTTGTGGTTATTCTGATGAACCATTTTGGTGTAATGAGTAACAGTGCAGCACATACACTTTCCTCTGCGGCTACAGGACACACAGTCATAATGATGTAGATTGTTTTAAACATGTGTAGTTTACAACTCGAGAAATGAATGTTTATGTATACATTTCATTGATGCAAGCAAGCGTAAAAAAAACAAAGTGACTCAACGCATTAAAGCTTTGAGAACAGATTTTTATGCACATGACTTGCTTGATGAAGATTTGGTGTGAAAGAAATTAATGGTTAAAATGGATAGCTTCGGCGTGGTGGTGCAGTGGTTAGCACTGTCGCCTCACAGCAAGAAGGTCCTGGGTTCCATCCCCGGGTCACCCAGGGTGCCTTTCTGTGCGG
>JAQQZR010000016.1:6746994-6759650 GCA_030068235.1 Notoglanidium macrostoma | reverse complement strand
TTTGGACTGTGGGAGGAAACCGGAGCACCCGGAGGAAACCCACGCATGCACGGGGAGAACATGCAAACTCCAGACAGAAGGGCGCTCTGGGTGACCCGGGGATCGAACCCAGGACCTTCTTGCTGTGAGGTGACAGCGCTAACCACCGCACCAACGTGCCGCCCTTAAATTATTATTTTATCCAAATATTTATATCAGTTATTCCTAAAAGTGAGCTAGACGCCATTTCAAGCATCGAGTCACAACTAAGCACAAAGGCTAGAGATAGTACCTGAAAGTAGTTGCTTGGATTGCTACAAATACAAGCCATGAAACAGATGCAGTCTTCCAACTTTGACAAACGTAACTTGAGTAAACAGATTAGCAGGTAATGTATATAACTGCAGGCAACACATAAGTAATAAAACCCACAGGGGTGTGCAGTTATAGAAAATAATCAGCGACAGATTGGTGCAATGTGCCACGATATGCAGCAGAGCTACACTTACCATGCTTGTGTTGATCATTTTCCAAAAACAGCACATCCCAAAGTGTTGTTTTCCTCCTATAGCAGATTGCCAACGCGAGCAATTCATTAATGAACGACACGTCAGACCTTTTATGGATTTAATGCTGTGAAATGTTTGCAAAACAATGCGCAACTGCAAGATTATCGAGAAACCTCAAGCAAGGTTATAATAGTTTTCCATTTTCAAGTTCATTTTTATTTTGATAATATGTGTGGATTCAATGTGAATGTCCGTTTAAGTTTAGTTAGTTTCAGTTTATTTTTTATAAAATTTCACTTTTTCTTTTTCATTTGAGTTTATTACAGGACCAGTTTTAGTTTTAGTAATTTTAGTTAAGGACAATGATTGTCAAGGATTAGTGCAGCATGAAAAATGATCTGCTTATAATTGAAGATAACATTTCAAGACTAAACTTAACTAACAGATGTGTTACATTTGTCTCAGCCTGAAAGCCCATTAACAAACATAAAAGGCACGAATATGATTAAATATTTCAACCATTTACTCCAGGCAGACAATATGATGTGGGTTTTCATGGCCACAGATGCTGTTAAATGAATTATATTTGAAATTGTCCCGTACAGGACTCACACGTTTCCTCCCTGACATATCTAACTCCTTCACTTGATAATAAGGCCTACTTCTGTTAGTTAGTGAGTATATGTCCTTACATGCTATATTGACATCTTATGGTTGTCGGCTATAGCTATGCAGGATTTCGGTAGCGTGGCTCCTGCCGTCTTGAAAGGATAATGACAATAATTTTTTTTTATCTTTTCTTTCGCACTCATTATTAGTTTTGTTTTCGCTTTACATTTTTTCCTTTTACATTTTATTTCAGTGTATGAAAATGTCTCAAAACCATTAGTTTTCACCTTAGTTTTAGTTTTATTATTTGCTAATAGTCCTGCCGCAAAGCCCCAAACTTTTTTTTGTGTCTGAACAAAAATAGTTTTTTATCTCTCACTGTTGAATATCCCTACTGTATACATGTGGGGTTTTTTTAATCCATTTATGTGGAGCATCTGTGAATGAGTACAAGTGTCTGTGAATGAGGTGTTAAGATATACACATGCACATGTATTAGGATAATGGCCAAGAGCTCCTGGACGATATCAGCTTTCAGGCGTTTCTTAACAGTTTTGAGAGTGAATGAATCTGGGAAGAAACATTCTGGCAGTCCTGTATAATTCCAGCGTTGCTGATTCACAAGAAGGAAGAGTCTCTAGGTCAGGGGCTGTCAACTGATGGACTGTAGTCCAGATGCGGACCCGGCCAAACATTTCAGTCGAGTTAAAAAAAATAAATACTGTAGCAGAGCTGATAAACTTGTGGAAAAAACCTGACAGTTTTCTAAACAGTAACCAGAGCAGAATGTCTGTTCCAGTATACATTTAACTCAGTCCAGAGACTAACCAGGGTCAGAAAATGGAGACTTTCCTTGTTGTTGTTTTTTTTATTCAATTTTATTTATTTATAGGCGATTGAACAGGGAATTACGCATTTATTAATCCCACTTTAAGTTCAGAACATCTGTATAGCGACTGTGGTCCTTGCCAAAACTGCTAACTCAATCATAACGGCTTCAGAATAATATGTGTTATTTATAGCCATGGACTAATCAATAATGTTTAAGGATTAAAATTCAACGTTTAGTCATGTTGGCTGGAAATGTTTTTAAAAGCTGGACACGCAAACACCAGTAATAAAGCTGAACAGAAACAAATTTTTCATGCCAGCTGTAATTATAATTAAGTTAAAATGAATGATGATTAGCATTCTCTCACTTGCCACTTTGAATCGTCGTCAAAATATACACATTTCATAGCAAAGAAATAACTCCACACAGCTGTGGAATACTCTACACCTTAAAAGAGGAAGAGAACTCAAACTCTGTGTGAAGGAAATCGCTGAATTTACTTCTAATCCCTTTTCTCATTTTTTTTTTTTTTTTTTTGTCTCAGTGATCTGCAGCTTCCGTGGTGCTCTGGCTCATGGCCTGATTCTAGAGATTGGAGAAACCGTTCAGATCCTGGAGAAGTGTGAAGGTAAGTAAGTGTCTAACCACCAGAATTAGGTGCAAATGTTGAACCCGGGGGCCACATATGAATATAAAATCTATAGTGCGCTCATTAAAGCTACTTGTCAACTTTGTAACATTGTGTAGATTCCTGCTGGCTTCTTCAGTGGTTGTAAGAGTACATTCTGAGGTTTTGAAAGCCTCTCACATGAAACGTCATTAATATAGCTAAAAATATATATGTGAAAAGAAAAAGGGAGAATATATGATCTTTGAACCCTGCAACTTTCATCACTAATTAAACATCCACCCATTATCTATACCGCTTATCCATTAAGGGTCGTGGGAGACTGACTTTGGGTGGGCTACACTCTGGACAGGTTTCCAGTCTATCGCAAGGTTAACCCAGAAACAAACAACCATTCACACTTACATTCATACCTATGGGCAATTTAGAGTAGCCAATTGACCAAATCTGCATGTCTTTGGGCTGTGGGAGGAAACCGGAGAGCCTGGAAGAAACCTATGCAGGCATGGGGAGAGCATCATCCTTCACACAGAAAGGTGCCAGTTGGCTGACAGGTTCAAACCCAGAGCCTTCTTGCTGTGAGGCGACAGTGCTAACCAGCGCACCGCTGTGCCGCCCAAATTAAACATCTGTTAAACGTGAAAACTCCTTCACCATACTCGATGCAAAATTAAAGCAGATTGCAGCTGAACAGAAGGATTTACAGGAAGCTCTCAGAACACATCATTAGTATTAAAGTTCCTACAACCGATTGACTACCAACACATTTTGTTGATGATGGCAAACCAGACAAATATAAATGGAACCAATCTTTTCAACATAACAGTGATTTTTTTTTTGTTTATACCGCAGCACTGTTTAATTTTCAAAAAAAAAAAAAAAAAAAAAAAAGGTGTTAATTCATTTTCTATAGCAGCACAAATTGAACAGTAGTTCTGGCTGCAAGACTAATCACAGATACATATGCGCTCGTTCTATATTAACATCTAACACGGGGACTTTTATGGTGGACGCTTCATCGTAACAGATTTGTAATTGATGATATGGTGATTAGAAGAAGAAGACGTCTCAAGGAACATTCAGAAGTAAAACTAAATTTACGTTCTGTGACGAAGAAAAGTTTCTCTGTAACATGATAAACAAAAAGGATTACAGGGACGAACTTGTTCCATGGACATCCTGTAACATTAAACATAATTATAAATAGATAAAATGCATGACGTGTCATTCTTCAAGAAATAAAAAGTAAGCGTTGATAAGTTGCTGTGGTATAAGTGCAATAGAAAGTGCTTTTTTTCAGTGTCACTGGAGATAGTAAAAATACAAAAGCTATACCACTGTAAGTTTTACACCCCTTTGGGTTTTTTGAAAGAGATACGGGTCGCTGGCCGTATGTTGGTGCTTAAAGGTCAGTCATAAAGAACGCTCATTCTGTTCTGCTGTCATTGTTCATGGCTTCAGTCTGACATTTGAGGGCCTCCAGGCCCAGGATGAGCGATGGCACTGAAACTTGCAGCCTGCTGCCCTGGATGTCGTTCAGTGATGTGTTGCCTCGTAATTGGGAGAGAAATATGTTGCAGTCTGGGCACTTCTGCTGGGCTTCAGACTTTTTTTTTTCTGCTTTTGCTTCTGTGATGAAAATACATTGGTTTAATGTTCATGGTTGGCGGTAGAACAGTTTGTAACACATAGACACACTACGGTATATGGCCAAAATTCTTTCTCACTTTGCTGCTATAACAGACTCTGCTCTTCTGGAAAGACTTAGATTGGTGGTCACCAGCCCTCCCTGAAGATTTTAGAGTAATATCCAGTGGTCCTCAAATGAGGATCATACAAGGATATACACACAATTTAGTTGGAGAGAAAATTATTTCAAATGTGTTCATTCATATGCTTTACTTTCTTTTACTAATGTTTACGGCAGAAGCAGATATTTTGAAAACTTTTTTAAAACACATATACATGATATAAATGTTAGGATCTCCATAATAAGATATAAATTAATCAGTACTATAACACTCTATAGTTATATTAGTAGTTATATATGCTATATTAAATGACCGTGTAATTCTATTTTTAACAGAATTATAGATTTATTTATTGCAGTCATACCTTTTAGCCCACATCTTGTTTATGGATGTGTTCTGTTGCTTCTATTGTACTGTATTGAATTGTATATTTGCCTTATTTTTTAAATTGTGCCCTTGCCTTTGCGTGTGTTCAGGTTTTTTGTTAGCCTTGCTATGGCTGTTTATAGTCTGCTATCCTAACAGCATTAAAATAGGAAGAATTGCAGTTCTATAACTGCAAAAGCTACTAAAATTAGGCTGATCTTGTTTAAGGAGTGAAAATGAAAAACTTTGTGAAATTAAAAAACGATATGCTTTGATGTGATACTTTAATATATAAGTAGCACATTTTCCACGAAGATATGTACTTCTAAAACATTTAAAAAAAAATCAGTTTTATACATTATACTTGAAGTACAGTTGAGTGCCAAAGTTTGCATACTCTTAGGACAAGATAAAAACAACAGACAAGAAATTGAGGAGTAACGAACAAGATATTAGTTAATTAAGAATTAATATATATATAGTGTGAAGGTGAGTGAAGGTCACATACATGTTTTCTAACACTACTGTAGTACTGTAATTGAATTTTGGAACTCATGAAACAGTAACACCAGGATCAGATATTTTATTATTGTGAATGTAAGAAGGTTAAGGCTGGATAAATAAAAAGCGGCTGCAGGTTGACGGATAAGCTCTGGGTCAGTAGGTGAGATAAGCACATGGTATGGAACAATCAGGGCTCTGATTGCAGGGCTAAGCAGTTCACTGTGCAAATTGATCATTTCTCTGCCCCTCTATGCTTCTGGCGTTATGGATGCTTGGGAAATCGAAGCATTTGAAACCTTTCAGACTGATCTGGTACTGGTTTGTAAGACACAGGATGGCTGGATGAATGGACTACTCTGGCAGGGAATGTTATTTTTTTCTCGCAATCATCTCTGTGGGGAACGAAAATGGTCTCTGTCCATTTATTTATGGATCGGACTCTTATGGATCAGTCTGTGCAGTTTCCTGCGGCACAAAAAATCATTCAAATGTTTCAGCTTTTCTAAAAGTTTTCATTGAGTTTCTGGTTTCCATTAAAAAAGCTTCAAGCTAAAGGGACAAAGTGATGAAGATGAGATAAATAGAAAAGGCATGTTATGCTTCAGGTTCTGAAAGGGTGAGAGAATACATAGCCACGCTTTTTGTTAGACCTGCCACTATTGTAACTGCGAATAACAGGCGAGACTTGACAGTACAAGTCCTTCAGCTGAAACCCTGTTGGGGGAAGGACGACACATTTCTTCAGGTGTCAGTCACACTTGTCTCCGCTGGGCGGTTAGCGCGGTTTTGTGATGGTCAGTCAAAGTTGTTGCTACCAGCTAATGTGCATCTACAGAACAGCACTGGGTTTCTGAACCAAGAGTCGAAGGTGGTAGCAACCATAGAAGTGTTTTACTAGCCAAGAGTGAAATATAAAGGGGACGTTTTTCAGCATTGTCAAAATGCTAATTACCACAAGTTGGTGTTGGAAATTTCTGTAACATGTTTGTAACAAATAAAGCAGTTGACGATATCTGTATTGACAAACTAACTAACCCAATAAATGCATAAATAAATAAAAAAACCAGAATGGAATGCTCTGGATGGAAGACTTTCATGAACCGCAGAAGAAAGCTGAACAGCTAACTCAGAAATCTGTGTTTAATTGTCCAGAACTGATTAAAGACAGAGAAACGAGCATTTCCACCATTCATTTACATTTACGGCATTTGGCAGACGCCCTTATCCAGAGTGACTTGCATAAGTGCTTTGAAGTCTCTATCAGTAAATATATTCTGATACTGGCTCACTAGGACCTGGGCTAAGAATACCATCACGCTAAAAACTGTTGGCAAGTAATACAGAAAGGGTTTTTTTTTTTAACTTCTGAAAGAGGTAGGTCTTTAGTTGTTGTTTGAAGACACCCAGTGACTCAGCTGTTTGGACAGCTAGGGGAAGTTCATTCCACCACCTAGGTGCCAAAACAGCGGCTTAGAAGAGCTTAGATGCATGTCTTCCTTGTACCTTGAGAGATGGTGGAACCAGTCGAGCAGTGCTGGAGATTCAGGTTTATTTAGTGGATTTGGTGCTTGATGGATCTTTTGGTGTCAGCAAACAGTAAAAAAGTAAGAAAGTACATTTTCAGCATAAGCCTTGTACAGAGTGGTTTTCTAAAATCCACATGCCAAATTTGACCAAACTTCTGTTCTGCTCTTAAAGTGAATGATGACCAGAGCAAGAGGAAATAAAAAAACCTTAGTTAATCATTTCCTAATTATCATTATCATTAACATTACTTGTATAGTGTTTGATCATGTATTTCATTGCTGGTCTATTTTTCTTTAATTCTTTTTAGCCGTTTTGACAAAAATATTTCTGTGACATCTCTAAAAAAATATACAGTAGTTAACCCATGTTAACTATACACTTGTCTAATGTTAGCAGTTGAACGTACGGGTTTTTATTTTGTATTAAAAACTCCATAAACCTTGACAGAAAGCAAGGGCGCCTGCACGAATTCAATAACGAGCACGCTTCCAGGCGGGGTCTGTTAATATTGGAGTTCAAAACACCTGCGCAAATATTCCAGAGTCACATTTTGATCGGCTTATTTCCCATTTTATTGGATAAAGACAGCTCTTTTTGCATATTTTCATGATAACACATATTAGCATGCTCTGATGTTAAACTGCAGAGCTCAAAAGGTGTAAAGGTTAGCCGGTCTGGTAATATAAGATAATTGGAGTAAATCATTGGACACTGTGGCAGTTTGAGATGATGTAAAAGATGATTAAATCATTACATCGCCCAAGCCTATTTGATAGGCATACAATTAATTTTGGGATAAATTCCTATCTAGCCACAAGCCACGTGCTATAAACGCTAACAAAGATGGACTGTAGATTATTACCACAGCAGGTGCAGCGTTTCCATTTGGGACAGATGGCCACAGGTGCATACCATTCAGCCAGCCGCTCATGAATATTTTATGCTGTTCTTTTAGCCGATCATTAGCAAGTAGCTGCAACAAAATGTTAAGTCGTCAGCAGATCGGGAGTGGGTCTGTGTTACCTGTCGAAGTTATTATAACACATCCAGAATGAGCCAAAGCAATTTTCTAGTGAATTAAACCTTTGTCTTCTCTCTCCTTTACACGTATTGTTTATACCATTTCCTTTTCCTGCATATTGTTCTGGATCAAGTGTTGTATTACTCATTATACACAGGGGGCCAAGCACTTCCTGATTTCAATTCCTAAATGGAGTTCTCGGAATGATTTGTTGAGGCTTTTGAATAATGCATTTTTGAATAATAAATATAAACCGAGTAAAAGTTTGCCTTGTGATTTGATACATGCAGAGGCCGTAGGTTCATACTAAACAGGAAATCAGATTATGTATGCACTATTCTTTCTTTGAGCCCACAGCTCATGGCACATGATTATAAGAGACTCAGTGTCTGAGCAGTCAGACGGTTTATCCAGACAAAGACAGACCCCGCCACCGACCATAGATCGGAGTGGAGAAATCGATACATAAGATTGAACAGCACCATAAGCCTATGGCTGAATTAGATTTGGAATGAGTCCTTTGGCGTGCTCTACAGCCATGCGATATTGGATGAGGCGTGTTTTATGGCTTCTTTTGCGAGGTTTGAGATGGAACATCATAGACTTGCGATTGAGAGGAAAATTTGATTGAATATGACATGCTTGCCACAGCAGCCTGTTTTACGTCTCTGTATTGCTTACTCTACGAGTCTCTTGTTGTGAGCACGTTAATGTCATGGCCCACTTGCCTTTGAAACTGAATACACAGTGTTACATTACATACATCCTCACATAATGCTTTAGATACAGCAATGAAACTTTTCTGTGCTGTGTAATCAAATACATCATGTACTCTTGGAACTGGTAATGAAGACATGGTGATTTGACCGTACTGATATTCTTACAAAGAACGAAGAGCTTAGGCCATAAACAATATCTTGTTCTACTGAGAAGCATGCTGTGCTCACTTTTGCCATTTTGCCTGCGGATGTCAGAAGCACTGGATGTAGTTTTCTTCACCTCCATATCTTTTTTTTTTTTGTCGTTGCTCTAAGCCTGTATCATCTGTACAATCTAAGCAGCCATCTGCTGTCTCTGAGAGTATTAGCCACTGCTTTTGGTTGTACAGACAGTATGGGACATTTTTTCCTTCTCATGGAAAGGAATGTGTAATATGTTGCTTTTCCGTATTTTTTCTTTTGTTGCATTCTGTCTAAGAGTCAAAAGTCTGGAAGACAAAATGCGGACTGCAAGTCCAGCATTGGAAAGATAACTCATGGTCATGTGACATAAGAGCACTCATATCAGATGTTTTTCCACCTTTAATGTGTTATAGAAACCAGCAAAATTCAAATGACAAACAAATAGTAATGTTTTAGGAAAAAAGTAACACATAGCCTGGTTATAATAACCAGGTTGCTTTGGTGTTTACACTCCTTAACTAATACTTTGTTAAAACACATTTTGCTTGCAGCTCAGAACTTAGCCTTTTTGGTTAATTTGGCAATTTTATTCTACACTTCCTTTCAAAAATGCTCCAAATGTACAGCCTTCAAGTCATTATACAGTTTTTTGTTAGGATTTAGGTCCGGGTTCTGACTGTTCTAAAACTTTGGTCTTTTTCTCCTGAAGCTTTTCATTTGTTGACATGGATGCATTGTGCTTTGGGTCATTATTGGGCTGGAAGGTGGTATTTTTCTACATCTTCAGCTGTCTAACAGAGGTCCGCCGGTTCTCTGCCAAAACAGATATGGTATATGGATATAAGTATATGGAGCTATCCATGATTCCATATTTTCAGCCCAAGTGAAGAGAAGCATTCCCATACCATAATGCTGCCACCACCATGCTTCACCACTGGTAGATAAGCTGTCTTGTTTTTACACCAAACATATCTTTCAAAATTATGCCCGAAATTTCTATATCGGTCCCATCAGAATAGCGTATTTTACCACATGGTTTGATAAAATTGAGATAGGCTTGGATGTTTTTTCCCCTGAGAATTTGTTTTGGTGTGACCAGTACTTGGCAGATATTGCTACAGCTCCTTTAATGTTGCTGTAGGTCTCTTGGCAGCCTCTCTGATAACTTTTCTTTTTGACGTTTGATCATATTTGAAGTGATATCCTGCTCTTGGTAATGTCACTGGTATCCTGTTTTCTCCACTTGTTGATGGCCTTCATGGTGTTCCATGGTATATCTAAGGTTTGTAAATTCTTTTGCACCCCTTGTACCTCTTCTGTACACCTTTTGACAAGGAGATTCAGTAGCTGCTTTACGCATTTTGCAGGCCATTGGTTCAGCAGTCAGAACCATGAAACCAAGAAGATGTACCAAGAAAATCCTATAGAAACAGCTGATAATTTTTGCGGGTTACTCAGTATCACGTCACTGACTACAGGGGTATGATAACTACTTTTTACAAAAAACTGACATATCTTATTTCAATTTCTTACATCACAAAAACCTGCAATTGTAACAGGGATGTGTAGACTTATCCACTGTATATCCACTGTAAAATGTACCATAAATCGAGCAAGACAAGATATGAATTCATAATTATTCATAATAATGCCAACTTGCTTCTATGGCATGATGGCAGTTTATGCAATGAACTTAAGTTTAATTTAAACAAGATGCAAGTGATTCGTTCTTTTGGTTTTTCCTTAAATTGTAGTAAAACCCACAGACAGATATTGAAATGCAGAAGTCAAACCCATGCTATGACAAATATCCTGGAATCCGAACTTGAAGAAACTAGGAAACTAGGGTTATAATGTGAAAACAAGAAACCATTTATTCATTTGTCTTCTGTAACTGCTTTATCCTGGTCAAGATTACAGTGGAATCCACAGTGGAGCCTATTCTACTTTTTTTCATTTGCATGCATTTATAGGAGATAGATGGTTTCACTTTATAAAAGGTGGACATAATTTAATAAGAGCTTCTGAAGCTTCTCCAACAGCTACTGTTAATCAGAATGAATACTACGCACTTTTAGTCCATTGTGTGATATAAAATGGCTTTTAAAATGGGAGTGAGAATAGGATTAATAAAATTATTGCAGATCTACCTCACTTCTTAATTAGATCCCATGAGTACTCGAACTCGTCACTGTAAGTGGCAGTAAGTACAAAGGATGGAAATGGTAAACGAATGGAATCAGTTTAAAAATGGTGGACACAACAAGCACTCAATACTTCCATAGTCATGTATATCTTGCACATTCTTGTATAATCTTCATTCTTCATCTTTAGTAACCTCTTTATCCTGGGCAAGATTGTGGTAGATCCGGAGCCTATCAACTGGAAACGCTGGGTGTGAGACAGGAATTCACCCTGGATGTGACACCAGTCTGTTGCACCCTCATTCACACTTTGGACAATAGCCAATCTACCTACTGTCATGTTTCTGGGAGGTGGGAGAGAGTCAGAGAACTTGCAGGAAACCCACTCACAGTAAAACTCACAGTAAAACAGACATTAGCCTGAACTCAGGATCGAACCCTGGAGCTGTAACGCAAACCGCCACACAACCAGAGCCACACTTCTTGTATAATATTATACGTTCCAAATATCCATTACATTATAGACTTCCCCAGGAAGTGGTTACTGTTTCTGACAATTAAAATGGCAGTCCATTTGTCTGTTTTAATGGTCGAACATCACAACACAAGTTGGTTGTATGTTTTATGGTTCTATGGATATATGATATTGCAGTCTTAAACCATGTACATTTTGTTTATTCATGAATTATATTTTCTAACATTTTTGTCCTGAGCTTTACATATTGTAGACCTGAATGTTCAAAGTTTTATTATAATATAAGATTTAAACTTTTATTATTTCAGGCATTGTGTTTTAGCCACGTAATATTTGAAATTTACGGAATCAAATTTCGAAAGACAGAATCAAAATTCATATATTATGCAATTTTAATAAAAATAAATTCTATAAATAATTTATACACGAAAGGGTTCATTTCCGTAGCCAGGATCTGGCGAGAAGATTTTTTCTCTAATACGCAGTGAAAAAACAAGACATTACTGTATATGAATACTAAGCACCATCATGGCATTCATGGACTTTCCTTGTGCATAAGTCATTTAAAAAAAATACAAATTACAACTTCTGCCTGCATTTATAAGAGATAAATGGTTTCACTGCTAAAGTTTGAACATGATTTAATAAAAGCTTCATCTATAGCTATTGTTAATCAGAATGAATACTACACACTTTTAGTCCATTGTGTGATATAAAATGGCTTTAAAATGGTAGTGAGAATAGTATTAATATTAAAATTATGGCAGATCTACCTAGTCTCTTAATTAGATCCCACGAGTATCTAGACTTCTCTCTGTAAGTGGAAGTAAGAATGAAGGAGCAAGAGGAAATAATCATTTGACATTGAATCATTATCTACTTTAATATTCAGGCTAATACTCCATTAGTAATGATAAGATTAACACACACATATATCTTAATGGGAATAATAATAATAATAATAGTTAATGGTTGTTGCTGATGTTGCTGTTATAATATTTATTTAGTTGTTGCTTGATTGGTTATTATTATTGTCATTATCATTGTTTTTATTATTTCTGTTGATGATGATGATGATGATGATGAAGAAAGCTGTTCACTGCTCTTTTTCAGGGTCAGTACATTATTGTACGACACCTTATTGCCATTTGGCAAAGATGAGCCTGATAGTTTATTAGTGTCACGAAAAGTGACCTTATGTATCAGAACCTTCAAGTACCACCCGAATTCCAGAAAAGTTGGGACGTTCTTTAAATTCGAATAAAATGAAAACTAAAAGACTTTCAAATCACATGAGCCAAAATTTTATTCCCAACAGAAGATAGATAACATAAATATTTAAACTGAGAAATTTTACAATTTTATGCACAAAATGAGCTCATTTCAAATTTGATGCTTGCTACAGGTCT
>JAQQZR010000016.1:6726467-6740559 GCA_030068235.1 Notoglanidium macrostoma | reverse complement strand
TATACATTTATCTATATATACCCCTAATGAGCAAGCCTGTGGCGACGGCGGCAAGGAAAAACTCCCTGAGATGGCAATCCCTGAGATACTCCATCATATTATTATAACAGTTTTGTGATATGTTGCTCCTACACTGAAAAAAATTGGAATATGTAGGCCAACGACCTGGGTTTGATCCTCAATACAGGTGAGAGTGCAGAGTTAGATTTTATTCAAAGCTTGGAAAATACATGATGAAATCACACTGGACGTATGACATAGATTGTGTTAATGTAAAGGCCAGTTTATATTTTTGCATTGAATCTATATGCCATAAGGTGGTGTCGCCGCACGCCGTAGCCTAACGTACACCTCGCAAAAAATGTAACTACATGTCGAGGTGACGCACAGCACAACTGTGGCTGGTCTGCTTGCTAGCATCGCATTTCCTCCTACACATTTCTGGCTGCTCCTTCTTCTCTGCGAAAATTGGAAATCTACTGTCACAATATTGCGTTCATTTATAACATGTGAGGCACTATAGCGTTTGTAGATCCTTATAACTGCCAGTTTTGTTTCTGCATCTAATCCTTTAAATTTCAACCCTACTTACTGGAGTGCTTAAAGCTGCTCATACTGCCGAATACAGATGAGTTCAAACAGTTAAGAAATGCTTTCAGTGAACATTCACTTGGTTTATAATTAATTACGCGAGGTTTCTTCCCCCCCCAGTAAATCTGTTTCAAAACAATTTTGTCCGTGTTATGTTCTGTTTACTATTCCTGCAGTGAAACACGGAACTCACATCCCGTTCTTCTTATGTGTATCAGGTAAATTAAGTAAAAAAGTTCATTCTGATGCGTTTCATACAAGAGCGCCTCCTAGAGAAGAAGCGCACCTTACGTGCGAATATAAATGCTTCACCCAGCGCGAGCATTTGTGCCGTATCTATGACACAAAAGTATAAAATAAAAAGGATTAACTCTGTTGAATCACATAGAGCTGATGTATGCATTTGAATTAAGTAAAGTCTGTGAGCTTTTTCATGAGCCTTTTTTTCACTGTGCTAAAGGATAGGTGTAAATTTTAAGTTATAACTTAAGGCTACATTAACACTATACTAATTCCTGGTGCAGATTCTTTTAGTAGTTTGTAAAGACAACTATACCTGTCCAGACTTTTTACATTCTCCTGGTGCAACCAGCTGCAGGATACAATCAACGAGCTGAGTTAAGTATGTCGTCTACAGAATACAAATGAAGCAATGATTTTGTAAAATTTTGCATGCAGATTTTCTCAAAACTAGATTTCTCTGCCAGTTCTAGCCCTTGGCTGAGTACAGGTGTGCCACTCTGCATGCCATCTTACACAATCCACCAGGTGAAAGCTTGGAGGCATGACATGAAATCCTGAAGCTGCCTGTGTGGACAGTGCCATATGGCAGCACTTCAAAGCACCATGCTGGACGTGCCCGCCATCTCCACTAGTGTCAGCTTCCCGTGCCAGCCAACGCTAATCTACTCTAGAGGTGACACAAGGCTGGGATGTGACCTATTACTGTGGCCCTACTGTAGGAACAGACATTCAGAGTCAATGTGCTCTACCTTGGATATCTTTCCAAAAAGTTTAGGACATTTCTAAAAAGTCAGAGCAAAAGGTCATCAAAGGAGCGCCAGCTGATTCGTCAGTCAGAAAGAGTTTAAAGCACAAGCTTGCTTTAGTTCCTGACATCTTTTATCAAATCTTCTCCTTAATGATATGCTGAGTCTTTCACTTTTTTTGTGATGTTTCCGTCGTTTCCATCCACTATGACTAAATTTAAACTTTGCCCCCCAAAACAGAGGATGGAAACCCTACAGATACAGTTAGTCATGTGTCCTCTCCTTACCTCATCTGATATTGTGACAGCTATTTTTAATGCTATGTTGCAATATCAAATCATATTTAAAAATCTAAAGCTCTAAAGGGCCACGTTCACATTAGAGTCAAACACAAAATAGCCTGCATCCCTCATACACGTTATCCGTTCATGACCTTGATTTAGAGTCTCAGTGGCTACATTAGGTTGGCATACAATAAAAAAAAACAAGATAATAGGTTGCCGTATTAATTGGAATCCATATTGGGAAGCCATATTGTAAAATTAAACCAAATTTCGAGTGATTATCAAGATAATTGCAACCAGGTTTATTCATTCAGCAATAAATAATCGATGTACTAGAATCTTATTAGATCTTTATTTCAGTATGGTCTGATATCTGGATTTTAATGGGTTGAAATGCATATTACTTGGCGAGTCAGTGGTGCAGTGGGTAGCTGGGCAGTAGGTACTGGTCCTGGTATGAACCTGAGCTTGGGTTTCTTCCAATCCTGTTCCCTCCAATCTAACCAAAAACATGCCAGTAGGTAAATTTGCTACTTTTGATTCTTCCAAAGTGTGAATGTGTCTGACATCCCATCCAAGGTATATATCCTTATCTTGAACCCAGTGTTCCCATGATAAGCACCAGATCCACTACAATCCAGACCGGAATAAAGCAGTTAATGAAGATGAATGGATTAATGAATACACTTGACTTTCTGCTATTTTCCGCACAACATACACTGCGATGAGTCCTACAGTATAAGTACTCAATAATTTAAGTTTAGGTTTTGTTTCATGATTATAGAAATGTTATGTGTGTGTTGTATGAGTCCCCACAGACATTTTGAGCTTTAGATGTCTTCTTCGGTAGGATCTCATGAGAATTTTCCGTATGGCTTTTCAGTTTTCTGAGAACAGTGAAGTTTGTCATGTACAAGCAGTTTAGCAAATTAGAAAGGCTTAAATCATCAACATAACATGTTCATGCTGAACCTTTTAATGCAAATAGAGCACACAGTACTTCTCGTACATAATTAGAGCATGGACAGGTGCATGAAGGTTTAGCGTAAGTGATTGTGAAGAAACGCCAGCCTAGGGGAAAAATGCAGCGTCCCCTGCTCCATCACCATGATTGATGACTCGAGTGCTTCCCAGGAGTTACAGCATCTGAAGTGTGTAGTGGAATGTGGAGGAGCATGAAGGCACATTTTACAACAAGATCATTTCTTCATGCTTTCAGGAAGTGTATTAAAAGCAAGCCGTGACCGATCCGTGTGTCAGCCTATGAAAACCTGTTCAAATGGTGAAAATTTGACGTCAGTTTTCAAAACTACTGCCTTTCTGGAACTTACATATATAGCATTTCAAAATTTGATTATCCCCAAATGTGAAAAGGCAGAAAATTGCATTTAAAGATTTCTTTCCAAATTCCACTGAAAGGCACCCCGCCTCTACCGCTACATCTATAACACATTCTACTTATGGAAAACTTCATTACTGCCTATTATATACAGTGGAAAATGGAATTATATATAATGGGAAAGTTCTCACTTTAATTATCAGCATCATCCACACCAGTCCCTGTCTCAGCATCTGAGGTAAAAGTCACTCGTGGCATTTAAAGGTCCACTATGTAGGCTTTAGGGGGATTTATTAGCAGAAATGGAATATAGGATTCATGAGTATGTTTTCATTACTGTATAACTTCCTGTAACTATAAATCATTGTGTTTTTGTAAGCTTAGAATGAGCCCTCTATGCCTACATAGGGCGAGGGGCCACTTCCACAGTGCTGCCATGTTGCGCAACTGTAGTATCCCAGAAGGGACAAACCTCTAGAGAGCGCCTTCCACGTTTTACATTTTTACAAGTTGCAGCATGAATCCAGAAGGAACGAATAAGAAAGAAAAGAAAGAAGAATCAGTGTTTGCTGGTGCTGGCTAACAAGTTTGAGAGCCCAAATTTTGAAAAATGCAGGATCATACTTATTACTTAGGAAGAGAAAAAGCAAGGGAGTGTGAATGTAAGTACTTGGAAGTAGACTACGGGCAGATGACGGCCACTGTACGTTCACTGTGCATTCAGGTGGTTGCAATCAACTGAATCCTACATAGTGGACCTTTAAACATGAGCCTTGTCATCTCACTCCTCCGCAATAACATACGTGGGAAAATTATTTGTATTCATGTTCTTTTACCAGATCACGTGTAAGTAGTCTTCTCTGTTTCGTTGATGATGTGATGACATTTTATCAGCCAGTATCTGATTATAAACAGAACTGATTAGTCATATGTCCATTTTAGTTTCTAGACACTTGATCAAATTCTAAGATCATATGTAGCTCAAGGGTTTCAGCATTTTTAGGTAGACTGACTGCATCTATTAAAATGGATTCTCATACTGCATGATTCATTAGTGGTCTATATATAGAGTCACCCAAAAAAAAAAATGTATACACACTTCAGGAACACTTCTACAGATAAATGTCTGGATGCGAACGGCCACAACTTTGAGCACCTCTTGTAATTGTAGAGACCAAAGGTAACTTAAATTTGGTATTAAAATATGTATACGATTTTTTTCTTTTCCTGAAGTGAGTATACATTTTTTTTTGGCTGAATCTGTATAACGGTATACATTGTAGACTCACTGGCCACTTTAATAGGAACACCTGCTCATTCTGATCTTTGATGTGAACATTAACTGAAGCTCTTCCCCTGTATCGGCATGTTTTTTAAATTGGATGATGAATGTACTGTATATATAAAGTCAGTGCTGGAACAATATATGAATGAGGATGCTGTGGAATGAAGTGTTCAACCGCTTTAGCCCATGAGTTACAAATAATGGGATTAGAAGAAACTAAAAGCCTACATTCAGTTGTGTGTGGTAAGAACATGGGCAAATTTACCATCTGGTCAACCGTGGTAAACATCTGCGTGTACTATTTTTGCAAGTATGATAGAATCAGAAATTATAAAGTAGAGAAATTCACTTTCCCCTGTTTATAGAACAGTTGAGATAAACATCAATTCCGTCTATTATGAGATGAAAATACGTCAGTCAGTGGCTTCGCTATAACTACAGCAATATAACTCTCACTACATAATCAACTGTGCATTTTATAAAGAACTTAAATGCAGATCATTTAATAATAAATTCAAAATTATACAGGAAGCAAGCTAATATCAACATGATGCACATTTTAGCATAGTGTAAAATCACACCACACATTCCTCTTTGCAACAAGTACCTGTTGAAGCGAGTGTATCAAAATAAGTTTATCAAGTCAAGCTCATAGCACTTTTAGGCACCAAAGTTAACTTTCTTGTTTAGCTAATTGCTATTGTCCTATTTTCAGACAAAATGACAAGAAATTGCTTCTTAGGCTGGCAGAAAAATAAGCAGCTCTCAGATTAGCATAGATACTATACAATAAGGTAAACAATAGGCCTGTGCTTGATTGACAAGTGAGCAATGCGTCCTGTCAGCAGTCTGAACAATGCATGTTATGCAAAGGGAGATGGGCTGATGATGAAATGGCTGGCGAAATGACAAAATCGCGTGACATTTGATGAGAAGTAGCATTTAACCCAAAGCATCATGGTTTTTTCCCCCCCCAAAATACTAAACATTCTGCAATTCTATCTCAGAAAGATGTTTTTTCTTCATGCCTTCTGTTCTGTTCCAAGGAATTTCAACTAAAATTTGTGAAGGTTCAGTTCCCTAGTGTCTGGATACAGTGTCTGGATTGATGTCTGGATAGGGGTTTAAAAAAATATATGAAATTAGGTACAGATTCCAAACCAAATGAAGCTAGCACGCTGTCAAGTAACACAAGCACTGTTGCATTCTCCATGCAGTGTTTGTCTAGGAATGTCCAATAATGGCTAAAATAATTATTAGACCTTTCGCTCAGTGTTGGAATGATAATCACAATTATTTATTACAATTATTCAGCATACTGATGAACAAAGTAGTTTCATTTCATCATTTTGAATCAACAGAAAACTAAAAAAAATTTTTACAGCTTAATTTAAAAAATGTGATGAATTGTACATTAATCATAATGTGAACTCTGCTGCTGGAATGTTGTGCAATAGTAGTAGACTTTAATATGGGATCACGGTTTATCGTGTAATTTCGCATTCAAATAATGGTAAGCAAAGACTTTGTCACTGGACCGTCATAAATTTTAATTGAATATCTCCTGCTTTGATCTATTATAGTCAAACCTTATTAAACCTTCCTCAGCTGCCATCATGATTGGGCTAAGTTTGATTAGATGAATCTTGACAGGGTCTAATGCCAAATTCCCTGAGTTGTCATATTAAACTGAGTGTGAGCCAAGACCCAGTCCAAAAAAAAAAAAAAAAAAAAAGGAAAGTAAAAAAAAACCCCTCCAAAAACTATAGTCTCATACTCGCTTTTTCAGGGTCTGGCCTCCTTTCAGGCACAACAAACAAGAAAGATGGGCTCAGCTTGTAGCATTTAAAACTCCAAATTGATTAATCACACCTATTCTATGCTGCAGTTTACCTAAAAAGAGATGACTTTTTTTTTTCACCACCGAAGTCATTTGTTTTTTTTTGCTGAAGGCTTGTATTCTGGTTTCTTCAGCCAGGCTCTAGAGCCTTTAGAGATGAATTCCAGACTATTAGAGCAGATCATTACTCTTTACGGTAGCAGAAATGCAACCCGCTACCACACATGGAGAGGGTTCAAGTGGGGGGTTTGAGAGGTAGCGAGAAGCCTGACAGGCTGTTAGTCACACACGGCTCAGCTATTAATCAACGTCAGCATGAGTTAAGGATTTAAAAAAGATCTTATATGTGTACAATCAGAGACAGCACTGCAATATCCGGCTTACATTCTCTATAAAAGAAGAGTGCTACAGTATTTGGTACTTAATCTTCCATGTTACAATGATGCTGGTGCTGTGAGCTGTCCAGGAAACTCACATCAGACTTTTAATTCTCCATTTTGATGTGTTTTTCTAGCAGCATATTTAAGTAGTTGAAAACACAATAAAAAAACCCACGAAGTGACTATTAAATAATTGGTTTGATCGTGGTAAAAGCTCTGAATGCATTTTCCTGATTAGATATAGCACATTTTTGGTTTTGTAATTGAGTCAAAATAAATTCATGATGGTTTTTGATTGCTTTCGAGTGCTTTACTGCTCACTACGGGTGAATTGTGTTCTTTCTTGCTTTGTTAATCACTCGCCGAAGTTTAAAATTTTTTTTAAAAAGTGTTGTTTCTGCTTGGCAAAGGAGTACACCCGGGAAGGGGGCGTCTGCTCAATGTATGGCAACACACATATTGTGACCTAGATGAAATTTTGAATAAGCATTCCACCTATCATCATATTTTTGATTGATGGGAAAGAACTGCAGAGCATGGACTTGCTCTGCACCAAATAATCACCTTATAAATTTAACTGTAATTCCTAGTTCCTTCACCTTCTTTATAAACTTTATAATATAACATAAAAGAAAACGGTGCGTGGGACGATGCCTGTGTAACAGTAATTGTATTTGCTGAATTATTCCTCCTCCTCAAAGAAAAAGTGAAAACAATTGTATGCTGGGACATCAACAAGGCCTTTACAGACTGTTTATGTACTAGCAAATTATTAAGCAAACACCAGTTATTCGGCTTCCCACATAATGAAAGAGAGAATAAAAGGCTGTCAGTGACGGTTCTGACATGCAGAGGCCGTTTCTCTTTTTTGCGTTTCTTCTGCTTGAAGCGGGAAATGCTATTCTTATTCGACTCAGCGTTGACCTTTTCTGCTAAGTGAGCGTTCAGGCGGAGGCAGGGGAGCTACGCTATCTCTGCTTTGCCTCCCCCGATTCCTTGTTCCTAAACAGTTTGAGTACACTCTAGCCGGGAGCAATACCATTAGTAACAGCTCAATGTGTTCATCCCACTGGTTTCTCCGTAGCATACCTGTTTCTGCGAGATGTAGTAACATTCATGTCTCATTATCTCATTGGTGACCAGGATCAGCAAACTCAGGCCATGTCTGCTTCCCTGCCGTCTTTAAAATATACTTTAAAACCTAAGCACTTCACAGGGATTGTGTACAAAAGGTCAGATTTTTTGACACTTGAAATGGTGCTGGTCCTGAAGAGTCATAGACGTTTAAGATCCCCCTTATTGTTGGATGTATAATTCTTTGAGATCTGAATGATACCATACATATGGAACAATTGATGTTGCGGGAACTGGCAGGCACTGTTATTTGGATGTTGTTTATTTACTGAAAACACAAAACTTTCCACTCCGCCATCTTCATGAAGCATTTTATCCTGGTCAGGGATGGATGGATCTAGAGTCTATCCTGGGAACAATGGGGTGAAGTAGGAACACTCCTGGATGGGATGCCAGTTTATCTGCATACACACATCCAGGGGCAATTTAACACAGTCAGTCAACCTACTGGCATGTTTTTGAGAGGTGGAAGTGAAATGGAAAACATGGAGGAAGTGCACATTGAGACACGAAATTCCATGCAAAGAGTGAATACCCAAGCTTAGGATTGAACTGGGGACCCTGGAGCTGCCAACATGCCATTTTTATTTTAGTCTATGAAGAATATAACACATTGCCTTGTACGACTTAGTTGTCTATGTACAACAGGTCTTCATATGTACTATGTTTTTAAGAAACTTAAGGTGGCAGTGACAGTTCCTGATATGATCAGACCAGCAAGTATGAGGGTGCAGAAAATAACTGACTTTGGTGGCCAAGAAACCGTTTGGTTGGACAAGCCTGACAGTGACCAGGACAGAAGCCAGACAGCACCCAAAAAATACATCTGAACTAAGCTCCAGTGCACCTCCCACCTGCTGAAAGTGAACACTGACTGATTCCTTTAATGAGTGGCACCCCGGAGTGTCCAAGTGGGATTGGTGGGACCAGTTGTCCTATGCAGGCCTCACTGAATCCTACAACATGGTGGGATGTAAGGCACTTGACACCGCAGACCCGTGACAGACTGTCTTATCTCTTCTCTCCCTTTCCACCTCCTTGGTGCACTCACTTATTTATTAGTGGGAACAGATTTAGCAGTGCAAGCAGCCTATACCACATAGTGCTAACCCTTACTGCTGATTTAAAACTGCTCAAGGAAAGTCCTGAAAAAAAAAAAAAAAATGATAATAACAAAACACTAAATCAATGACCTAGTCTGGTCTTATGTAATTTTTGCATTATGTTTTTTTTTTTCTGCCATGATTTATTATAGCATTAGCTTATTATCTTATCTCACAGTGAATCATTTGGTTTTAAATTTGTGCACAGACAATAATCCTCAGTAGGATTCACTAACCAAGCCCTGTGTTTTTAGGGACTGATACCTTAAAGCTTATTTAAAAGATATTGAATTACACATCCTTAAATACAATACAGCACTACCCACTATGTGTAAGAATATCTCCAGTGTGCATAGCATCCCAGTTTCTATTAAAGTTTTTTTTTTATCTGGTTGACACTCCTAAGCCAATCAGTTCCTAATTAGCAATGCAGTCTGTTCAGTGTCGACCACATATTTACTATAAATACCATATCACTATGATACCAAATGTTCATGCTGATATGATATAAATGTCATATCCACTATGGGTGACTTGATGTACAAGAACTGGTGCATAACAAAGACAATTCTGTCCAGAGTGTATAACTGATTAAGGGAAGCACTGCATAATAATTTAATGATGTTCAGATTTCATCTAATAAATCTAGTCAATGTGCAACTATTTTGTTTGCAAGGCACCCAAAGACTGTGACTCTCCATGCAGAAATGCTAAACTGAGCAGGATTGTGGAGGTTGAGTAAATAAGGACACCCCAAAATGAAAGCATTGGAAGTGCCAGCTATGATTCAGGAGTTCGCATTCATAATGAGCCTGGGGCTCTGTGGTCGTCCGGTCGGAGTATCTCAGAGCCGCGGTGGCATAACACAGATGTGCAAGCTTGCAGGATGTTGATGACCCATATATTCATCAGCTCCCTTCCTTCCTTCTTCATTTGCAAGGCTAACTTCGATTGATTCAGTGAGGTGCAGAGGATGAAGAGAAAATGTCCTGTCAGTACCTTGCAGAAACTAATGCACACTGGGACTGTGAGCATAAGGTTGCGATAATTAGGATGTGTTTAGATCTAGGATTTGCCTTGATGACTCAGAATCTGGTCTACCAACTGTTTTCAGCATTTACATTATGTTTATTAGACAGGTACATGCACCCATAGCAACTAAGGGCTCTTGTTCAGAACACTGGTTTTGTGGTATCTGTGATTGGAACTCTCAATCTTCTGATCAGTTTGAATGCTGTAGCATTAAGAATGTCCCTTAAGTGGAACTAAAGGTCCCAATGATGTTCTAGCATGACAGTGTACCTGTGCATGAAATGAGGTCCATAAAGACATGATTTGCCAAAATGGGTGTGGAAGAACTCGATTGGCATGCGCATCCCAGATCCCAGCACACCAAGCCTTTCCATCTGACATCAGTGTCTGACCTCACTAATGCTCTTGTGGCTGAATGGGCAAATTCTAACAACCATGCTCCAAAATCTAGTGGAAAGAGAGTTTGCAGAAGAGTGGAGGTTATTATAACAACAAAGAGGGACTAAATCTATAGAGGGATGTTCAACAAGAACATATGGGTGTGTTTGGTCAGGTGTCCACATACTTTTGGCGATATATTGTATGTTGCTTGCATTGGTGGCAGATATGTTTGCTGTGCTCCTTTAATGCTCCGTTTACACTGTTTGGTGCCATTGTTCTAAACAGTTTCAGGGCTACTACATGCCTGCATCATGCAGCGTGCTGTTGTGCAGCTCTGTGTGTTTGTGAATCCATGGCATGCTGTTCAGAGCGCAGTGGCTATTCCAGTGTAAGCCATGAGTGTGACTGGGAGCTGCTACTCCATAGAAATGATTGTTTTCGTCTTCTTCTTCTTCTTGTCTAATCCAAATTTAGTCATTTATGTCTGGGTGTCATATATGATAAGAATTACATTTGGAAGACAATTACAATTAAAGGATTTACTCTAGTTCTGCTGGTTGCACTGAACTTAAATTGATTTGCTCAATTGATTTGCTCACTGCTGTGAGAGTAAATTGCTGGATTCCTGTGAGACCTATACAACTACAACAACAACTGTCTCAGCACTCCATGATGATATCTAACTGCTGTGAACATGAAGTCCCAGTGACCTAAACATGGAAGATACCAAGATCACCACACACTTACCCATACAACCAAAGTAACCCAAGGACAGCATGTTTGCTTTACCCAGATTATTTCACTAAATACAAGTGTCACATTTCTTATGTTAATTCGTCTTTATTCACTGAAATCTGTGACATATTACATCTTGGCACTTGAATTGTACACAAATCCTATGTTATAGCAAGCTCACAGCACACACACACACTGTCAAGCAAGAAGGTTGGGCTTAAAAATGAGCCGCCACATCTGTGCTGCCCCCAGGCAGAATTAACATCTTTCGTTATTTCACTCCAGTGAATCTGTACTGTAATTCGTATGATATGGAATGTAAAGCAGGTCAGATGATGGCACTGGACAATGTTATTCATGATGTAGTGATTTTTATTTGTCAGAGTAAGTAAGGTATTTCTTTCCTATGTTCTTGCAAAATCTAGCTTTATATAATAAAATAGTTTTCTAATAAATGGCTGGATAACATTTTCATAAATAGCAGAGTGACTATAGGTGTCAAAATTAGATTTACATTTATATAGTTTGCCATTTAGGAAGCATATTACTATCTAGATCTAGAAAATGGTGCACATTACTCTTCATTAGCACCATGAGGAACAAAACTGTCCTCATATCATAGCATTCAACTTACAGTAGATTTAGGTAATGTGTGTGCCGTTCTGGGCAGCTAGTGATTAATAGAGTGCACTTGTTCTCTGTTTCAGTTCTCCCATTCAGGAGATTGAAATTTGGTGTCCTCAATAGCCAAGTTTAACCTGCCAAAAAATGAACATATGAAAGAAAAATATAGCTGTAGCTGTTGGGAACCAGACATGGTAGTATGTAGGCGCTGAGCTTTATTTGGTCTAATCCAAGAATCTGACCAAGACAGACAAAACAATCACAGGGTAGATCATAATTGTAATGCAAACAGACAGAAACTCCAGCAGGAGAGACTAAACAAACATGAGACGTTTATTCTCTAGTACAGATAACAACAGCAGGACACACAGATGACAGAAATTGTAGAGATTAAAGTACTACTCATAAACCATAGTGAGAGCAAAAGCTGAAAAACAGGAAGCCCAAACAGAAAGGTTTAATGGAAATCACCTGACTGAAACACATTAAATACATTTACTGTATATTGAAATATGTGAAGTGTTTAGTTATGTTGCCGCTTATTTGCTAATGCTGTATTTTCGTTATTTCTGTTTGGGGTTGGTGGTGTGCGTATATCATAGGGGGACATTGGTAGTGCAGTTACAGTGTTGTTTAATAGGAGAAAACAAAGAAGCAAGAGCTTAAATTTCTCACTCAGCATTTTCTAGTGCAATTTTTTTTCCAGCTATGCCACATTAATGAGAAATCTAACATAGAAGTAGTGCCGACAGCAAAGTCCCAGAATGCAATACAGTTGCCATGAGTTACAGCAGAGACTCATTTCAGCTAGTTAGCAATCAATGAGATGACGAACGTGATGTTGTTGCCAGGTTAGTGGTTTTTACACTATTGTCTTAGTTTAAAAATATAGCTGCCAAGATATTGATTTATAGCAAATAATTGCACTTGTATCTCATACTACAAATAAAAGACAAGGTGTAAGTGCAGACAGTGTGTTTATGATATACAGAACTATATCTATTGTAATACATATTTTGGGTAAAGAGATTTGGGGCTTATGGAATAGAAATGCCTATGAACCATGGTGACCTTGTTTCCAATACAAAGGCTGAACAAATCAACCAAATAGTTTGGTATGGAATTGTAACCTTCTGCCTAATAGTTTGCCAGAATATAGAATTCATGCATTGTACCTCATGAGAATTTTTAATAATATGACACACATTTGAAGACAAAGATCTAGGCATGATTCAGCTTGTAATATAACCTTTAGTTTAATGGTTCCTGATTGTTAATTATTTTTATTAAACACAATCTTACATCGCAAGGGGTTATGTTGACAGGAAAACAAGTGCCCTCACGGACTTTTCACACATTCTGATACCACAGATCTGGTACATTAACATTCACAGTTTAGCACTTGGCTTTTGTCCCAAAACCTCGTACTACTACTCTAAACAATGTGCCAAATACAGTATTTTAGCTACAGACAGTATGTTCAAATTGGTGTTACTATTTCAAAGAGTTTATTTTATATGGGAGCCATACTTGCTAAACCATTAACACAAAGCCTAATTGGTTGACATGAGCTAAGGCACTGTGTTGGCTTGGCTGATCTCTGGACCTTGTAAACCACTTAGATCAGTATGCGATATATTTTACACACTGCAAGCAACAACATCACCAGCAGTGACATTGCAAGCACCTGCAATTTTTTGACCATTCTGTCACAAAACCATTTGGGAGCTCACTAGTTGGGCTAATATCGTACAGCAGACACCTACTGTTAAACTCAGCTGTCAACCTTGCTGATGCAGGAATGACAATTTTTGGTCATGTCAATCGGACTTCACGGATATTCATAGGGACAGGAACATGCTGACGTGCCCGACAGTCCAGAACGTCCCACGGCTGGACCTGAGTTCTGAGGCGGCTTATTGTTGAAAAATGAACATTTACAGCTGCAGCAATTTGCAACATGCCAATTGCCCGCTCCCTGTCAACTAGTGACATCTGTGGCATTGTGATGTGTAACAAATCTGGAGGATTTGAGATGGCCTTTTATTGTCCCCAGGTGTGTCTGTGTACTGCTGATACCGCTCAGGCAGTGTTTCAGTTGGCCACACCTGTCTACTGAGTGGATTATCTTTTATGGGACTTCACTCATTATTGAGCAGATAATAATAAACTAATTCTTTTGTTCATTTCAAACCCATAAACTATACACCCCTATGCAAAAATAGCAATGAAACTCTACACTTTAAATATATATGTATATATAATTTCCCCCTTTTTAAGGTGTTTATAATTTTGTTCAATATACAGGGAGTGCAGAATTATTAGGCAAATGAGTATTTTGGCCACATCATCCTCTTCATGCATGTTGTCTTACT
>JAQQZR010000016.1:6665942-6676404 GCA_030068235.1 Notoglanidium macrostoma | reverse complement strand
GTACCCCGCCTCTCGCCCCAAGATGCTGGGATTGGCTCCAGCTTCCCCGCGACCCAGATGGATGAAGCGGTATAGATGGATGGATTAATACAACCTCGGCAGCAATTAGAAAATTGCATTTTACCTGTACAAGCCCATAATAACTACACTTCAGCCTGAAATGTAATCATTAAACGACTTCAAAATCTTATTTTTTTGCATTGTTGAAGTTATTTATTCTATCTCGAGCATGAACCATTCTTTTTCGTGAGTTGTCCCTTACAGGTTATGAAATATGTACATTTTAGTTTTTTTATCCCACAACATTCACTCTGCTCAACTGGAATTTGCATCGCCCAAATTTCCTGAACACCAGTTTTTGTAGATGCCTCTAAAAGCAAAGTGAAAGCAACTTATTTTAAATTCAATCAAAGAGGTATTTATGGTGAAAAAGCAGTAAGTGAAACCGCATTAAGGGGAACTCTTCATAAAAGTTTTAATAATCGTACTAGTTGAAATAGTTTTCTGTATGTTTTTTTGCATGTGGATGCAGCTCATGTTGCTAAGCATGTCATGATGCCGAAAATCCAATGCTTTCTTTTCTGTTTCTCTCCTGTTCCTCTTGTATCCTGAAATGTGAGGTTGAGTAAAATTTCCTGATGGATTTAACACCGATTCAGGGAATGACAGGCATTTTTTTTCAATTTTCATCAGATCCAATGATGTTTTTTGTAGTAGATTTTTAAATGTCATTTTAGAATGCGCCAAAGCAACAAACCATTAAACAAATCAGTCTGTCTGAATGCGAATTAAACTGGCTTGGTGAAAATTACCATTTTTTTTTTTTAAAGAGGCAAATATGCAACATAACAAAAACATGGATTTCAATAGCAGTTTACTTTGTATGGAGATCATCGAAGTGAAAATGAACCCTGCAAATTTGAAAACATCCAAATTGTGTGCCAGTAGTGAACTTGAGGTTGAGTCGTGATTTATTTATTTGTTTGTTTGTTTGTTTGTTTGTTTGTTTAAGGTAAGCTAGGTAGATAGCTAGATTTATTGTATTTTCTACTCATTTTTGGTGAAAGATAAGTGGTAAACACTGAGTGGTTTGCTTTTTGGTAACCGTGAGCACTGTTATAAAAACAGCACATAAAAATCTAGCATGATTTATAGTCACACACAAAAAAAAAATAGCTAGCTAACTTTACCTCTAAATTCCGTACAAGAGGACCATCCATCTACTGGATTTGTGCCACCAAAAACCCAAATAGCCAAGTAAACATGTGGTCTGATTTGTTGACTTGGTAACAAAGCAGGAGGACTTGCTGTGTAAGATCTAAATTCCTGCACAACGATCACCTTGTTGGAACATTGGTGTTTTTATGTGTGTTTCAATATTGTTCAAGCGTTTTTTGTGTTATGGCTGTTCTACCATGTCATGATGGTTTTGTAAGGTTCTTGAGCAGCTCATCCCACCATGGACCCTAGCCATGAAGTAATATGTCCTGTCATTCTGACAGAACTGGGAATTTGTTTCTTCTGATCCTCAGACATCTGGGTGGCAGCGGAGGCCTCGACAGAATTGTGTATTTTCTGCTCGGCTGTCATTGTTACAGCATGTCAGAGGACTGCTTTTTGCCAATTTGGACGCTCTGCTGCCTCTCGTCGACATTTGCAGCCGATGTGAAATTTCTCGTGTAACAGTTTGATCCTCGAGACGGTTCAACAGGCGTGGAGAGCAAATTTGTCCCGTCTCTACTGTTCTGCAGCTGCAGTAAATGCATGTTCTCCCTGTGTCCTCAAGTTTTTCATTCAGGCTTCTCCAGTTTCTTCCCACCTTCCACAAACATAAACATGACATTAACTAGCTACTCTAAATGGTGTCTGGGTGTGAATGAGTATGTGAATGTGTGTGGATGGTGCCCTGAGATGCCATTCACAGTGTATCACCACCTCAATTCCTAGTATTCCCAGGATAGACTCTGGATCCCTGACCAGTATCAATGAATGAATGAATGAATTGTTACAAAAAACCAATACAGTACAGACTGACCTCAATTAGCTACAGTGTTTTCAATTAAAATACATATTTGATGAACTCTCATCCAAATTTTCTCGATGTCCTCCTTCTTTCCACTACAGAAGCATAAAGCGGACCTCTTCTATAAGCTGCGCCACGTGATGAACGAGCTGATCGACCTGCGCCGGCAGATGCTATCTGGTCACCTGACCCAGGATCAGGTTCGCGAGGTCAAGCGCCACATCACCATACGCCTCGACTGGGGCAATGAGTAAGTGCACACATGTTTCAAAGTAATGCAAATATCTGCGCAGGACCTTTCCTTGTTCAAATTCCTCTGCACATAATGTTCAAATAAAGCACTTCAACATGTAATTTCATATCGAGGTTAATTAGGTTAATGACCGAACATTTTATGATCCACCAACTCTCTGTGTAAGGTTGATTTACATTTCTGTGAGACCATTTCCTCTGTTAGACTGGCAGACATCTTAATTAAGTATTGGCGCTTCGTGTGCATTAGTCATCGCGATATGTTGTACATAGCTAATGAAAGAGAAAACAATTTGCTCTGTAGCAAGAAACGGCAATGCACAGCTGCACTCAGCAGAGTTATTGCCTCATATATCCCGAGCAAACAATGGAGCCTATCTGCTTTATTTAGAGGCCAACTGTGTCGGACATTTGGCTTCACTTATCTTCCAATCGGTAACAGTAACATTTTAATTCATCAGTTAGAAACATCACAGAACTGAGAAGAGAGGCTTATAGGCCAGCTATAATTGAAATAGACTCAATTAAAATAAATTTACAGGACATTTTACAGCACTTCACTGTGCCATTAAACCTTCAAGGAATCTCCAGTGTCCTTTTTCATCTACATTTTTATCCACTATGTCTTTAGTGTATGTGAATAGCAATGATACTAATATCAGCATGACTTTCCATACAGAGAAAATAATGGCCAATCTGAATGGGAGCAGAAAAGAGACATAAAGGATTGTATTTTGAAAGCCACTGAATTCTTAATCATGAAATTAAAGAAGCATTGATTTCATAGCTCTGAAATGTATTATACCATTTTTCTTTTATTATTCTTAAATTGTCCTTGAAATGAAAAGTCGTTGATTTTAGTGTTCGGAGATTCACATTATACCTTCATGATTTCAAAAAAAGAAAAAAGAAAAAAAAAAAAAAAATCAGGCATCTGTATTCTGTATTAAAATAGCTTTTTTTTTTCACTGTTCACAAGGTTAGATTTAAGAAGTCAGTTGTCAGTTCTTATATTTCCTAGGTGAAGTTTGCTAAGTAAATTTGACAGGTTGATCATAGTTGTTCATTTCTGAATATCGTTCAGTCAGAACTACTTTTCAGAAAGACTCCTATTAGATTATTTTTTCGGCAGTAGCAACAGGGACTTGTACGGCAGACACGCCACATGAACAGACTCTAAGACGTGTGTAGTAATGGCATAAGTCATCAGAGAAGTCTTAGTGTGCCATCCGAATCACGGCACCAATTTATTAGAAATTTGACAAAGATGAGTCGGCAGACAGGAGACTGATTTGATCTTCTGATTATTAATGTTTACTTGTGCGACTGTAGAATCTTCAGATTAGCTTTTTCATCAGCAGAAGGATAGCTTCAGAAAGTGTGACACCAGCTTGCACTAAGATTCAGAAGCCAGCTTATGTACAGAGCAGAGAAGGAGGTGAAAAGGGATGGGGGGAGATAAGAGAGGAGCATATTAAACCAGACAGTGTTATCGCCACGGACCTTGGTGTGTTCTGAGACCTGCCATACTGATTACACAGCGAATATAAAATACATCTCATTCAGCATATTTTATATAGAGAGTCAGCAATGAACATAAAACTTTAGCAAATGATCATTACGACGGAGGAAAATAATTACAAGCAAACAATTAAAGGCAAAGGTGTTGATATGGTGAAGTTTTCTGTAAGGAGGACAGTGTCCAGTGTGAGCCCTTTGTAAAAGCCAGAGAAGTTTTTCAGTGCTTTGGCTTCTCGGCAACATGAAAGAAGCATTTTTTTCTTCTTCACCTTAAAGGTCCATTAAGTAGGATTTAGGGGAAATGGAATATAGTGTTCAGAAGTTCATATGTTTTCAAATAATTACCTGTCACTATGAATCGTTCTGTTGTCGTTAGCTTAGAATGAGCTCTTTATGTCTACGTAGAGCACGGGTCCACCTCCGTGGAGCCGCCATGCTGTGCCAGACAAACCTCTAGAGAGCTCCTTCTGCATTTTGCGTTTTTACAAATGGCAGCATGAGTAGGGAAGGAAGCACCTTAAGGAACATGAAGAAGAATCAGTGTTTGCTGGTGCTGGCTAACCAGTTTGACAACCCAAATTTCGAAAAATGGAGGATTATACTTATTATTTAGCATGGAAAAAGCGTCGGAATGTGAATTTAAGTTCTGACGGCTGACAGACACCGTACGTTGTAATACATGCTTAGAAAGGGAGGGATCAGGGACGGGCACTCAGTTGGTTGCAATGAACTGAATCCTACGTAGTGGATCTGTTAAGAGAGAAGAAAAGAGCTCGGTGTGACAATAACCGTTACAAACTGTTATAATACAAGTGATAACAGGAACTAACTTGTTTCATGGACCTTCCACAATATTAAAGACAAATGTGACATCATTAATAAATGGCAAATAGCTGTGGTACAAGAGAAATAAAATACATCCCTCCTTTAACAGCACTGTTTTATTCCTCACATGACTCATCATTTAGAGTCACATAGCTACAGATGGCTTTTTTCTATTTACTGCTAACAAACAACAATCCATGTCTGTTAGTACGGCGATATATCAGTGTATTCTGAAATAACTAATAAACAGTGTAGCCATTTCCGTGTAAACACTGGCTGTCCACCGTTAATGAGAAAGAAGTTATCACAGGGCTTTTTGATAAAAGGCAATTGCTTTTTTGCCTGAATAGCATGCAGTTTACATTCTAAATATATTATTATTATAAACCATAGATCCTATTCTAGAGAACTAGTCTTTACAGACGGTAAATTCTCTTTCTAAATTTCCATTTTAGTCACGATATTATGCTGATATTACTGAAGGTAAACAGATGGTGACCTATAAGGCATATCTGTTAGGTCAAATATATTGCAGATTATGAGCATACTACTCTCTTATCTGTAAATTCTGGGTGATTTATTACTTTCTCCTATAATCCCAGCCTACTGTTTTTGATCATACAATGACAAACCTGAATTAGTTGTGTGCAGGATCAGCTGGTATATACTGTATGGGCTGGCAGGGTTAAGCCCTTTCTCTCTTCTAAAGGAAAATACATAAATATAAATAATACAGAATTGCAAGTTTTGTGTATCTTGAGTGACAGCTGGCTAGAGGCAAGCACAGCTTTTCTGTGTTTGATATTTGTGACCCGTCATATTAAGTCAGGTATTAAGTCGCACATGTTAGTTTTGCTCTATGGCCAATAAGACATGGTAGGTTCATATCTTCAATTTTGGCAAAAATGGGTTGATAAATACCTTATCTTTCTGATCCTTAAACAGAACAGAATTTTAATCCTAAACATTGTTTTAAAGCACTTTATTGAATGAACATTATCCAAGCTGTTACTCCAGTTTTGACAGAAAAACATGCATTTTTTGCACTATAAAACCTGGTGCAGTGCTGGTGAAGTTATTTTTAGGGGTAGAAGGGAAATCCTGGTGTCAAAACCAGGTTGTGGATTCCCTCTTTCATATTACATCATGGAATCCTAATTTAAATATTCTAAAAATAAGATTCCGATGGAGTTTTCTGAGGCCCCCCCTCGTAAACAAACTCGCACTGTTGCTATGGTGACATATGGACATGATACAATAATAAACTTGGTATCAAAGTGTAGCAGCTTAATGAATCAGGAATATGAAGATATGCATAACTCAAATCACCCAAAATACAACTTAATACCTGACTTGATGTTATGGGTCACGTTTGTAAAAAAAAGAAAGTCTTGCATGATTATGACTTGAACCACTTCACGAATGGTGCTGCCTATTTCTGTGTTAAAGCCCGTGGTTTTGACATGAGCATATATGGGTGTGGTGGCAAAACATATACTTATATTGTACGTTACACTGATATCAACATGATGGTACACTTTTGTAATAATTGTCGTTAACATTGAGTAGCTTACAGGACACTACTTCTTATACAAATGTTTTATTGTTCTGCCTTTTCTTCATAAAATATGATCATTTTTATACATACTGGACAAACCAGCACTAAACGTACAGTAGACCTTGTTGGCGGTTTGTTAGCTAATCAGTGATATCATATTGTGAACATGACTTAAAGTATCGTGTTTTTATATTTATGCCATGTTGCCCAGCCCAACCGTGTGACATCGCAGAGATATCAAATATGCACCTTTTTGCATGAAATCATACAGTTGGGTTTTTTCCCCTCTTCTTTTAGTATCCATTTACCTGAGTACAAATCCAGAACCTGTACATCCATCCTCTTTATAAATCATTTAGAAAATCCACCATATCTAGTATTTAATTGAACACTATGGCTAAGCGCCAGTGTGAGAGCTTGGACACAGCCTCCTGAGCTCACAGTCAGCTGGAGACGGAGAGGGAGATTGATTACTGGCCCCTTTTGAGGTGAAAATTAGGGAAATGCCAATATCTCTCATTCACTGTCAAGCTTGGAAAGTTTGTTGTACTTCCAGGTCTTTCACCTACTGTCATGTTAAGTTTCTGTCAGGTTGATAATGTCTCCTTTCTCATTCATCACTGATAGTATTTCCTACAAAATACATATTAACCCCCTAAAGTCTCAGGACCCATTAACGGGGCCAGATTAGCATTGCTCACATTTATAGCAGCATAGATTTCCATTTAGTTTTAGGACTTACTGCATAATTCATAGTGGTTACTGAATAATGTGTATTAAAATGAATAAATGGATAAGCCATGGGTTTGAGAAATTAAATAGTAAAACACTAGTTATTAGTGCAGAGAAGGTTAATGGTTCCTTAATGGATTTAAATTGGAAGCTCAAATCCCAGGTCCGTCAAAGCCACTGTTGGCAGAACTATAATGGATTTTTAAGGATGAAATACAGTTGGGGTGCGCTGGTATAGGAACATAATCAACAACTTGGCGTTATGATGTGTAACCACCCCAAAGTGTTATTGTTTTATTCCACTTTTTACACAGCTGTTTGCCAACACAAATATTTTTATTTATTTATTAATGAATGAGGTTACTTCCTGTTATAACAGTCTGTCTTTCATTAGCTTTATTAGATAAAGGTAAAATAAAAAGAAGCTTGTGATCCCCAAAAGCCCCTCTCTCCTGGACATTTTCCCATTGATTAAAAGGAACAGCTTTACTTTTGAATGTTACAAAGCACTTTCACTGGAGGCTCTTTCCAAAAATGCTAAATATATGCCTCTTCACAGAAAACAAAAATATCAGCAACAACCCAAACTTTAATAATTTTATGTAAATTTTCTGCCTGTGTTGGTCGTTACTACAGAAACCATGACACATTAGTGTGACCATGTTAATATAAACCTGTGATTTGCCTTGCCGTGCTTAAAGGGAACTTGCAGGCAGTGGTCACCTTCAAGGTTGTGTACCATTCAGGTTGTGTGTAGATGAATAATAATCAAAATGATCACTCCCAAAGGAGGTGAGCTCAGCGTTGTGCTCAGCGTCAAACTCCTAATGTATCTTGACTTTTCTCTTGTAATATTTTGACTTTTTTTGCTATATATTGCAATTTTTGCTTTGTTTTGTTTTATCATATAGTACAGTTTTTTTTTCCCTGAATATGCGATTGTTTTCTTGTTATATAAATTAGTACATCTTTTTTTCCTGAAAATGAACTTTAGTGCAAAATATTATGACTTTATTTCTATCTTTTTACAACAGTAGCCCTAAAATAGCATCAGCAAAAAATTTTTTTTACATTGCTTATTTTTTTATTTATTTATCCATCCTTCCATGCATTATCTATACCGCTTTATCCATCTGGGTGGCGGGGAAGCTGGAGCCAATCCCAGCATCTTGAGGCGAGAGGCGGGGTACACCCTGGGGGGTTCCTGTGGGAGGAAACCGGAGCACCCGGCGGAAACCCACGCATGCACAGGGACAACATGCAAACTCCACACAGAAAGGCACCCTGGGTGACCCGGGGATCGAACCCAGGACCTTCTTGCCATTCCGCCTATTCATTTATTAAATTATTAAAAATTGTATTAGTAGTTGCAAAAATCTGCAAAAAAACCAACATCAATGGATCCAAACTATTAGTTACACTGTAGTCACTGAATAATTCACAGAATAATCCAGTTTTTATATTAAGAACTGAAATAAGCTCTAGTATTTAAGGGCTAAAAATGAATGAGTAGTCGTTCACCAAAAACCAATACTCGGGCTGTGGATGTCGACGTGTGTCAACAACTGTGTCAGCAATTATGAAGGCTGTTTCATCCTTCAAGGTTGTTCTCAGTAATGCACTTTCAGCTACTACACTGTCAGCAGAATATTGCTGGGAGATCCAGTGCTGGCTATGCTAACAGATAATTGAGTAAATGGGATAAAATGGAAAGGAGTCAGTGGCATTTACTGAGCTGACATTTATTCAGACGCCTGAAGGACAAAAGTGGAAGCTCTTCAAGAGCAAGTTACAATAAACTGTTTCAAAATGAGCACCTGTATATGGGCTAGCAATTATGCATCAAAATATTCACTTGCATTTCCTCTATTACAGTGTAATTACTGTTTGAAAGAAATATAAAAGTGCCCAGTGCTAACTAGACAAATATATTGCATGAATAGTCATTTTATATGAGGAAATGAATGAATATTAGGTCAGTATGGTACCTAAGGTGTTAAAACAATGAATACAAAATGTACTCATAAGTCATATACAGACATTTATGAATGCTTATGAAGACTTTTACAGACTTTGCCTTTAATATGTGTATAACTATATTCCTACAACATGACCAGTTTAAGTTTCACAACCTTTTTTTTTTACACCAGCGACACTGAATTCTCATATCTGATTGGACAGAAGATGTTAATTAAGTTTCTATAACAGCAGATCAGACGGCATGTTTTACTGTGAAAAACATTCTTGTAAAATTGCGGTTGATGAGGGAATGTAGATTGTAGTGTACAATGCAGTGGAGTTTCTTGACATGTTAAAACAACAACAAGAACAAGAACAACAAACAGCTGGTTAGTCACACAGCTTCACGCAGCTTAATGATTTATGTACAGTGTCTCCCTATACAGGCTAATCGTCTGCACTATAAGTATTACGCAACCCACACTTGTGCATACGTATTAGTACAAGCCCTATTTTAAGGAGAGATGCAACTTCGGTAAATATTGTCTCTACTTTGACATGTTGTGCTGTCTAGTGTCAATGTGACCTCATTTCCCTGCAATCATAATCATGCATTTTTGAGAACCTTCAAGTGGTAAATGAGAAGCTTTTGCCTGGCTCATCACCCTGTTTAGTAATTACAGCTAGTTAATCAGCCTTTTCACACAGACCAAATTGGAATTAAATAAATTAATTATTTTTCTCATATTAATTAGTGTTTGTTCAGAGTTTGTAAGGTTGTCATCGTTTGACAGGTTGGAAAAGGAAAAGGCAGGAAAACACGTCAGGGAGCACAGATCTGTAGATAAAGAATAAGAAGAAGAAGAAGAAGAAGAAGAAGAAGGAGGAACATTATCATTATGATTATTATGATGATTATGATTATTATTATTATTATTATTATTACTGCCTCAAGCAGCGATCTACAGAGTCCAAGCACTTCTCCTTGCCCCTAGTGGGCAGTTCTTGCCACGAGACACAGAAGAATAATGACCATAAATGAATACATTTATCAAGTTTTGTGATTACAGTTCAGTGCTAGTTGTGTGAAATGCCTGCTGAAAGCTGATTGGCTGAATATCTGCATGATATGTTTCAGTGGAAAATCAAAAGAAGAAGAAGAATAGTAACCAAAAATATAACTTCAACGCTTGGACTACTTGGTCTACTTCACTTATTTAAGTGATTTCTTGATTGAGAACAGGTGTGGCAGTAATCAGGCCTGTGTGTGGCTAGAGATATTGAACTCAGGTGTGATGAACCCCTGTTAAGTCATGTTTTACCAGGGGGGGCAATCACTTTATCACACAGGGCCATGCAGGTCTGGATTTTTTTCCTCCCTTTCACTTAAAAACCACATTTTGAGTGTTGTCTAAGACTAATATTTAAATTAGTTTGATAACCTGACACATTTAAGTGTGACAAAGATGGAAAGAAATGAGAAATCAGGAAGGGGGCAAACACTTTTTCACCCCACTTTATATATATATATATATATATATATATATATATATATATATATATATATATATATATATATATATAGAAAAAAA
>JAQQZR010000016.1:6639146-6649642 GCA_030068235.1 Notoglanidium macrostoma | reverse complement strand
TACTCTAAATTGCCCATAGGTATGAATGCGAGCGTGTGTGGCTGTTTGTCTGTGTTGGCCCTGTGGTGGACTGGTGAATGCTGGGATTGGCTCCAGCTTCCACGCAACCCAGACGGATAAAGCGGTATAGATAATGGATGGATGGATGTATGTTTAGGCAAAGGGTCTATTACATTTACGTAGCAAAATAATTGTCTAATAATCTTATCATTGAAAATGATATTATACTGTATAAAATACCAACGTAGGCCACTGGATTTTTTAAAAACAGAAATTCAAGACCCTTAAAGATGAAACAAAAGGTGATTGCTTTCACTGCAAAGGACCAAGCTCAGGAACATTAGAAGAGTCTCAGAAGGGCAAACACTATCCAAAAATGCTGCCTACATAAGCATCCTACGCCTGAAAGAACCACAGGGGAGGAATACAGATTCAATCCCCATGACAATATTTTGCTGAATATCACAATATCCTCTGTAAAGTATTATAGATACAAACATAATGATAAAGAAACTAGAATGACTCTTCTCGTAATATATGCATCAATTGTGAGGTGTGTCAGTTATTGTGTAGATTTTAGAGAGAATGATTATGTAATCACGTTATATATTTCACTCTCCTTTGTTGTGTCATTTATGGGAAAAATGCATTATTAACAGAGAAATACTTTATTATATATCTGATATAGTTTATAGTGTGCATATATAAAGTACTATTGAAATGTTAAATTGAAACTGGTATATTTTAAAATTATTACATTAAAAATAGACTTCTAGCCATGTATACATATTTATTGTATATATACAGTACTAGGACTTTATTTCAATATTTTTCAAGGTTTCCTCAGACAGATGAAACACATTCATTAGTTTTAGTCCTAAATGTTGAAGACACAAATATTTTATTAGATTAATGTTGTATTAGCTTCCAAATTAAATTTGACATTGGGTGCGTATACAGTATACAGTCTTGCATATGTATTCACCCCCCTTGAACTGTTCAAAATGTTTTATGTGTTATAACCTCCAACTTGTATGGATTTAAATGCCATTATATGTCAATAATCTCCACAAGTAGCGCATAATAATGAAATAATAAAAGGATAAATGTTGCATAAGTATTTACTCCCTGTGCTGTGAAACCCCTAAATTAGCTCTACTGCAACCAGTTTCCATCAGAAGTCACAATCAGTGCAATGGAGTCGGCCTGTATGTAATTAATGTCACACGATCTCAGTATAAATGTACCTGCAGACACCTGAAACGAACTACACCATAGTTTGTTAGAGAGAACATCTAAAGAAATAGCATCATGAAGAAAGTGAAAAAACAAAGTTCTGTGGAAAAAGTGCTGGAAAAATATCAGCAAGATTTAGGTTATTAAAAAAATCCAAACTTTGCACATCCCATGTTGTGCCATTAAATCCTTTATTAAAAAATGGAAACCATAATGCACAACCTTGACTAAAAGTCAGTGACCTGGTAAGGAGGACATTAGTTCTTGAAGCAGCCAAGCTTTTGTAAAAAAAAACATTGCAAACTTTAATATTATGGGATATTTTGTGAACATTCATGACTTCTATTTCCAGTGAAGTCCAGTTCAGTTCCAATCTGTAATACTATAAAACACGGAAAAGTTAAAGGTTGGGGTGAATATTTATTCAAGGCATTTGTCATCCCATAATTTTCAAAACTAATTTTGTTAAATGTAACTTTATGCTTTTGTTCTTTTCCCCCCAAGGGGGACAGCATGCGGCAGCGTCATGGTGATGCGTGTCGGGTTCCTGTCCCTCACCACCTATTCGTCAATCTCAAGAGCTTTACCTACAACACCATAGGAGAAGACACAGACATTTTCTTTTCCCTCTATGACCTCCGGGAAGGCAAACACATAAGGTGAGGTGCATTGTGAGAACTCATTATCCCATGAAAGGCAAAATGAATTTTAATTATTATTACTGAGATGAGAAACATTGTGCATTCAATCTTTATACATTTACTGGTTTGGGGATAGTCCACTTATTTATGAGGTTATGTATGTGACGCAAGGAATCCAAGACATTCAATTTACATTCTACTTTCTGCATTAATAAAGCACATTTAAAACAACTACAATAGTTGCCCAAAGTGCTGTACATGAATAAAAATAAAATAGAGAGATAATAGTGCAAATTAATCTAAATACAAAATTCCCTGTTAAGCATTGCTACAAAAATGGGGGAAAAACCTTGCATGCTGCTGGTGCCCTTCTGGAAGGTAATTAAATGTGCTATATTCTGCTCATATCCTTTCCTCAGAACGAAGGCGGGCCAAGCAAGCACAGGGCCTAGAAACCTTGATGAGCTTGCAAATGTATGCATAAAATGCTCTTTGATGGTGCCAAAGTATTCTGCAATATGTTAGTGTTACTGTCAGTTATGGCTAGTCATTATATTAGATGGGAGATAAAAGCTAATGTGTATGAACAGCTGTTAGGGCTGAGGGAAATGCATGGGTACATGATGGTGAACATGATAAACACAAAACCACACACTGTTCAGTCTGTAGAAATTACACAAAAAGACAGACGTGAAAAAAGTTTAGTTTAGTGTTTTTTGGTTTGAATGAAAGGGTTATGAATTCATTCAAAGCAAAAGACACTAAACTTACATTTGTACTCTGATTGAAGAATGTGCCTTTAGTCTATCTACTTTCATTTTCCCCTCAAAGGCATTTTAGGGAAAATGAATTATAGCGTAAATAATTCACCTTGTTCACATTTATTACACCCACAACTGTATTTCACATGTGCTTTCTTAATCACTGCTGATGACGTGTGACAGATTTGTCAGCAGAGAGGGCAGCTGGTGGTCACATTGAAGATGCGTTTCACTCTGTTTAATCATCTAACCTGACCTTTACTGATTGGCTGCATGGATCTACAGTCTGGGCTAGAAATAAATCAGCCTACTTCATTTCTTCATACCATTGTTATGAACAATGTTGGTGCCATTACTCTTGGTTGCACAAAAATCCCAAAAACTCCTTCCATTATCTATACTGCATATCTGTTAAGGGTTCCAGGGAAGGTGTAGTCAATCCCAGCTGACTTCACGCGAAAGGCATGGTACACCCTAGGTAGGTCACCAATCTATTCCAGGGCTAACACAGAGAGATGAACATCTATTCATACTCACATTCACACCTATGGGCAATTTAGTGTAGGCAGTTGACCTAATCTGCATGTCTTTGGGCTGTAGAAGGAAACCAGAGCCCCTGGAGGTAACACCTTCTTGCTGTGATGCGACAGTGCTAACCACTGCACCACCATGCTGCCCAAAATAATCCACTTGAATACATTAGTTTACATCAACCTGAGCTCTACTAGCCCATTTATACCAACCACCCCTGGTAACCATTTTTACACTGTTTTCCAACACAGCCAGCTAGGTGGGTGTTATAATATTCTACCATACTACCATCTGACCCACACTGCCTTTATTAAGGATTGTTTTAAAGAACAGATCAGGCACTGTTTTAATAAGCGCAGATTATAGGCTAAAATGGCAAGACATAGATAAGGTTGGCTAAAATGGAAAATGAATATAAAATCCAGTGTATAAAATCCAACTTTCTGTGAATCCCACTTCTTTGCTGGTTCACATCAGTTCTCTTCCATTTATTTCAAAAGATACTAAAATGTATGCCTTAAAGCATGGAAACTGACTGACTGACCGTTCAACCCACTATTATGCCTCAAATTAACCAGATTTATTTGTATCCTAATTTGTTTTAGTGACACTGTTGTCTTACTCACAAAATATGCCAAATTTCCAGTCTTGATAATGATAACTTACCATAAATTAAGCCATCTCTGGGACATTCCTGTAGCTATAGTTGAAAACATTCATGGTGGGAATGGCCTTATAGAAAACTCCTGAATATTTCTCTATAACACTGATTCTGTCTCAAGTTTTGTTTCAAGCGGTCTCAAAAAATCTGCAGACTAAGAATGTCCTGTGCTCACTTAGCCCTATGAACTCTGATTATAACATGGGTAAAAATCTAAGTTAAAATCTACAGCTTTAATCATAAGCCTAGATCATATGATCAATTAGAAATATGAATCAAATGAGTACAGTGGCTATGAGAACACACTTGTATTATGAGGTTGTACCATGTGCAGTGTAGGTCTGTATCAAATTATCCTCTAGTGTTGTCAAAAGCCCTCTCATTTTGTCTAGTTTCTAGATTATTTTGAATTTCTACAGAAACGCTCTACATTGCTTTGTGGACAATTCTCACATTTCTTGGACCATATCTGAATGCTGCGTTATCTGCTCTGAGGCTCGAGACTTCTTTCAACCCAAGGACAAGATTTGAATAGCAACAATCAGGCATAGGTCATCCACCAAAAAGGGTACCAGTACTCAGATTTTGGCCAACAGCTTGGGAAAACTTGTTGTCACAAACGTCCTTGCCCCTAGAGGCTTGGCAGTATCAAGAAGAGGAAATGAGTATCAGCTGGGAAGGCAATCATTATTTTCCTCCATGCTGTCACAGCTAGGAACACCCTCACAGGAATTCTGGCAACCATAGTGCCCACAAGCTCCATACGAGTCATTATACATTATTCTGTCTAATTTCGTCTTTGCTGACTTTGGAAATAACTTTTTAGAGGTTTGATGGACATCTCGTTTCAAACTGACTGGTTATTAACTCTGGATTGATTAATGTACTATTGATTGTGACAAGCACGGATGGGCCATTCACATTTGATGATAAGAATTCTTTGCACAACCTCAGGTTTCCTGCTTAAAAGACCCTCAAATACGACTTTGTGTGAAGGAAAAAGACACACACAGAGAAATGGAGGTGCTTGCCGGAGGCTTCCAGAACCTTGCTGCGAGTCTCCTGTGAGAGCTTCCACTGCTAAGATGAAGTTGATCTGTTACTACAGAGACATCGCTCTCCCATTTCTCTCTTTATGTCTCACTCTCTTGGTCTGCCTTAATCTATTCACTTAGTGAGCCTTAGGCAACATTACGGCAAACTTTCCCAGTGTGTGGTTAGCTTTGCTCCTCTTCCCTGCTTCTAAGACCCACATATCGTATGCAAGCTCCGTTTCAAACCATATCAAAAGAAGAATGATATTTTACCACAAAGATTCGACTTAATTTTTTAGAATTACATACTAGGATTTTGATAGGCAACCTTACAGTTAAAGAAATCGTTAATGTCTGATAGCATACTCTGTATATCAAACATTTTGGATAGTGGTTTGAAAATGTACCACATTTTGTGTAACATTATATAAACCAGTCTACCAGTCTAATGCTAGCCAAATAATTATTCACAGCATCTTGGCCTCTCTCTCTCTCTCACTCGCACTCTCTCACTCTCACTTTCTGTCCACCCACTCATCTGAGTCTTGACAGTCCATTAATGGTCCTGCAGCCTCCCACTTGAAAGCTGTCCACCGCTCCCTTCCAGGGTCAGCCCAAAATTGTATTACACCTCATTGCAATTAGGCAAAGATAAGCCTGGTGCTTTATTGGTGTGTCATGAAAAGCATAACCTTTTGGATCACAGCCTTTCAGTACAGATCTGAAAGCAGTATCTCTATAATTCTTTCACAATAGATCCAGCTAAATTTGAGGATTATAAGCTGCTGTTGGTAACTACTGAAAGCTCTTTTCATGGGTGTATTATGGTAAATGTAGGAAACTGCATGCCTTTTTATCTCCTCTATTCCCTCTCCACACATTAACCACAACATCTGGCCCAGCCTGGTCCCCTGTGGCTCTCTAAATGGTCCTGCTGTGTCATGTTCATTAGCCCTCCCAACCTAAATTCCTGCAAAATAATACAGCTGTTGTGCCAGTAAGGCTCAAGGACTTGAATAAGGCTTTGATGGAACCATCAAAAAAACATTTGAAATCCTTTCTGTTTGCTGGTATGCTTTTGTCAGTTGGTGGCACCATGGGGTAGCAGGAAGCCTTGATGCCACAGCTCCTCATCTGGAGATACTAAGCTCCAATTACTGCCCGTGAAGTGTTTTTATGTTCTCCCAGTGTCTATGGTGGGTTTTACCGGTAGGTGGGTTTTCTAGTTGTGTCTCCTCCAAGGTGTATTCCTGCCTTGTGCCCAGGGTTTCAGGGGTAGGATCTGCAGTGATCCTGACCAAAATAAAATGACCACTGAAGATGAATGAATGAATGACTGAATGAATGAATGAATGAATGAATGTGTTCAGTGTGTGTGACTATGAACCGTGTCAGGGTTTATGATGGCTAGTTTGGGATGCATACTATGTTATAGGCCTTAGACTGTTTTACAGGTTATATTTTTAAGACTACCAGCACCATCAGCCTCCAACGTTGAAAGTAATGGATGGACAATTTTGAGCATACCTTTTCAATAAACTTTTTCTGATTTCAGCTGCCAAGTACTTGATGTACATTGCTTTTCAGTGAGTCTTTCAGTGTCTTTCAAACCTGACATGATTGCATAACTGACCACTCAACTGAAAACTCACTTCTTCCCACAGGATTTGATTGATTTTTTTTATCCTGCAAATCCATGCTTGCTACTTTCCTTTTTTTTTTTTTGTCAATTCACAGCCAGTGAACTACCTGAACATGGCTCTTATTGCTAAACAGATCAGTCATCAACCTTATACCTTTTGGCATTTGTGTAACTGTGCTAAAACAAGTACAAGTCTTTAAAACGCACTAACAATAGTCAGAGCTGTCTTTGAATTGAACGAACCAAAGAAACACTTCTTTGTTAATGATGAAAGGGTTTAATGACTACCTGTCATTGCTTGCAAAGGACAATGTTGTTTCCTGAAGTGAAGGCTGTTGTTACTTTTCTGTGAACTGATTGGACATTCTTGGCAGGGGATCTTGTCAAATCAGTGACTCAACAAATGTGAAAAGATGTGTATTCCCATGCTGATGAACATACACACACATGACCAAGTATCCAGACAACTGAACAGACGTCTCAGGAATCATATTGCATCAAGATTCAATATGAAGAATGAATATGAATATGAATAACTTATGGAACCCAGAGATAAGTAAATATGCAAATAGTCCTAAATGGATGGTTCTTTGTGAGTCCTTAGGCATAGCTGGGATCAAAACAGAAAAGGTTACCCCAGGTAAAAACACATAGGTATTAGGTGATGACTAATGGTAAACAGAAATTACAAAGTCTAATTAAGACAAATGAACTACTTAAATAATATGAAGCTGCAAGGAGAAAAACAAGAATTAGAAGATAGAAGATGAAGACTTAATCACATAGAGCTGAGCAGTTAAAGGCCCACCAGTGGCTCTCTGACAATCCCAGGATTTGAACTGGACGTTTTCCAAACACTAGCTCAGAATCTTAACTAGTAAGCTACCACTGACCTCTGTGAGGGTCTAGGAATCCTTGTTTATCTCAAATTTATCTCACTTCTGCACATATATTTTCAAGTAAGAGAGATAAACCACTGCACACAAAAGCACATGAGTATCTAGGTTATAATTGTAAGCATGCTGGAGATCTGCAAATGGAAATAATGAGAGTTATCCACCAGTTTTACTTCATCTCTGTTCCAATGATGAATGCATAGTGAGTGTTTGCTGGGGTAACTGTCTTAGAAATTAGGAAGCTTGATAACAAACATGAACAGATAGAAATGGAAAACAGGACACAAAACAAGGAACAAGGACACCAAGGAAGATAACATTGGGGGAGAAAATGCTATATCTAGAACCTAAAAGTGTTAAGATTGGCCTGTCAGGAAGAGTTTTAAAGTAGAACTCCTTTTGGAAGATAAGAACCCTTAATAGCCAAAGTATTAATGAACAACATGCAGCAATGGCTTGGACAATATATCAAGAATGTCAAGACATAATCCAAAAATCATCATCATAGTCCAGAGTGTGGGGCAATAATGAAACAGGCAGCAGCAAACTAATATACACTATATGGCCAAAAGTATGTGGACCCCGGACCATTTCCCCAAACTGTTGCCACAAAGTACCACAAAGGAGTGTAAGCACACAATTACCTAGAATTTCATTGTATGCTGGAGCAATAAGATTTCCTCGCACTAGAATTAGGGGCTCCAAACCTGGTCCAGCATGACAGTGCCCCTGTGCACAAAGCAAGGTCCATAAAGAGATGGGTAGCCAAGGTTGGAATGGAAGAACTTGAGTGGCCTGCACAGAGCCTTGAGCTCAGTCCCACTGAACACCTTTGGGATGATTTGGAATGCCAACTGGACACCAAGCCTTCTCACTTGACATCAGTGCCGGACCTCACTATGCTCTTGTGACTGAATGAGCACAAATCCCAACAGCCACAATAGAGGAACAGAGGGAACTGGTATAGAAGCAGTGGAGAATAAAAAACTAGAACAACCTGGAAACAGGAAACCATGGCTCAGAGCGAAATGGTACAGAAATGCGTGATACAGTTGTCAAAACTTTGCGAAGAATAACGACACAGAGGATATAAGAAGACAGAATAACCGAAAACACAGAACAGATAAATACAGTCTGTGACTGTGCAATATTCAAACATTCCTTTTTGACTTCCGTTTCTGCTGCTATTAAGCATTCCATTTTTGGAATACATATTTATAATATAATTATATTAATGATATTATAATATTGTGTATAATATATATAATATTGTTATATTGTGTAGTACTATTGGTGCAGGGTATAGGTTATGTTGCATTATTTTTCTTGCACTGTGTTGCTGTCCACTTTGCTTCTGTAACAATGCAAATTTGGGACTAACCAGTTGGGACTAACAAAGGCTATCTTATCTTATATACCTTGCAGCACAGTTACATTTTCTTCACATATGTCAGCTTGTTAGGAAGCTGGGGTCAGCCATGTTACAGCACCTCAGATCAGAAAAGGTTAAGGGACTTGCCCAAGGGTCCAACAGTAGTCGCTTGGTGATACTGGGACCTGAACCCCTGACCTTTTGATTAGTAACCCAGGGCCTTAACTGTAACTCACTTTATTCCCTCAGAAAGCTGATGAAACGACTGTTTAGGGACATATCATGTTTGATCACTTCTCCAGTAAGAAATATGGCATTACTTTAAATGATTACATTTGAAGGAATGGTCTCAATGTTGGACTGGAGTATATAGAGTATGAAAGGGTTAGATTATTCGTATATTTGCCGTTGGATGGGATTGTTATAGGAAATGCTATTATACAGTCAGACAGTATTGCTATATTAAACCTGTCAAGTGCACTAAAAGCTAGAAAGCATGAAACAAATAAATTAACATTCGCGAGCTTGAAGCTCCTGTCTGTTGGACATGGTGAAGAAGAAAGAATAAAAGTTTAAAATTCAAGAACATTGATAACTTTATAGCCCCGTGCACTGTGGGCAGGTTCATTAGCGTTGAATGTGTGCAAGAGCAGGTGTGAATGGGGCCAGAGAAACAAATGGAAGGCACTACTCTAAATGACTTTTCTTCTTTTAAAGAAATATGTCTTCATCCGATGTAGCATCTGTCTAGTCAGCCTATTTTTCAGTCAGCCATGCCTCAGGTAGACTACATTCCTCTTGTCTGTCTTCCTCCCACAAACTCTCATAACCCTGACACCCTGGTTCCATTAGGCTGGGCTGTGGCAGAGAGGAAGTGTTCTCCTCTCCTCCATCAGATCTGATTAAAGCTTCCCACTCTCCTTCATTCTTCCCCTGTCATCACTCTGCCTCTCCATCCTGACTTTCCCAGACCCCCTGTGGGAAATGAGAAGAGAACGAGGCACATTATTAACCACCCACCCCCTCTTTAGTCTCAGCTCCTTGTGAGAGAGACCCGCTAAGGTGTCAGATCATCTGCAGGAGGCCGCCTTTAATTGACATTATGTAGAGCTGTTTGTATTAAGGAACAGCGGGATGTATCGAGTTGTTAAGACTTGAGCCACTAGGCATCTTACGCAAATGATTTCAAGGTGAATTTAAGCATGTGCTGTTTTGTTGCAGTGAGAAGTTCATGGTGAGGCTCAACAAAAATGGAGGCCCAAAGAACCCGGAGAAAATCGACCGGCTCTGTGCACTGTTTACGGTAAAAAAAAAAAAAAAAAACTACTGAGAGCAAGGTTTCTATTTTTCATCTATCTGTTATTTTGATGAAATGTGCATTTAAAAATGTGAATTTAAAGTAATCTTAAGTGGGGGTGCTAAAAATTTAAAGCATCTTTAAAAATTGAAGGCTTTGCCAAATGGCTGACATGGAAAAGGCTGGTTTATTAATAAAGTGTAAAACTATTATGGAAATAACTTTTTGCAAATACAAGTCAAACAATTTCAGCATTTCAATGTGCAACTGTCCCTGACATTTTGTGCACATGAAAAATAAACTTGAAACTTGAAATTCATTGAGTCAAATGTATTACGTCACGGAAAAGTAATGGGTATGGTGTAGACGCCCGAAATGAAATGAGGCCCAAAAATATAAATATAATGTAAATAACACAAAATATA
>JAQQZR010000016.1:6626278-6638669 GCA_030068235.1 Notoglanidium macrostoma | reverse complement strand
CTCTCTCTCTCTCTCTCTCTCTCTCTCTCTCTCTCTCTCTCTCTCTCTCTCTCTCTCTCTCACTCTCTCTCTCTCTCCCTCCCTCCACAGGACCTGAGCAATAAGGATATGAAACGTGACCTGTACATTGTTGCTCAGGTCATCAGGACTGGTAAGTGGGCCTATAATATTCCTAGTTGAATTTTACCCCTATAAAGCAGAGCTAACTCTCTGCCCCCGTCCCTCATGTAGATGTCTTTCTCTTTGAGCCGAATCTGCTCCAGTTTTTTGTTTTTTGTTTTTTTCTTTCATTTCACCTGCTATGGAATTCGCATCACAAGTGCTCTTATGTAACTGCGGTACAGTGCATTGGAGCTCAATAAGGTGCAAAGTGAACAGCACAATCAGTGGAATGCAGCCGTTTGTGTATTGCCATGGTTTACCTTATCAGGAGATTTCAATTATTATTTTACTTTGTCTCATTAGCTATTTTACACGAATCAGTGAAAATGAAAATGAATCATGTTGCTTTTTATCCGCTGGATGATGTGAAAGCAAACCACATCAGGGTGCTGTGAGGATAATGTACTATGAGAAGACAAACTAATATGCTAATTATGCCATTCTAATATGTTAAGGATTACTTAGGACCATGTTTTCCTTATGTTTATTTGTTTTAGATTAATGAATAGTATTATTATTATGTGTAGTATATAATATACTATTATAGTATAGTATTATTACATTTTTATGACATATTTCATTATTTTGTCTTGTTGATAAGTGTTGATAAGTTACTTTATTATTATTATTATTATTATTATTATTAATTGCTTAATAATTGCTTTACTTATTGGTCTTTCTTTCTTTCTCTAATAGCAAATAATAACAACAAATAATTTGGCATTTTGTTTACATTTAGATGCAGGTCTGCAGCCCAAGTCCACGAATTTATTCGTAAATCATCCGCATGATTCCAGTTAGTTCTGGGAAAAAATGATCTCCTGAGAGTTTGTTTACATTTACATATAAGGAGACTCACTCAACCGAGCCTCGATTGATTGGCTTTGAATTATATATTTGGTAAAAGCAATTTCAAAGACAGATTTCTGTCAAGTTTTGATTTATATTTTGTGAAACCTTGTCATTTCATATTAATGACTTGAAAGAAAGCGAATTAAAACAAATTCATAAATGAGGGCAAATAAGACTAGCCATTCCACAAGGACAAACAAGATGGTGCCATATATAACAGAAGGAAGCGTTAGTGTGTGTTTGTTGTAGGTGATGCGCTGCAGTGGCTGAGCTGTACTGTTGGAAGATTAAGTGTACGTGATGCTTATGTGATGTGCTTTAGTATATGTGATGCTTATTGTTTCACTTTTTAGATGTCATTGTCTGTTTTTAGTCTGTTTTCTGTGTGAGCTTTGCATTTTCTAGAGATATGTGGGCACCAATACATGTGAATCAGCTGTGCTTTGAATATATATGGTAGTATACAGGAGGTGAAGTGGTGATTGGTGAAGAAATTCGACGTTACCAAAAGTTTTGTAAATCCTACGAAAACATTTACAGATAACTTTAATGGAAGACTGTTCACAATTACAACTTTAATTTAAAAGGTTAAAATAACACTTTTTTTTTTCTTTTTTTTTATGTCATATGCAGTTGTAACTCTATGCTAACTCTAACTGTAAGTTGGAATTTCAATTCTGTTAGCTGGAAAATATCAGCGAAGTTAACTGGATGGCTTCAGGTTTGCTAAAGTAACTTACATTGTGTAAAAGTGAAAATTGTGTGCTATTACGTAGATGCAGTCATTACTCAATCACGCTTAACATTACATAAACATCGGCTAACTCAAAGCAGCCGTTTTGTGTCCTTTGGGCTTCCACCCATGGTTTCTGGCCGAAGCTCTATTTCTGCTGAAGTAGGGACTTCTATCGTCTAGCCAGAGGCTTTCCACTGTTGGTTTGCAGGTTAGCTTCGACTGACTTGAATTCTCTAGCCTGCAATCAGGTGTGTTAGATCATAGAAAGCTCCAGACAGTGACAGCTCAGATATTCAGTTCATTCCTTCTGATTTATGTTCCTGTTGCTGTACAATACTCCCTCACTCCATACTGCAGTGACTCTGCTGTAATAGTATCATCCATTTCCGTGTGTGAATGTTGACATGGTAATGCAGTGCTCTCTGTGCATAGGGCGAATGCTGCTGAATGACTCGAAGAAGGGCCCTCCACATGTGCACTACCGACGCCCATACGGATGCGCTGTGCTCGCCATGAGCGACGTGCTGCACACCATATCCGAGCTGAAGGAGGAGAAAGACTTCGTGCTCAAAGTTTACACGTGAGTGTCTTGCACGTGCAATCGCATGTCATTAAATTGCATGGTTGCTGCTAGAGGGGACCCATTAGTGACTGATGATGTATTTTGTGTGCAGAGTATAAATTTGCATCGGCTTATCTCATAGGGATCTTCTGTCTCAGTAGGACCCAGTGTCAGTTTTTAAGGCAGGAAATTATTGGTTCAAAACAAAAAGTTTGGTCATGTGAATCCTTTTTTGTATTTTTGACTAAATTGCATCCCTGTCTGCTTAGAATCAGAGTCATAATAAAACATTTCCCCATTTGCGACCACCTCATTATCTGAATCTTAGGTAAGCTCTGCCCACTTGGCATAATTATGTGTTATACAGTACTGAGCAAAAGTCTTAGGCACATACAAGGAAATGCTGTAAAGACGACTTCAAGAATAATGAAATTAAATCTTTCTACTTAAAACAAAAATACTGCAACATGCAGTAAACACAGTCGATATTTATACGCCAACACTCTGCTTTTTTTTCTTGAATAGTAGTCCCAGGTACAGTTTTATAAAGAAATGAATAAAGCTGGTAAGATTTATGGAGCAGAAAAACAATGATTGGAAATATAAATATCACAGTCTTTTGTACTGACTCAATGATGCAGAATTCATCAGATAAATCTATAATAAAATTTGTGCTAAAAAATGTAGGGTGCCTACAATATTAGCACAGTACTGTGCATGTCAGTTTCCTCTAGAAGCTTTAAAAACCACACTAACTAAAAGACTAACACATTTAACCATGTGTTTTAATATATATATATATTTTTTAAAACGTGTTATATTTATATTCAGAACTGAAAATCTCGGCATTCATAAAATTTTACTTATTCCTAATGAGACCGATATTACGAAGGAATTTCCCAAAATCTAATTTTTTTTATGTTAGATTTTTTATACTGATTTTGTTTTGTTCAAAACAGTGCATTTCCCGATTGTCTGTAAAAGTCTTTCTCCTGAGAGCATCTTCACAGTGAAATAATCATTTTAATTTGCATGAATAAATGTACATTTCAAAAAAATGAAAAACAAAACAAAACCTCAAAGCAATATCAGGGCAATGCAAAACACAAAAATGAATTGTGAATTTTTTAAATGGTCATATTGTGTGTCTTTGCCTTAAATACCTTTGTAGATTGGGTGCATTATGTCGAAGGTTTGTTGAGCAATTATGCCAAAAAATATATAAAAATAGGCTGTATTATAAAGAGCAATAGCAATCCCGACCTTTTCATATATGAATGTAGATTGGATTAAGTAAAAGTACTCACTTCAAACAGCTAGCACCAGTCTAAATATATAAATCATACATTATAATGTCTTTCATACACTGTGTATGAACGTACAATATCCGTCATACACTGGGTATTAAAACATTTCATCATGACATCAAATTTCCGCTGACAACTAAAACAAACCTGTAACACTGTGTAGCTTCTGCATTGTAAACAGGACTTTTCATAGTGTATGACAACCTAACCTTCTTACAACCTGCTGAACACTTGAATATTTCAGTGAATATTTTAGTAACACTCTCTCCTAGCTAGCATTTGGCATGTATGTAAAATGTGGCACGGCATAAATGAAGGCCAGCTAGTGGTTAGACCACGCTAATGTTCCCAAGGTTTTTCTTTCAATGTCATGTTCCATCCCATGGGAAATCAAAGCATAACTGGTTGATTCCACTGCTACTAATAATTTTGATGGATAATTGAACATATAAGAGCTCCTGACATCCTAACCAGTTGCTTGACTTTATCTGCTTAGACACAGCAAGGACAAAATCTGATCATTTTTCTTTTGGCTCTCCCAAATTTTCACAGGTTACCAACCAAACAGCTGATGATAATGGTTGTGATACTTTCAGAGATGAATTGCAGACATAACGATGCTATGAAATGAAAATGGAATCAAATGACACAAATCCATAGTTTTGCTTCAAAGGTACATAATGATGGGTTCCAACCTGATATCCTCCTTGTGTTTGCTCTTGAGAAAGCCAGCTGTTTGAGAATACACTCTGGAGCCGAACACAGAGCATATAACTCTGTAGAAGCTTTGCATCTCAAACTCAATGTTTCTAAAATTCCACCACCGTAATAGATGTTTCACTTCCAGCTCCCTCTATCATGGACTTTCATTCATTTGTGTGCACCAATGCCGACTCAGTTGTTGTCTGGGGAACAAGCCGAACTGGTAAACAGGGGGAAAATGGGGAGAGCCATACAACACACAGGAAATCTTGTGATAGACTAGTAATCACTTTGACAGGTAATCATGTGTTATCAAAGCCCTGAGCTCATGTTTTTGCAAGTGTGAAAGACGAAAAAAAAAAAAAATAACAGTGTGTTCTGGCACCTGGGAGCATTTGGCAGAATATAGCATAGCATTGCGCCTCGAGCAACGCACGCGTGCTATATGATCCAAAAAAAAAAAAAAAAAGCTTTAAATTCTCCAGTGCCTGAAGATATTCATGAAAAAACATCTATTAGGATCTATTATCTAATCCGATGGACCCAAGCTGCAGATTAACCACAGGGATGGAGTCATTTCCTGGTGCATAAGTTGGAAAATAAAACTTCACAGCTAATGTTTAGAACTCTGGCGGTCACATCTCGTTAGCCTCTCTGATTGAATTAGCTTGCTGAAGTGGGTTAAGTCATTTCCAGCTGCCATCCTGAACACGAAGTGTCAGACGTGATCATTTTCAGAAATAGCACCCTCGAACTTTCCAATCAGTGATGCCCCTTCAACCCTTTCATACCCTTCATGTGCATTATCACTGCTGTAGTGGCACAATTAGGGCTGGAGACCCGAAGTGTCAAGCTCATTAGGCTGTTTTGGAAGCCTGCGATTGCGAGCCTGAGGCTGTCTGACAGTAGCTTCACTCTCTGGCATGCAAGTTAGCCGCAGAAATGATCCCTCCCCTTTGTTTGCACTTAGCTGCAGGAATGAGGAAGACAGTCACAATGAGAGACACAGAGACATGGTAGAGCACAGTGCCTGGCATTTTAAAAGGATTTTGTGCATAAGGGTAATATTTATGGTGGATGCATAATACTTTGACAGCTATGCCTGTAAATAAAAAGGCAGACACCAGATTGTCATGTATGGTGCATGAAATCTGAGCATTCATCGATTGCATCATTGCACTCTAGACTATATGTGCGTGTGTGTATGCATGAAAGAGACCGAGAGGGAGGGTGAATGAACCAGTTAGCGATATATGAGTGTATAAGTTATGGAGGGACACCTAGTGGTGTAAGGGAGTACAGAGTTTGATGCTTGATCAATCAAGTACTTTTAAACCACCTTTACACTTTCCGTTCCATCGCATAAACCTACTAGCCTGGTTTCAAAGAGCCCAGTGTTTGGTATGCAGTTGGGTATAGCAGCACCATTTTGTCAAAATTAGCACATTGTAATTAAATTACAGTTATAATGTTCATACCTTGTAAAATATTCTAAAAAGCTCAAGAGCACATCCCTAAGCCGTGTTTCCATTAAACTGCTTAATAGAACTAAGTAAAAAATAAGTAATGGAAACACGTGAATTTCGAGAAAAAAACCACTCAAATATCACCAAAAAATCTTTATGCTTACATGACGATCCGATAAAGCAGTATTTCGCAATTTCAGTCACATGACATGACTTGAAGAGCAAATGGAATAAGCTACCTTCTTGAAAAAAGAGCTCTCTGTAAGAGCCATCAAGAGAGGAGAAACTATCACGAGAAGAGAAAACCCTGCTTTGATCACATGACATCACTCAATGAAAACACAGACCATTCGCAGTTGGGTTTTGTAGACATTTTTTAAATATCGCTAGTATTTCGCGTAAACCTGCAATGGAAACGCAGCCACAGATGGCTAGATAGACATGGAAATTTCAGCAAAAACAAACATTCATGAACAAACCATAAATATAGCAAGACAGCACAGTAAAATATGTAATGCTGAAGAAATTTTTACAAAAGAACATTTAAAAAAAAAAAACACTAATAAAATAAGCAAACAAACAACAAAAGCAAACATAGTATTTAGAGTCTGGCAAAAAATATATATTTATCTTTTTTTATTATTTACATTTTTATTTTGTATGGATCGAGACTGACAACTAGTCTAGAGAGCTTATGTTAATTTACAGTAATGCTCTCGAATTATTTGGAGGTGATATATATGTTATACTTTCCAAAACATAAAATAGACCCTTAAACTGACTGTTCTTAAGTGTGGATGCATGAAAGGGCTATCCCTTTAAGGGATTTGCTCAAGGGCATCTCTTACATCCACAGGCATTAACTCACAACTTTCAGGTCACCACCCAGAACATTGGATGCTACACTACCACATATTTTCTTTACCTGGCTGTTGACCTAAATAGTGTTTCTACTTAATCCAGCGTTGAAATGTCAAAGATACAACCTTGTCTGTATTTGTTACAGTTACAGTGCCTCTGCCATGTCCCTGTAAGTGTGTAAAGGCACACTGACCCGGTTGTTGTAAGTGACAGGCCCTTTCCACTTCTGATGCTTGTCTAGTGGTCACAGTGACAACTTGCCAGATGGACTCAGTTTGAGATCCTGCAAAGCCCTTGACCTGGAGCTAATGCCACTATCACAGGCCATTCAGCATGAAAATCCCTTGGCAGCCATGCTGCTATGCTTGTCGTGGCACTTCATTAGCCGTTGGCCCTCACATCCTGCTTATTACATGGATGGTCATTGTATGCAAAATAAACAGTAGTTATGAAAGCTGACAGGAGGGCTAAGTAGCTTAGTTAACTACTTTTTACGACTGTGGTGAGCAGAAAAACATCTCTTAATGCACAACACGTCAAATAATGAGGCATATGGATCACGTTGGATTTCACTGCTGTCAGCCAAGAACAGGATTCTGAGACTACAATGGGCACAGAATAACCGAAATTGGACAGTTGAAGATTGGAAAAATGTCACCACATCAGATGAATCTCCATTTCTGCTGCAACATGCAGATGGTAGTGTCAAAATTTGGCACCAATAGCATGAATCCATGGTGGACCCAACCTGCCGTGTATCAGTAGTTCCTACTGGTGGTGGTAATGTAATGGTGTGGGGAATTAATTTGGGTTCATTAATACCAATTGAGCATCAGGCCAATCTGTGTATTGTTGCCGACCGTGTGTTTTACATTATTAGAAAGAACGTGGCATTGACTAAAATTTTACCTTGTTGCTCTGTAGGCCAGCATGACTCAAACATTTCTTCTGTAATATGAGTGTGATTTTGTAACGTTTTCAGAACGTCGAGCAAATAAAGTCCTCTGTAAATTTCATGTTAAAATAAACATTTAATGACCGTTCCGCTTATAGTAAGATTTTAAATGCATAATTTTGACCAGAACAGAACAAAGGGCTTTGGTAGAGAGTTTCTCTGAATTTAAATAGCAACAAAGTGATGCACAACTTGGTATTCAGTATAAAGTGCGGCAGATTGCCTCCTAGTTAATGATGGCACTATTATCCTGGCTTACACTCCTGCATTTCAACACAAGAAGTGAACTTGCTTCTGTTAAGTGCTTCTATTGAACAAGTTACGTAATAGTCTCGGTGTCAGCAGGCTTAATCAATGGTACTCTTCTCTTCTGAATACATTTTAATAAAATATAATGTATGAAACACATATTGTTCTTTGGTTCCGGTTTGAAAGTTTAGAAGTGCTTGAGACTACTATTCAGTTTTACACAAGGACAGAACAGAATAGAAGATACAGGTTGTCTTAAAGGAGCAGTCTGGAATTTTTAGAGCCCTCTGCTGGCAATTAGGTGAATTACGAGTACAATTAAAACAATTATAACCTCACCCGTCCAGGTGAAAACATTCTTCAATAGTTTTTAAAATGTTATTCTGCTATATCCTAATAAGGCTTGGCTATACTTGGGAATGAAGTGACTGACAGCCTTGGCCAGAAGAGACCGGCTGTAGCCAGCCAGCTAACTTCACCTTGGAATTTACCTTCATATACCTACTTATTTGAACTTTTCTGGAAAACATTGCAACCATCTAGAGGTTTAATAGGAAAAGACTAGTTTAATCGCACTAGCTACCTGGCCATATAGCAACCTTGATATTTATATTATTTGTCATTTGTTTGTCAGTGAACACATACCCTGTCTATAACATTACGATGGATTTTATGAGTAGGCTAGATAGTTTACAGTGTGCTCGGAATAGCCATGTGCCTCAGGTAATGAGTTATGAACTCACATTGCACTGCTGGAGCCGGTATGATGAATGGGTAATGTTATTCACATCAATGTCAGCAAATTTCCAGTTCATGTTCATGTGATAAATGTCCTTTCTAGGCACATCCATTACGTATTAATGAAATATCTCCAGCTGAAACTATTCAAGGTCTCTGAATAGATGTAAGATTGATTTCCACAATGAAGACATTGTGAATATGGGGAGAAAGGGGCGGATCCAATGGGCAGACATACCAAACGAGTGGGTGTGCCTGACACTATCTACTGTCGTATCTACTGCGCAGACTCTGGCTCCAAATTTGACAACATGGTGGATTTTATTTATAAGTATTTCGGCTTCATTTCTAAAGAATGTGCAGCATTGTAGCCGTCTTGCCGTCCATGTTTTTTACACTCCATGGTTGAAACCATGCAGTTGACTATAAGGAAAAGAGACGGTGCTAAAGTTATTTAGCTGTTTCACTGGAACAGAAGCCAGAAAAATTTAATGCTGAAATGCCTGAAATGAAAAATATGATCATATGATACATAGAATGGTGATACTATGAACCACTAAAGTATACCTTATTCTTAAATTTCAAACCGTACCTTTAATGTTTGTTTTACCAAGCTTGTAAAGAGGCTTAGTTGAGGCTGAGCCCATTCCATATTTATTCTATATTCTGCATTTATTCCAGCATCTTGCACTCCAATTCCTTGTATGTGCACATATACTTGGCCAATAAAGCTGATTCTGAGTTGCTTATTCATTTTTTAATTATCAGATATCAGTTGATACTAATTGATTTGATGTCAGCACAATATAGAAAAAAATAAAATAAAATATTTGATTATTTTATACAACTGGAACATTTCCAAAGTCATTCATTATACCTGGCTCAAGTGTTCCAAACTCTGTGACCCGGTCTTGATTTTGGCTAACAGCTTTAGACTATTGGACATTATTTTTCAGCTCTTAATTATGAGACAGCCTATTTGCAATATTCATTCTCCATTTGAAAAATTGGGTACTTACATCTCTAGGCACCAAGGTTGAGTGTTCTGTCTATTAGAATACTAAAACCCACTCTATCCTACCGTTTCCCCCCGCATAATTCATTAATTCTGTTTCCCTTTTTTTGTTTTCTGCAGATGTAACAACGAGAATGAGTGGTACCAGATTCATGAGAACATCATCCGCAAGTCCAGCACCAAATACACTGCACCCAGCACCAACTACGGTATGTTATCCATGTTCTGTGGAAGAATACAAAATATTGTGATTGTAATATTCGCAATTTTATGTTTAATCACTGTTTAGTCTCTCTATGTTTAACCGCTCAGTCCTGATCATACCCGAAAGCATTTTGTTAGGTTGGGGGTCTATACAGCCCAGTTTGGATTTGTAGCATCGTGGGCCTATAGGACTAGAATCTGAAATATCTATGTTAGGTCTCTGATATACCAAACCACCTGACAAGCGTCAATGGCTGAACATCATCCGCAAATGGCATACTATTCACTAATTTCTTATAATAAACACTACATCCACCAGGGGTAAAAATATGAGTGCCTTTCCATTCTTGGGGTGGGCGATATGATGATAAGATGTTGCGATTTGTACCACTGCGGTGATGATTTCTTGATTCTGATTGGTCAGAAAATGTTCATACAGAAATGTTCATCAGCAGCTCTGAAAGTAGTTCCGGCTGCAAGGTTTATATTAACGCCCTTTTTCTAATTAGTTATTGTTTCTAGTAACAACTAACACAGGGACTTTTAAAATATTTTAAAATGTTTATAACTTTTTTAACATTAGTGATAAGCACTGACTCACATGTTTGCAGGCGCTCCACAACAAAAATGATATAATTACTGTTATTTGAAAATAATGCGTGCCATGGAGGTGTGATGCAGTACGACGTGCCAGTGAAGAGACAAGTTAGTTCCTGTTCTCACTTACGTTATAGCCGCGATAAACAGTCATTCACTCACCAGCCTCTTCCACTCACTCGCTCTCTCTCCCTCTTTCAAAACTGAGCCTGTTGTTTCTGCCAGAAAAAGTGTAAACTTCTGCTGGAAGACTTTGATTGTTTGAAGCACTTACAGCAGAGAATTTCTTCCATAAATGTTAAATAAATGTCACCTTAAAATATCAACTATTATATGTTTTACTTAGTTAAACAGCATTTTTTTTAATGTAAAATCCACTTATAATTAGTCTTAGATGATGTTGCGTGTCCACTGTACAAGTCCCTGTGTATGAGCTGTTACTATGGAAACAATAACGCATTAGAACAAGCACATTAACATTAACCTGTTGTTCATGTTACAACCGGAACTAGTGTTCGAGCTGCACTGTTATATGTAAATAATTCACACCATCTCACCAATCCGAGTCAAGCAGTCAATGTGATATGCAAATTGCTATGGTGTGAAAGGAATAAAACCTTTTGAACATGCTGTTATTGGAAATTATTACACAACTGATTTGAACACGTGATTCTGATTGTCTATCACGGCATTCCGTGGTCTGTTATTTCTGTATAATAAACCATTGGTTGCTAACCATTGGTTGAAATTAATATTTTGTGTCGAATTATTAATTTCATTAGTAGCCGTGTAATAAGCTGGATAACGTACAAAGAGCCGGACGTTATTGAAAATAAAGACATAAATAAAAATTATTCAAGACCTCTCCGCTTTGTGTCATAATCATCCAAGGTGGTAACATTGACTCCGTTTCATGCCAGGCTGCATCACACCACCCCTTTGTTGACCACGCCCTCCATTTTTTAATAACTTTTGAAGATGAAGCCTTACTTTGAATAATTTCCTCTTCCTCTTATTTTGAATATTTTCCTCCTACAAATCTACCTAAACCATGAACTTTCACTCTTAAGCATCTGCCTATAATGGCAAGTGTGTATGGGAGTGCAGGTTTTAGAAGTGTGTCAGGGATCTAGAGAATGGCATGGACCATATTTCACTAGTATTTCATCATTCTCAACTACAACCTCTCCAAGAATGTAAAATGGTTCAAAACTGAAAAAGGTGCTTTGATGACTCAGAGTCACTCCTCCTCGGGTAGTGAGTCAAGGGAGTAAAATGTTCAGAATCAAATGTGACAAAATATGTTATAACCTTCTTAAATATACACCTGAGGTGCTGTCACTTTACAGAAATGGGGCTCTGCGATTAAGGTACATTTCCACTGAAATATTTACTATTACTATGATAATATTTTGAAGAGGTAGTGACAAGAGGATAAAATAATAATAAAAAAAAAGCACAGGCTCGTGCAAGTTCAGCAAACCTTTCCAAGGTACCAGGACACTCTCGAGCTCACAGTGAGTTTATTTCACATGCTTACATTCGAAGTTAATGGTACTAAATAGCTAGTTAGCTAGCAAGGCATTTAAAAAACAAAGCTCTCCAAAACAATTAGCCACTGATTGTGATTGTCACTATGTTCAAAACAACTTCTTTAAATACTCAGAAGTATGCACCAAATGACGTATACTGTTTTGGAACGCTATTTACTACACTACAACGGAATTTATCCGTTGAGAGGTCAGAGAATCAGACACCAAAATAGTTGGCAGAATGTGTACTACTGTGGTGGTTAGCACTGTCGCCTCACAGCAAGACGGTCCTGGGTTCGTTCCCTGGGTCACCCAGGGTGCCTTTCTGTGTGGAGTTTGCATGTTCTCCACGTGCATGTGTGGGTTTCCTCCGGGAGCTCCGGTTTCCTCCCACAGTTCAAAGACATGCAGATTAGGTCAACTGGCTACTCTAAATTGCCCATAGGTGTGAAT
>JAQQZR010000016.1:6611507-6623298 GCA_030068235.1 Notoglanidium macrostoma | reverse complement strand
TGGGTGACCCGGGGATCGAACCCAGGACCTTCTTGCTGTGAGGCGACAGTGCTAACCACCACACCACCGTGCTGCCTTGCATTAAAACATTTTAATTACAAATGACTGATATTGTGTTTGATACCCCTGCTTTAAATCATCTTGGCAAGCTATACAGGTAGAGACACTGCATATAAAGTGGGACCATAGGTCTGCCAAAGTATCCTGCGTCCTTTTTTCCCTCAGGCTAGTCTGCAACAAAGAAATAGCTGTGAGACTTTAGAAGCCTCTCTTGAGCAGCTGAAATGTTTTGAAGCGTCTGAACTGCCATGCTCTTATGTTTGATTACTGTTCTTGTTTCTTCTCCTGCTCAAGCCTCTCGTCTCAGTACGCTCTTTTGATCTAAGATTCCAGACTTTCCACAGCACCATAGAAAGTGTGGTTAACCTCTTCCCTCTGTTTCTCTCCTTTTTTATACCTGAGCAGGTCTGATCATCTCCCTGCAGCTGCTCAGGGGAGAGACGGAACAGATCCGTAGGGAGAATCCTATGATCTTCAACCGCGGTGTCGCCATCACTCGCAAACTCGGCTTTCCTGATGTCATCATGCCAGGTGAGACCTCTTGGTGTTCACCCTATCAGCTGGAGATCATGAGTTCAAATCCCAGTGATTCCATAACCATATGTGGCCGGGAGTCCAAGACCCCATTTAAACTTGGTATTAAAATGTGTCTTGGGCGATCTGATCACAACTGGACAGCACTAAATACAAGTGTAAACGACCTCAAAGACACAATCAAGATGAATTCACTCAAACCACTTCCCGAGGTGGTCTGGGACACATTTAACCACATACCTTCTGTAGTGTAAACGCTAATGCATCCCGATGTGTCCCTGACATGGATATAACAGGAAAATATGTCATTAATGCTGGACACGGTGGCTGTTTTGGTAACAGAACAGCACACAAGAAACAAATGGAGAGGAGCACTGACTGAAGTGGTTGAAGTGCAAGAAAATGAAAGTATGTTGCAGGTTTAACATTTTAACGTAAGTGTGCAGAGACTTTTGACCTTCTAATGGAAGTGGCTGAGGCCGAAAGGAAATGTGAACAAAAGTGGTCAGCTGGACACCTTGCAAATGCATGATAGACACTGGTGTAATAAGCATTGTGTCTCAGCCGTCCACTTGTACTGATTGCTCAAGATGCATTTTAAAACCAAGAGTAAACAAGAGATCAAAATCGGCCATGCTCTCAAGGAGAGCTCCCTAGCAATCACAGTGATGCTAGCGAATCATAACACAATATGCACATTATTACACAGTTTTGAGAATTTCATGAAAGTGGTGCCTAATTGGCTACCATGCATAAGAGACAGTGTTCAGCTATAATAGGGATTCACTTGAGCTTATTGTATTCCTTAAACATTATTATTTAAGATTGCATAATGATAAAATGGTAGTAAACAATGAATTCTAAATTCAGTTGCTTGGTGTCACTTGTTCTTGTTAAAGGTGTAGTCAGCAATTTTGGTAGAATTTACTTCATTTGGTTTTTTTTTTGTCTGTAAATCCCGAGGCACCTGAGATATTGTGTTTCGTTTGAGAAGTTATTTTACGAACACCTATCGCAATGTCAGGAGAACATCTCTGAATATGTATACAAGACCAATTCTACTTAAAAATTGCTGACCTCACCTTTAAGTACATTTTGAACAATGTAGTGAAAATGAGTCCATTTTCAGCTGTTACTTCTGTTGTCAGATTATGTAAATTAGAAATAACCAAATGAAACAGAGTACAAATAATAGAAGCTTATCGCTATCATTATAAGGATAGGCACAGCTTATACTAGAAAAACATGAACTGCATTTAAAGGAAAAGGGAAGAGAGGATGATTATTCTGGGATGCACTCTCTATTCTAGACCCAGTGGTTAAATGGAGATGGACCACATTAAAAAGTGCAATCCCTGTGACTCAGCAGCTAGGCCAGGGGGAAGGCACCCATGCTATTATTAAGTCTAACTTTATTTATACCAGTGTGTGTACTTCAGGATCTCTGACTCACACCATTTGGAGTCGCAGCACACACACACACACACACACACACATCCTAGTTCCTGCCACAAATCTCCAGATTGAAAAAGTCCATCTGACAGGAAACCACTAAGTGCTGATTGGACCGAGGCACTCTTTTCCCAAATGTGGGGTCTGTCCCCTTCAAATGGATGTGGATTGATGGGATATGTGTTTTCGCTCAATCTATATTCAAGTCAGCACTCTCAATTATGCATGCCCATCTTCTCAAAATTCTCAATTTGAGCCGGCTAAAGAACTGGCTTTATATTCCTCATCTTTAGCATCTGAAAGACGGCATTTATAATCACAGCCAAGGCTGTGTTTAAATGCAGCATTTTGAAATGTCAATAAGTCAGTAAGGCCTGGAGAGTCCTTGGAACCATGTGGTATTTATGTGTGCATTTCTGATAGGGGCTTGAAATGAATTCAACTAGAGAGCCTGGAAGAACCCTATATAGTATGGTAATTGTAAGATTTATATTTTGCGACTTTAAATGTAGCAGAAATATGCACTGCGTGCCCAGACGTTTGTGGATACCTGACAATCACACCCATATGTTGGCCTTCCTCAACACTGTTACAACAAAGTTTAACGCACACATTTGTCCAGAATTTCTAAGAATGCTCTAGCTTTAAGAATTCTCCTTTACTGGAAGTAAGAGGCCTTAACCTGTTCCAACATGACAGTGCCCCTGTGTAGAATGCCAGGTCCATAAAGACATGGTTTGCCAAGGTTAGAGTGGAAGAGCTCAAGTGGCCTGCACAGAGCTGTGACCTCAACCCCACTGAACACTATCAGGATGAATTGGGACGCATGTTGTGTGCCAGGTCGCCTCTTCTGACGTCAGTGCCTGACCTCATTAATGCTTTTGTTTTTGAATGAACACAAATCCCCACAACCATGCTCCAAAGTCTAATGGAAAGCCTTCCCAGAAGAGTGGAGGTCATTATTACAGCAAAATGTGGACTAAATCTATAATACATTGTTCAACAAGCTCATATAGTAGGTGTGATAGGTCAGGCATCCACTCAATTTGGCCAGATGCACGTTATGATTATGTTTGACTGGGAGCAATTCTTGACAAACAGTATTTAAATGCACAGGAAGTCTGCCATTAGAGTGAAGCTTTTATAATCAGCCAATTAATTTGACATAACAGCCTTTCAGTATTTGTGTTTACACAGTCTGACTTAAGGAAGATAGCAAACTGTACTGCAGTAGGAAATGACAAAAGCTCACGTTAAAAGTGGAAGAGCAATGCAGTAGTCTAAATAATTAGCCAGGATTAGGGCTCGATCAATATGGAAAATGTACAGTATGATGAATAATCCGATGTTTTCAGCATATGTGCCAATAGATATACAGATGGGTTAGACATTAAAGCAAAAATAACATAAGGTGCCTTAGTAAAGTGTTAGGCTGCCAGAACAGCTTCAGTGCACCATGGCATTGTCTCGCCAGGTCTGTGGAACCGTACTAGAGGAGGGAAGACCAGTCTTTCAAAAGATATTCTCTCAGTTTTGAGGTTTTGATGATTGTGCTGGAGACTTTGTTCCAAAGTCTTCCAAAGCTGTTCAGTAGGTTTAGGATCTGGTGATTGTAAAAGACATAGCATTTGATTTATATTATTTTCTTCCTCATCGAAGAATTCAGTAATACTTCATGCCCTGTGGCTGGGGGTGGGGCCATCTCATGAAGCGGGGGGATTTCACCCATCAAGGTGTGAAATGTATCATCAGATGTAAACAGTCAGAAGAGCTTTGTATTGATATGCAGGAGAGCCAAACCATGCCAGGAAATGTCCCCATGCAGCATACCAGACTGAACACCTAGACAGTTGAAGGAAAACACAGTACTGGAATCAATGATCAATTTTGTTTCATCTATATACTGTTGAAAACATGTTTTTTTTTAAATATACATTTCAGCATCTCAATTGCGTAATTATACAGATCGTTTTATTTGCATTATAATAACTGTTAATAACAGTCTTACTATTTGAGTTTGTGATATATTATTTACGAGTCTCCTAATCGAACATAGCTAGCTGTTGTTTGCAGAGACATTTTGCTAGCTAACTAGCATTTTCCAAACTCTATCAATATGTGTCCACAATATATTTAGGGCTGAATTTTCAAAACACATTAACTCTACCATAGCTAGCTAATCTTTGCCGTAGCTGAGTTAATGATATACTGTGTATTTCATAGCTCATCGAAATAAAGCATGAAACACCCCAACACTTAAATTGATGTTTTGTTGCAGGAAACACTTATTGCTTTACTGATCTTTATGGATGTTTTCCCCTTTTCTTAAATCATATTTGTGTGTTTCTCTCCTTTCACATTGCCAATTCTACTCTCTCGGTGCCCTTTAAGAAATGAAGATAGATGATTGTAAGTGTGACACACAAGCCTGAGTTTGTCTCTGCTGCTTGCTTAATCTTAATTTATTAACAGTAGTGCAGTTTTCGTATCTAATGTTTACGTTGTGTGTTCTTAACTCCATTTTCATATCTAACCCTGGATTTGTCTGCTGTTAGAGCTTGAATCAGTTGACTATAAAGCTGGAAGCAGTTGATGAATTTAAGCCAGACTGGAATTTGTCATGTCTGTTGAATAAATTGCACAGTTTGAATATTTACTGTTTAAAATTTACAGTCTAAAATATGTCCCTGCTACGGATTGGTTAGAGATGGATGTGAGTGAAGAGTAATTTATTAAGAATGAAGCACACATGAACAAAGAGTAGGAACGACATAGCATAAACTAGACAAGCATGAAATATGCATAAATATGGCATGGATATACAATGACATACAATGACGCTACTAGTCAATAGACAAAGCGTGCTATAGCAATGTGATTTTAATACTAGTTCTCATTGTGCATAAACGTGATTCAGATGCTCGTTATCATGAGGTTGATAGGTCCTGTATTCCTGTACCGCTATCAGTGCTAAACTGACAGTCCCCTCAAAGGAAACTTCTCAATGTGAACAATCACCCATATTTTTAATTCATTTATATGGCGAACTCCCTGTATAAGTTGCATTAGAATTAACATGTTAATGTACACTATTATTAGTGCCGCTGTTATAGAAAACTAATCAACACCTTCTGACTATTAGAGTTGAGAATTCGAGCGTGCTGTTAGGAAAAACCGCAAAACATTACAAAAACTGTGAGTTGACAATGAATTCCCTGGGGGAAAATAGTAGCCACAGATCTAGACGTTAATTCAAACATGCCAATTCACACATTTGTTAGCCACATAAAAAGATAAAAAAATTGTTTTTGTTTAACATTGCCACAAGATATAACATTTAGGTCACACAAGAGATTCACTTCATGTTCAAATCACACATCAGAATGAAGAAAAACTGTGATCTCTGCAACTTGCCATTATGTCACTAATCATGGCACGCTTGTTGGTGCCAGATGGGCTGGTCTGAGTATTTCAGAATCTTCTGATCTCCGCAGTTCTTTGTGGGACAGATTCCACAAGATATTCTAACATTCTGCAGCATCCCAAAGGTGTTCTACTGGATTAAGATCCAGTGACTGGGAAAGCCACTGAAGAACATTGAACTCATTGTCATGTTCATGAAACCAGTTTGAGACAACTTTTGCTTTGTTACATGGTGCATTATCATTCTGGAAGATGGGTGAATTGTGGCACATGGTCAGCAACAATAATCAAGTAGGCTGTGGCATTCAAGTGATGATCAATTGGTATTAACAGGCCAAGTGTGCCAAGAAAACATTCCCCACACCATTACACCACCTCCACCAGCCTGGACTGTTGACAAGGATTCATGGATTCATGCTGTTGGTACCATATTCTAACCCTACCATCTGCGTGCAAAAAAACAAGGTTGATCAGACCAGGCTACATTTTTCTAGTCTTCCGGTTCTGGTGAACCTGTGCCGACTGTAGCCTCAGCTTTCTGTTCTTGGCTGACAGAAGTGGAACCCAATGTGCTGTTGTAGCTCATCCACCTCAGGGTTTAATGTGTTGTCCATTCTGAGATGCTTTCCTGCTCACCACAATTGTACAGAGTGGTTATCTGAGACACTGTAGCCTTTATGTCAGCTCCAACAAGTCTGACCATTCTCTGTTGACCTCTCTCAACAACAAGGTTGTCCTTGCTTCCTTCCTTTCGCAGAACTTACACTCACTGGATGTTTTTTCTTTATCGCATGGTTATAAAAACTAGAGACTGTCTAATCATGCCATGGTCAAAATCACTTAGATTGCATTTTTCCCCGTTCTGATGGGTGATTACCTTTTACGATTAGATACAATGTTGTTAATGAGTGTATATACTGTATAAATGTTATTTTATGTTTCAATTCCATGCATAGATATCATACATCTTGAGATGGCTGCAATCCTGTAAATCCTTACACCCCTTACTTCCTGTAGATTTGTTTTGCTTCACTGTGGTTGGATTATTGGACCAGGGTCCCTTCAATGGTGCAAGTATGCTGTATAGGTGATAGGAGACAAATATTTGAAGACATTTGCACTAGATTTAAAATTTTCCCATATTTTTCATCCATTTCTGAGCAATTTGCCTTCATCAGCTCTGATTTTGATGCATGTGAATTGTCGGGGAGAGTGGAATACATGGCTGAGCTGTCTGAGCTGAGAGCTTTGCATGGATTTGATAGAGCGGAATAGCACTAGACCAGCGAAGGAGAGAGTCTAATACAGTACAAAAGCACTCGAAACGGAACATGAACCCCATCACACACACACACACACACACACACACACACACACACACACACACAGCCAGGCTGTGCTTCCAGATAACATTTTTATCATGAGCCATTCTGACAAACGGATGGAAGGTCGCCCCCCCCCCCCACACACACACACTGTCACCGCTTAGTGTTTTCCATCACTACCATTTCCCCCACCATTTTCTGTTCTAGACCCCTCTCCCGTATGCTCCTCCTGTGTGTTTATAAGCAGCACTGCAGTACTGTTTCCTTTCATGCTTATTGGAATTATCGTTTATAAGATGAGAACCAAGAATTTGTCAAGTCCGGACACCTACAGACACAGCATGTAGAATTTGTTTGGTAGACACACACCGTGATTACAGCTTTGCACGGCAATTTCAAACAGCAAGTGTTTTGGTTGTTGGACGTGGCTGTGCAGTTGTGACTGACATGTTCGCTGCAGACAAAACAACAGGTGGTGCATCACAATGTGTTGAAAAAGCTTTGGAGTTTCTTGTTTTCTGAATTACATACACATTACTTTTGCAGATGTGGATGGCTCCTTTATTGTATGACATAGGCTTTAACTGGTACAGACATGCTAAAGCAGAAAATGCCACGTGATATTCAGGTACTATTCAGATACAAAGGGATATACCAGAATATGAATACATTATTCATAATGAACAGATAATTTGTTCTAAACAGATACAGATACAGATACAGAAACAAATAGTAGGTGTACTATTCCTTTTTTTTTTTTAAATTGCGCCATCTAAAATATTAATATTAATTAATTAATTAACATTAATATTAATTGTGCCAAATAAAACAGAATTGGGATCTCATGGAATTCAACAAAAAAAAAATTAGTGTGAGGTTTTTACATTTGTTAGAAATAATCGCAAGGCAGGTACAAACAGTGAAGACGAGTGATGTAGCTGAGTTTGACGAATGGTCAGAGCCAGTATTCACACACCATGCTGACAATACTTGCATTTCTAACTCTGTTTTTCCCCCCAAGTGTTTCCAGCGAAGTAATGGTAGGCTTCATATTTATTGGTTTAGACCATACCTATTTTAGGTTTCAATCTGAATGCAGATACAGATATGGATGTTTTAGAGCACTAAACAGATACAGATACAGATAGTGACAAGGTATAACACACCTAAGTCTAACAAATGGTAGTCTACAAAAGGTTGTCATGTCCCTTTATAGTGTTTTTTCCCCCATGCAGCATTGTTAGAGTCCATGATGAGGTTAAAACACAAACAGAAATGGCAATCATCATTGTTACTGATCCAACCAAAAACCAAAAGCTTGCAAATAATAAGGGAATATATGGTAGAGAAAATAGAAATGTGAAACTGTGAAATAAAATACTTTGATTGAAACACAGTTTAGCATCGCAGACCTATACCAAGAAGAAAGAAAGCAAAAACTTTCAACATCTTAAAGGATTCTATACATCGTCCAGGTATCGATAGTACTAAACGTGGCTAAGGGAAGTACTGTATAGCATGTGATTTGAGACTTGAGCTTTTTGTGAGGTGAGGAGTAATCTTCAATTTAGTTCTATTTGGCCTTTCATAGTATTCGGTACCCGTGTACAGTACAATACATAGAAACTCCTTAAGACTAATATATTCATTTAATGAAGAGAGGCATAACTAAAAAATAGTGGCACTGTGCCTAGGTATTATTGCAGAAAAGGTAAATGTAAGTTAAAAAGCCAACATCCAGATGTTCTAAACCTCCTTTACTACTACAGTTTATTTGCTTTCTATTTACACTACTGACGTCTCAAATACTTGTACCAAAATAACTGCTTCTGCTTTTTGTTGTTGCTGCTGCTGTTGTTTTCTGAAGGCTAAATCTAATTCTGAGTTCACTTGGTAAGACAGTGCTGGACCAACACAAATCAGAATGCAAATTGCTCAGGGGATTCTGACAGCTAGGAGAACATGCTGGTGCAGAGACCGTGGGCCGGTCGGTCAACTTGTTGGAAGAGATTAACATGAGGTTAGCACGGTGCTCCTACACACTGAGTAGGGGAGAGGCAGAGGAGTAGTGTTGTGCTCTGTGGGAATAATTGGGCTGAGTTGTTGAAAGCATTTTGTATGCTCTATGGTAGACTGGCATCAGTAATATTACATAATAGTTAGCCCTGACATTCTGTCTTATGCTAATGAAATATTTGGTGTGTGGGTGAGGGCTGTGAAGGAGGAACAAAACACTTGGTTTCTGTAAAAAATTTAAAGTGTGTGCTACTGTACATAATGTCCTATGGGATATATAAAGTTGAATGGTGTGATTTTTTTTTAAAGCTTATCTCATACATAATTTCATGTTCTTCATACCAGTCCAGCTAAATTTAAGGATGGGTAATTGATTAAATTTTCGCTTTTTAAAGCTGGCTTTACACCCGTTTGATTTGTAGCACAATCTTGTCATCATGGAAAACAATCATATTTCATAATGTAATCATTTGGACGTGAGTTGAGTTGAGCTGGGTAGTCGGATTAATGATGCAAGCAGACCATATAAATTTTCTTTAATCACAGGTCTGTCATGAGAGGATCATACACGGTGATCAGTCATAGCATTAAAATCATTGACAGGTGACGTAAATAACATTGATTAAGTCATTGCCATTGACACCCGTCATTGCCACCTGTCAAGGGGTGGGATATATTAGGCAGCAAGTAAAAAAACAGTTCTCGATGTTGATGTGTTGGAAGGATGAAAAATGGGCAAGCGTAAGGATCTGAGTGACTTTGACAAGGGCCAAATTGTGATGGGTAGATGACTGGGTCAGTGCTTCCCCAAAACGGGAGATCTTGTGGGGTGTTCCCGGTATGCAGTGGTTAGTACCTACCAATATTGGTCTAAGGAAGAAAAACTGGTGAACCAGTGACAGGGGCATGGGCACCCAAGGCTCAGTGATGTGCGTGGGGAGTGAATGCTAGTCTGTCTGGTCTGCTCCATTGGGAGACCTACTGTAGCTCAATAGCTTTCTATGACAGAAAGGTGTCAGAACACACAGTGGGGCTGCGCAGCCAAAGACCACTTGAGTGCTCGTCTTGACCCTTGTCCACTACCGAAAGTGTCTACAGTGAGCAATGAGCATCAGAACTGGACCATGGAGCAATGGAAGAAGTTGGTCACACCATGTGGATGGCCAGGTGTGTATTCATCACATACATGGGGAAGAAATGGCACCAGGATGCACCACGGGAAGAAGGCAAGCCGGCGGAGACAATGTTCTGATGCTCTGGACAATGTTCTGCTGGGAAACCTTGGGTCTTGGTATTCACATGTATGCTACATTGACATGTACCTTAACATTGTTGCAAATCAAGAGCACCCTTTCATGGCAATGGTTTTCCCTAATGCCAGAGGCCTTTTTCAGCAGGATAATAACAAAGAACCCTGAGAAAGAGTTCAAGGTGTTGACCTCCAAATTCCCCAGATCTCAGTCTGATTGATGTGATGATGTGCTGGACAACCAAGTCCAATCCATTGAGCCTCCACCTTACAACTTACAGGATTTAAATGGTCTACTGCTAACATCTTGGTGCCAGATACCATAGTACCCCTTAAGAGGTCTTGTCCATGCCTTGACACCACTCATGCTTTATTGCACATTGTCACTTATAGAATTTGACAAAGATTTTTATTGGGATCATCACCTACAGTATGACAAAAATAATCTTAAAAGACCTCTGAAATTGGACAGTGTAAAATGGGCTTTAGGCATGCCTATTGTAACGTATATAAAATCCACCTTTCTCTATTTCTCAGAATCTATATTTCTCTCTATAACATGCCATTTCCTAAAGTAAGGTAATGTTGTCAGTGTTGATCAATCTGCTTTGCCATTTTGAATGTTTGCCGTTCAGTTCTGCAAGTGTTACAGTAAAGTGAAGCATGTGCTTCACGCATGAAATCCTTTAACTTTAATGCTGTGATATAGCCATCCTTATTGATTATATGCTCACACGATCACATACTTTTGTTGGTGCTTTAGGTCATATCCGTAATGATTTGTACCTCACCCTGGAAAGAGGTGACTTTGAGAGAGGAGGGAAGAGCGTACAGAAGAACATTGAGGTCACCGTGTATGTCCTGTATGCCGACGGAGAGATTCTAAAGGTATATTTTGGAAATCAATATAATATAATTAAAATCAAATTCAACTTACTCCAGTTGAAAAACCTTTTGATATTTGGGTTTTTTTTTTTTCTCCTGCAATGAAGCCCATTTTCCAAGGCGCTATAATTGAAGTGTTTGAGTTTGAAGGAATCTGTTAACGTCTCTGTACTCTTTTTCTACTGTAGGATTGCATTAGCCTGGGCTCAGGAGAGCCGAATATCAGTGAACACCGTTCACTCGTCCTCTACCACAACAACAGCCCTCGCTGGAGTGAAGTGATCAAGCTGCCCATCCCCATCGACCGCTTCAGAGGCTCCCATCTGCGCTTCGAGTTCAGGCACTGCTCGAGTATGTCTTTCAGTGATTTAGCAGAATTCAGCATATTCAACTGGGAACGCAATGATTAAGGTTCTATGTTAGTGACTGAATGGTTATGAGCCACTGCGAGTGACTTACGCAGAATACAGGAGATTCAGGACAAGCATATGATTTAAGATTAATTATAATTTAAAGCAAGTTCTGTCTTGACAATATCAGCGAAGAATAAAATTGTGTTCCTATTTCTGCAGCAAAAGACAAAGGCGAGAAGAAGCTCTTTGGTTTTGCTTTCACACCTTTAATGAGAGAAGATGGCACGACGCTATCCGATGAGTGTCACGAACTCTATGTGTACAAGGTCAGAACATTTTCTCCTGCTAATTAAATCCGATAAACTTCACATTTGTCTCTTCAAAAGTGCTTTGATATACATAATGAGCGTGCTTCATTATTTCTCTGATTTAATTAATTGAGGTTTAGATTTTAATTAATTTATCTTTTCAACAACCGAATATTCAAATAGCTC
>JAQQZR010000016.1:6587123-6603521 GCA_030068235.1 Notoglanidium macrostoma | reverse complement strand
ACCCTGGGTGACCCGGGGATCGAACCCAGGACCTTCTTGCTGTGAGGCGACAGTACTAACCACCACACCACCGTGCTGCCCCGTTTCTAATTCTTTTTCACTTTATTTGTATACTTTTCACATTAAAGGTGGAAAAAAGCTCGGACATTTTTCTTAGTGTCACTCATTTACTTCACAAAAACCTGACATTTTTACAGGGGTGTGTAGACTTTTTATATCCACTGTATATGCATTGTATTATTTTATTACGATTAATTGACTTGACCTTGATTAGTTGGAATCCATTGCTTAGTAATGAACAGAAGTCAATGGTTAAACTTAAAAAATAGAGAGTCTAGCACAGAGAGCTATGAAACCCATTCCAAAACCTTTGCTTCATTAGCAATTAAACTTTTTAACCTTAAAATGTATAATATATATGTGTTATGCTTCCAGAGAGCTTATACGCTGCCTGAAATGGTATATGGACCGCTCAGCAGAGGTCGTTCGGCAGGACCACATTCAAGAAGCAATGAGGGTATGCTCTTATATCCAGTCTAGCTCCAGATATTGAAGCAATTAATCTTTCAACTGATTTGTAATTTTTGCCACAAGACCGCTCGAGTCATTTTAATTACAATCTTGTAATTGCAACCTGTCAGATTGGGTAGTGGGGTTGCTGAACATGTCTTGCTTATCAGATACAATGCATTGTAATGCAAATAGAAGACAATAAATAGTATGGGAAACAGTTGTCACCCTTCTTGGCACTCATGAGATTGGAACTGCTTAATAGATGAACTGTATGAAATATTCATGAGGCCTGGTCAAGCTGTGATTCAGTTCAGAGGGGAGCTGTATGAATATTTCATGGTTCACTCACACTTTTAACCAAGTCTATCTTCACAGCCACCATTTTCCTTAGAGGCCCCACAGAGGAAATGTCCGTCCAAGATATACTGTAATGTAGAGCATCATGCTGAGTCATGATGTAGACCTAGAATCCTGCTTGGATTCTTCCTCACTTAAAATTTTTTTGCAAAAAATATAATGTAGCTGGGATGTGTTCAGTAGCCTGGAGCGTTAGCAGATTCTTTTAAAACTTGAGGACATTTTTCTAATGTGGAGGATATAGGTTTTTACAATGTAAAATCTAACGAAAATGATTTGAAAACCCTCTACTTCCAGGCACTGGAATATCTGTTCAAGTTTATAGTCCAGTCGCGGATCTTGTACTCTCGGGCCACCTGTGGCATGGAGGAAGAACAGTTTCGCACCAGCATCCAGGAGCTTTTCCAGTCCATCCGCTTCGTGCTGAGCTTGGACAGCCGCAGCTCAGAGACTCTCATTTTCACCCAGGTCAGACGAGCCCAGAAACTTTCCCACCATGATGCACGATTAGAAAAGGGACAACAGAAATAGTCCCAGTTCTTGGTACATTTCACCTCCAAATTCTGATCTACAAAACTGGTGTGACTAAAACACAAAAAAACCATGGATCATTGAGGATCTTCTGGTGTCAGAATAAGAGCTATCCATTCACAGACAAGGCAAAGAAATACTTCTACTCTTAGAGGAAAGGCTTCCTTAGGAGATCATTTCGATGTTTAACAATACTAACTTTCAAAAAAGTGTTCTGCTTTCCCTTTAGAAGTGCTTAACCATAGCTTTCAACATAGCACCTAGCTCTACTTAGAACTTTTAAGTTCTATGTCATCCCTAGATGGGCAAACAAAAGAGGTACGTGGAATATTTTTTAAAATTAGGACTTTGTCTGCGGGTTTAATAGATTTTACCTTTTCAATCTCAAGTTTTTTTTAACGAAATGAAGATTTTATATAGGATCCTGCAACAGAGTGGGTTCTAACAAAGACGTTTCTAACAAAGTAGTAATTAGCAAGGTAAGACCTCACAACTATGCAAAAAAAACAAAAAACCTTAAGGGTTCCTTCCAGACCTTTCAGTTTCCTGAAATGTACATGGAGCTTGTCTATATATTAATTTAGGTGGTGTGCATTTACACTGCTATTACAAGTGCCTATACACGTCCCACTTCCACTTTACAGTTCATTTTAAGGCTGCTAGTTGATTACTAGCACTAGTTGGTTCTACAATTTCACATGCCCGGTTCCACAGCTTGATAAACAAAGTTATGCAAGAAAGTTTATTGGTTAGGCTACACGTTCATCTTTATCAGTGTACTCAAATCTCAAGCCTGTTCAAGGATTACTGAGAAATGAATAAAGCATGACGTTAGGCCTGAGTTACTGCTGAATGAAGCTGCTGTTGACCCAGAATCAAGGCTGTTTTCTTCAGTGGCAGGTTTGTTTGGGCTACTGACAGATTGATGTGTCTGCCTTGTTGTGCCCTCAAGACTAAACAGCTTAGACAGCCCCATTTTAGGGCAGACTATTTTAGTGTGCTTCAAATGTACTGAGTCGAATCTGAATAGCAGATTTTTTTCTAAGTTCTTTAGTTTGGTGGCTGCAAATATTATCCTGTTGATGTAACCATTCTGGAGGGTGGGTATGAATTAGAGGCCTGTAGAACTTTGTAGAACACATTGTAGAAAAGTACATGAAATTACTAATATAATATATAATAATATAATTATATAATAATATAAAATAAGCCGCCTGTACTGAAAACTTTCCAATGTCGCGAAGCATAAATTAAAAAGCTTTACCTATGGCTATTACAAAGTTCTGACTCTGGAGAGTCCTTCCAAAATTGATAAATCAGAAGTTCACAAACTGTTCACACCAAAATTTCAACCCCAAGCACTGGCCACCCTACATTTTTGTAAATTCCAGATTTACAGTATAGGACTATATAGGACTACTGAAATATTTTATATGTTACTATGTAAGCAGCATATGGATGTGTAATGAAAGTGAATGAATATTCCTTGCATTGGCTTACCAGTCTAGTGGGAAGTGTTGTGTTGCTATAGGAAAATAATCCATGCCGGTGTGGTGCGGTATTGTGGCATGATGTGTGTGCGTGCAGAAGCACCAATATAAGTGGCATTGTCCACATACTCGTCTACCTGTACAGCTGCAAAATTTAAAAGCGACATTCACTAGATGACATGTCAGAGCAGAAACATCCCTTTCTGTCAGGTTTCTATGCAATTTCACTGCAGCTTTGAACAGACTGATGAGATTCCGTAAATCCACAAAACTGGTACACAAAGCAGACTTTTGGTATGTTTAAAGGAGACGTGAAAATGAGAAATTTAAATGAGAAGTTTAAAAGTACTAGGAAAGCCAGTTAATGTTAGTATTCAGGTACGGTCTAAAACAGTACATAAGTATGCGATCTGAGACACAATAGCAGTTTGGTTGGTGAATTCAGGGAAATTTGGCAGTTTTTATTGTTGAACTATGCTAGTGCTGCATGTCAGGATAGTGAAAAGACTAAAATAATATACCCTCTTAATCTAAATGCGGCTTGTCAGTAACATCTGAAAATATTAGCACACAGAATGTTTGATATTTCTAATATTGATTTGTGTAATAAATGAATGAAATAAAAGAGGAGATTTTCCTGTGCAACCCCATTTGGTAATCAAACGATGCTATGTGGGATCCCAAACCCACCTCCGGGAACGACTGTGCTAAATACACATCTCCTTATGGAAAACTTCACCAAATCCACAAACAGACGTAATTATGTGGAGCATCCACCGTTCAAGTCCCTGTGAATTAGCTGTGATTATGTATAAATAAATGTATATAACGAGTATATTAATATAAACTATGATTTGCCTTGCCTTGATATTTGAGCAAGGTGCTGATCTCCCATCAGTGTAGGTTAAATGAAGTCACCCTTTCCACAAGTATTTAGCTTCAGACTAATGATACCTGACTTTCAGCATACAATTAAATAATCATTTCACATTTCATTGGGTCTCCAGCTACATTCCAGACGTTATTAACATTATTTCTCTTTTTTCTTTAGTTTTTTGGTTACATCATCTGAAATAATATGCTATTGAAGCACATATCATTTCTTTCTCAGCAGGGTAACTGTAACAATTATCTGTGACATGCATAATCGCAAGAGTTAATTTAACAGACTTCATAACCGATTTTGTGAGGATATGGCTTTGTTAAGAAATTAACTTGTAAACTCTATTCAATTTTTTCTTTGTTTGGCCCTTTGACTGTGACCTCCTATTCCTCCCTTGGCTCCTTTAACCCCTTGTTGAACAATTCAGGGCCCCCAGATTCCTCTTGGACAAACCATCACTAATCAGGCCAGCTGTATGCAGCTCTTGAGCTGTAATGCTCCACGGCCATCTCCTCTATCAGTAAGTACTTTTGCCTCAATGTTTCGGCCCAGTTAAGCGAGACGCATTGCCTAAATCCTGCCTTACACTACAGCCAGCATCCCCTGAATCATCCCCTCACTCCCCTCACCAACCTGACAACAAAATCCCAACAACCTACTGATTAATCAGCACCAACATTTTTCTTGCCCTTGAACTCAATCCCATCAGAAATGATTTGGAACGATTGTCAATGTGTCTTCATGAGTTCCTGTTTTGGATGCTGTGTGTATAAAAACCTCACCAGTAAAGCGAGGCACTCATCCTTAAATCCTAACTCACCCTACAGCCAAAATGCCACCAACCTTTTAGCATCTCCTGAATCATCACCTCAACCCCCTCACCAACCAGACAACAAATCCCAACAGCCAAATGATTGACCAACACAAACAACTTCTTTGCGTGAACATTATTAGAATTGGTTTGGTTTGATTGGTTTGGTTTGATTGTGTTCTTGAGTTCCTGTTTAGTTTTGTGTATTAAAAACCTCACAATCATCTCACATCCTGTGTGCTTCATTCACAAGCTGTATGGTTTCCTTGAAGTCACTCTACTGCAAGGAATGGATCATTCCATAGGTGTGTTGGCCAGGTTTGGAAACAGTCTCCAGAAGAAGGAAATGCAGCAATAGCATTTTTGATATAGCCTAGTTTGATAGAACCCTGTGGCTTTCTGCTGTGGTTTATTTTTTATTTTTTCACTTTTAACAGCTTGCAGTTTGGCCCACACACCAGAACCCACCACATTGTCTGATTCCTGGACTGAAAACAAAAGACTCCAAAATATTTTGGAATCAAATAAATGTAAAAAGCTTAATCTGTTGTTGTTTCTTGCTCTGTGGATTATATTAGCTCCAATCTGGTGGTCTGGCAGTGCCTTCACAACTTGAGTAATCCAGAGAAGAATTTGGTCCTCAAGAGTTTCAACACAAAAACACATTACCAAACATCATACCTTTTGTGTTTTGCTTTTTTGCGCACTCCAGGCAGCCCTGCTTAATTCCTTCCCAGCCATTTTTGATGAGTTGCTGCAGATGTTCACGGTTCAGGAGGTGGCTGAGTTTGTGAGGGGAACATTGGGGAGCATGCCCAGTACCGTGCACATAGGCCAGTCGATGGATGTGGTGAAGCTGCAGTCTATTGCTCGGACAGTAGATAGCAGGTTGTTCTCTTTTCCAGGTAGGACTTCAGCCATGTTTGAGATCATTTTGGTGCTGGATTCTCATTTTGAACCTACTTTAGATCAGACATAAAAATAGTATCTTCTTTGCTTCGTGGTGGATGAATCATGCAAATGTTCATGCATGGTGTTTCTCTGTGAATGACTTGATATTTCCCTCCTATTGCTTGTTGCCCCACTTCAGAGTCAAGGAGGATTCTCCTACCTGTGGTCTTGCACCACATCCATCTTCATCTGCGTCAGCAAAAAGAACTGCTCATCTGTTCAGGGATCTTGAGCAGCATCTTTTCCATCATCAAGGCCAGTTCGCTGGTATAATGCACAGATTGCACATATGCATGCTAGCTAAACAATGATGAAATTTGTTTAAACTGTGATCACAGACCAATTTTGCCTTGAGTTGTTGCTATATATACACATTAGGGCTGTAAGAAAGAAAGGAAATGTCCTTCATGAATACAATCTGAATTTTGATCAAATATATGAATTCAAAGGTAAAAAAAAAAAAAAATCCACAGTTGAATGTTTAAGGTTGAGTTCTTTAAGGCTTTTGAAACATGCATGCTTGTCTAAGCGTCTACCATTTTTAAGCTTTAACAGCTCCAGAACCTTGAGGCATAAATGAGTCCTTTGAGTTAACTGAAAATATTAAAACTACTAGGTAACAGACCAACTCTGGTTGCAGTCATGCTTCCTTGACTAGACTATGTGTGTCTGTTTTTATGTTTCTGTGTCTCTGTAGGAAATCTCAGTGCAGGAGGAGGTGGAGATGGTGGTGGAGAGCTTGTTGGACGTTTTGTTGCAGACGCTGCTCGCCATCATGAGCAAGTCGCAAGCTCAGGAGGCGGTAAGAGGCCAGCGCTGCCCACAGTGCACGGCCGAGATCACTGTTAGTAACTAACAAATCTGATTCTTCTACTTCCACCAAATCATCCAATCTCCATCTTTTTCTCCCATTCTCTTCTCACACCCTTCTCTGTACATACCAGAAACATTGCGTTATCTCTTACCCAACTTGCCTTCACATATTTTCTGTGTCACTTTTTAGTATGTATTTCTTAATTAATGACTTAATTTTTTTCATTATGTATTTTACCATTACCATTTCATTTATTCAATTTTTTTCCACTTCTTAAACTATATTGTTATGCTTTTAGTCAGTATTGTCATCTCGTTGTTCTGTTCGGCAAAATTTGGCTCTTAGAGTATATAAAATAGCTGATTTGCGCAAAATTGGAAAATCGGAATATATTACGATAAACGAATATCCTCGTAACACTGTAATTTATTTCCACTTCCGGTTAGAGCTTTTAGTGTCAGTACATTCAAAAATCTCCATTCTCCTCCACTAGTCTCTCCCATGAGCTACCCTTCCTCACAATTTCTGTGTTTGATTGGCCATTTGAAAGCCATCGGAATAATATCATTGGCTCACAACTGCTTTGGTGCTTTTTGATTGATAGGGTGAATACGTGTCCTGCCTGCTGTCTCTCCTGCGGCAAATGACAGACATCCACTTTCAGCACCTCCTGGACAACTTCCAGAGCAAAGAGGACTTAAAGGTCAGTTGAAGCAGGATTTCCCGAGAAGAGATAAGCATGAAATCAAATAGGACACAAAATCACTGAACCAATTCCATTATACACTACTCATACACTGAGAAGACACTTTATTGGGTCCGGCAGTGTGTCTACACTTAATGGCTGTTTATCAGGTATACCCACAATGTAGGTTTATAAGAACTGACTGCAGCTTAGCTTAGATGTTGCTGTGCACAACATGTCAACACCACCCTACCTCATCCAGAGAGGGTTTCTCTGTTGGAAAAGTATTCAAATAGAACTATCTTTGGACAGCTAGAACTGTTAAACCTCCAAAGAACCCTTGAGGAACCCTGAGTGTAACGGTGAATTGCTTGTTTGTTTGCTGACAGTAAGGCTTGTCTAAAACATTTATTTGCGTACACTTTTTTAGTAGGTGGGTAAATTTGCCATGCATACCAGCACAAATCATTTCTAAAATGCCGCTAATTATTATTTCTATTAGTAAATCTGTCCTAAGATATAATAGATTTTTAAAATCCTACCAATTTTCACTATTACTCTTGTAATAGTAGAGCTGAAGATGTGAAATGAAAAGGTATGACTGTTTCAAAACAGCTCTATAGTGCTGTACAGACACACTCAGACTGAGAAATATGATGCAAATCCTGAGTTCAAGCTCATTAGGCTTATTGTAATGTATTTGCTTCTGTTTGCACTCTCGCTCTCTTTCTCCATCCATCTTATCAGGAGTTCTTGTTGAAGATTTTCTGTGTATTCCGCAACTTGATGAAGCTCAGCATTTTCCCCAGAGACTGGAATGTGATGCGGCTCCTGACCAGCAAGTGAGATGCCCCTTTCCTCTTTTTCAGTCTCTCCCATTTTTCCATCCTGTCTCTTCCTCCATTCTCATCTGGCGCTGGCTAATGGCATGCAATGCATTCTGAACTTGCCTGGTCCTCTGGGAATTGGCATCATTACATTAAACAGGGTTGTTTTGGCACCTGATGGAAAAAAAATTCTTTCTCAGCGAGAGCCTGAGCTTCGCCTATGCTTTTTCAGAAGCAAAGTTTTTTCTAGACTGGGCGAAGACTAGCTCTAAAATGTATGTGCTATACTGTATGCCTGCCGTACACATGAAGTACACGTCTTCTTTTCCCAAGATTGTTAGGCAAAAGCTGCATTTTGTAATGTTTAAAAGTGTTTCTAGGACTGGTATCGTGTTACAATTTCAAAGATTCCATTGAAAAACTGATTCTCGGTATTACTATGCAATACATGTCACTAGTTTCTTCAATTTAGGCTTCTCTTTCAAATTTTTCTGGCCCAGAAATGAGCTCCACTAAAGCAAAGTTGCTCATCTCTACACTTTTTCTAAAGGCAACTCACAATACATACTAAAAGGAAGGGGATGCTTTTTCCTGTTTTTTCTTACAGTTGCAATTCACTTTGTAAACAAAGTGGCTTGAAAAATGACTAATGGCTCCTTTAACATCTCTTTTGCAGCATCATCGTAACCACAGTGCAGTATCTCTCTCCTGCTCTGCACAAGAACTTCACGGATGCTGACTTTGACTTTAAGGTGTGTGACTTTGATTAGTAAGGTGAACTTGATCAGCACACAGCAGGCCAGGGATTACCCTCCACACATACACACACTCAGCAATGGTGACAGACTGTCCACCCTGCATGCGACAGATGGTTCCACGAGGCAGAGAGAGTAACACACAGCAAAGGCTAAATGAACTGAATAATTTAGCAAGGTTGTTTAATAGAGGAAAAAAAGATCATCTAAAGAAGCCTGTAAAATTTAGAATTTGTTGTTTGTTTAGTATGAATTTTCCTTAATTTGTTTTTTAGCATTTAAGAAATTTCTGGTATTCAATGCTGGACGATTTTAATTCTTATTATATGGAATGGTGTTTGGGATTAACTAGTAACAATATAAACCTACCGTCAGTGAACAAAACATTGGTTTACATTGTATATTTTGAAAATATTCTGTAAAATAAATTCCTGAAATTATGCCAATGTAAACAGATATCCTTTTACACCAAATCTAAATTAGCAAAGTTTAGCCCCTTAGCCACTTTAAGTTTGTGTTTTCTGCTTTGTTCTGGAGCTATGAAACTAATATTGCTAACAGTAAAGAGATGCTTTGAGCCATAAGGCTTGGCACATTGTAAGTTAAATTGCACGCTAGTTATACAATAGACAAGTTTTTCGAAATCTTTCTCCTCACAACCAGTTGTGATTAGCATTTAAAACCTGATTGCTTGATATTGAGTACACATGTGTATTCATGATACGGATCTTTCTTTACTTCAGGTTTGGAACTCGTACTTCAGTCTGGCGGTACTGTACATCAACCAGCCCAGTCTGCAGCTGGAGACTTTAACCCCATCCAAGAGGAAGAAGATTCTAGACAAGTAAGACTCAAGGCCTGATGTATACTTCACTGATTGCTGGTTGCCAGGTCTCGGCAAACTTTCAAGCCCAACTACTTGTCAAAAACCACATAAAAGCCCACTCCAATCATTACAATGTATCCTACAACAACAATAGTTCTGTTCATCGTAGATACACTGTTTGCCCTTGCACAGTGCCTTTGAAATAGTCAATTATTTGCTTTTAAACAAGCTCTGGGCAGCCTCAGACTATGTTTAGACACTAAACTTTGAAATGTTACTGGTGGGTAGGGTTTTTCATGCATGTTAATTGGAGTACTTTTGAACAGACATTTTATGACAAACAATAATTCACAGCCATTGTAGGACCCTGGTGAAAGAACCATTCAGGAAAACTGCCTTTTAATGCTGCTTGTTTTCATGTAGATCTGGCATCGCTTGTCATAGCACATCACGACCACTTTAATTTCCTTACAAAATAAAAAAAAAAAATTCAACACACTTTTTTTTACCAAAAAAAAAAAAAAAAAAGGTTAATTGCAGACATATACAGCGGGATTCCAAAGTCTGAGAGTACTAGCAAAAATGCTATTCTTTTCTAATTTATTCCAACAATTTTGATTTTGAAAAGTAGAACCATTGAAATATTTACATGAATTTCAGAGTTGTGTTTTTTTGGCTGTAGTTTTGGCCTTTGAAAAAATGTACACAGAATTTTGCTAAATGTTTGATAAATGCAAACACATTTTCTCCCCTTTTCCACCAATGAGAACTAGGTGCTAGTTCTGGGCTGGTGCTAATGCCGGTTTGGAGTTGGTTCAACTTGCGACCCTTCTAATAACCACTTTAATTCCATGGGCTAGAGAGCCACGTCATTACGTCACTTTATGTGTCTGTATTCTGTATACATATGACCAACTGTGCTAGCACTACTAGCCAACCACGCTAGCATTATTAGCCACACTAGCCCTGTTCGGCAGACTAGCGTTGATGACAATCACTGCTAGCCAGCCACACTAGCCCTGCTAGCCAACCACACTAGCGTTCATGTCCATCACTGCTAGCCAGCCACACTAGCCCCGCTAGCCAACCACACTAGCGCTGTTAGCCATGCAGTGAGTCAGCCATATCGTCTCTTTTTCCTTTTTTTTTTATATGAGACAGACTAGAAACTAGTTCTATTTTTTTAAATGGTCAAAAAGTTTTTGTTGTTCTTATTGATCATGAAAATCATTCCCCCCAGCCCCCGACATAAGCGGTTCTTGGTTATAGATCAGCAAAGCAATGGTGGCACTCTTGAATCAGTTTTCCTGTACGACAGCCAATTCTTTGTTTGTCAAAACACGAAAATTCATTCGGCCCTGAACCTGAAGAGGGGTATGTGAGGCCACATCAAGTTCCTTTTTGCATTACGCTTCCTGACGTATGTCCTCAGTTGTCCTCAGCTGCTTCTCTGAAGAAAATCCAAGGCAGTCCAAGAATATAGCTGAGCAGTGGAAAAATCAAACATGTTGGAAGAACATTGATCAGTCTGGAGAGTCATCTGAAGGCATAAGATCAGCATGTTTACCCTCTTACACCCACAGATTACCCATGTCAATAATCAGTACTGATCAAGCTGCCTTCAAAGCACAAACTGAGATCAGATCAGGCTAAAGATCCTGCAGTACACACGCAGCATAAGTCTGATGTGCTGCCAGTTCATGTCCTACTTAAGCAGATACCAGGGACTTGATGTGTACATTCAAAGCCTTAGGCATCACAGCAGTTAGATAGGAGGGTAGGTCTTTCTCTAAACTCTTCCAAAATTTTTCCGTGTTACTTTAATGACTAAAGAGACCCCACGGCATTCAGACCTCCTGTGATGTCACTGCATTTTTGCTGCCTTTCTGAACGACTCAGTAAAGAGCTCTCACTATAAATAAAGCACTACCATTTTCAATTGAGGGAGAGGAAATCCGTGTAATACTGGTGCCTGCTTTACAAGTCCGTCTGTTAATGAGCACTTGACGAAAGTGCAGAAGTGATGAAAGATGTCACGGAGCATTTTCAAAGAAGAGCAAGGACTGATCATATAATAAATCAGCGAAACTTGAGTTATTGCTTGTCTTTTAGTTTGTGTTTTTGTGTGTTAGGGAAGAGCACGTGCAGGCGTTCGTCCTCTTCGAGTACATCTACTGACTCTTCTAATCTTGAGCACAGCATGAAGGATTTAAAACCTGCTTGCATGAAACATTTAATATGCTTATACATCCTTAAGTGCATGCATACTGTAACAGGAGCAATATATACACTTTCTCAGGCTTCCATTTACTTACCATTATTGCATTTCATAGAGCCCTGGTTTGGGTGGACAGATCACTTAATGTGTGTTTGCAATGCCTTCCTTAGGATCTGTGATTAATGAGTGGGAGTCTGTATGGCTTAGTGCTTAAGAGTGTGTTTGAAATTAAAGTACTTCTTTCCTGTTAAGTACGTTTCAGTGTGTTATGATTAATTGCTTGTTCCTGAAGAGGTTGTGTGTGTGTGTGTGTGTATGTGAGACTACTGCACACTTCCTTGCAGAAGGCATCTTAATCATCATGTTTGCCGTCCCAAAGCCAAGCACACACTCACATTAGAGCTCGGATTAGCCTTGCGTACAAACAGAACAACAGACTCTGTCAGGCAAATATCAGTGTCCTGATATTTCCTCTTCTTATTTTTGCTCTCAGCTTATTAAATCTTACAGCCACAAATCTGCTAGTATGTCTATATATTATATTTTTGTTAAAATACATACATAGAGTTTTACAGCAGCAAAATAGAGGCAAATGAGATTTTCTTTCATTCCTAAACATGAAATCTAAAGTTAAAAGAGAAGTTAGGAGAAACAGATGTTATATCGAGTAAGAAAACAAAATTGCATGATTACAGGAAAATGATTAGTAACAGGGCGGTGTGCTGAGGCCCAGAGTTACTCTTACCCGAAGATTATCCATCCATCCATTATCTATGCTGATTATCCATCAGATCATCCATGCAGAGCCAATCCTAGCAGACTTCAGGCGGGAGGCAGGGTTCAGGGCAGGTCGGCTAACACAGAGATAAGCAACCGTTCACTATGGGCAATTTAGAGTAGCCAGTTGACTGAATCTGCATGACTTTGGACTGTGGGAGGAAACCCATGCAGGCACGGGGAAAACTTTCTAACTCCACACAGGAAGTCACCAATCGGCCGGCAGGTTCGAACCCAGAACCTCCCTGCTGTGAGGCTACAGTGCTAACCACTGCACCACAGTCCCACCCCTACCTGCAGATTATTTCCCTATAAAAGCATGCCCTGAAGTGTTTTATCGCTCCACAGCAATATGCCGATGATTAAAATTGTGAAGTGTTTAATGTTGTGGAATGTCCATGAAACAAGTTAGTTCCTGTTATTATTACCATAATAACATCTATAAACAGCTGTACCCTCACCAGCCTTTTTGTCTCTTTCTTGAAGTTAATAAGACAAAAAAAAAAAAATGCAGCCTGTCACATCACTGAGAAACTGGAATGTTTATAGTCCTCCGTCCCGAAAACTTTCCCGTGGCTGTTAGTTCTGACGGTTACACTGGAGACTCATGCCTAAAATATTTTTATATTAATTATTATAACGACAATTCAATCCTTTTTTAAAACAAGATTATTTGGAGAGCCCATAGAAGTTTCACTGTAAGTTTTTTTCTAGAGATAACATAACATTTTATCTGGCAAGCCAGCACTACAGTCAGAGCTGTTATATATATATATATATATATTAAAAAAAAAAAAAAACATCTTCTAACCAATCAGTATCAAGAATTCAACAGTAATGCATAATTGGTTTATGTGTATGTGCTCAGTTTTGTGTTTGTTCATCTCAATACTGCCTCCCTAATGCTGGTTCTCTTTTAGGGATAATAAAGATTAATATTCCAGCCTCTTGTTTTGTTACACGTCTTTTGTTTGCAGGTACGGTGATATGAGAGTCATGATGGCCTACGAGCTATTCAGCATGTGGCAAAACCTTGGTGAGTGTCTGCTTATCATTTTACTTGTTCTGCTCTCTCTCTCTCTCTCTCTCTCCCTCTCTAAGCCCTTACACACATGCATGGTGTTATTTGGAAAAGCAATACTGACCTCTATAGATGAAAGCAAAAATATCCACGGCAGGTCTTTATGCCTACATGTTCATAAATAATCATGTATCGTAATTCAATTTCACAGCCTAGTTTGCTCGACTGAGCATGGCATCCAGATATGCTCTTCACTTTATGAATAAATGGAACACTTACAAATCAGTATACAACAGATACATACATAAAAGTTCAAACACTCTACATAGTAAGTGGTGCTGTGAGTTTTTAGCATATTTTTAGATTATGCTAATTATAATATGTTATTCGTAATTGTACTCGTGGTAGTCATGCTGCTAACAGGACGAAAGCTAAACAGTACCACACCAGTATTTTGCTGCATAAAAATAAAACAAAAAATGTCTATTATGTTAACGCGACATGTAACTAAATCACGTTAGTAATGTGTGATGTTCACACTGATTTTGCGTTGTTTTTCTCAAGGTGAAAATAAGATCCACTTTATCCCAGGAATGATTGGACCCTTCCTAGGCGTGACCCTGGTGCCTCAGAGTGAGGTCAGGAACATCATGATCCCCATCTTCCACGACATGATGGACTGGGAGCAGCGCAAGAATGGCAATTTCAAACAGGCGAGGCCTCTATACCAGCTTTTTGAAGTAAAAGGATCAAATATGTGGCTCATCTGTAGGTTTTCCTGTAACTGAATGACGATATCAGGCTGTACAGGCCTTAAAGTCCCTGCTGTGTGTGTTTTTCAGGTGGAGGCAGAGCTGATAGACAAACTGGACAGTCTAGTGTCTGAGGGTAAAGGAGACGAGAACTACAGAGAGCTGTTTGGGTTGCTGTGAGTTCACACACACACACACACACACACACACACACACACACACACACACACACAGATAGAGAGAGCGCGAGAGAGAGATCAAAGATTTTTTTTTTGCTGTCAAATGTATTTATATGTAGCATAAAAACAAGAGAAAAAATTTCAAAAAGAAAAAAAAAAGACTAACGCTATAATAATGATATACAGTTAGAATGAAAATACAGCGAACATTGAAACAAACATCTAATGTTACTACTATAATAACTAGTATATTGCTGTATAATACTCCTAGTCTTAATTATCCCTACAAATGTGGTTTAATTTAACACTTTCATTGTTTTCGCACCTTCTAAAATAGCACTTGATCCAGCACATCCTATTGTTTTGTTTGTATTGGGGTTTTTTTTTTTTTCATTCATTTTTTCTATCACAAACAAACAGTAAATTGTCCACACTAGGGTAGGCAATTTATTTTAAAAGCATTTTTTTGTTATATTTCTTGAAATTCTCTTTGTATCCCGACAGTAATGGATAAATCAAGTGCTCTGACTATAAAAGTAATAAACATCTGTAATCATTGGCAGTCGCAAGGCTGTAAAAAGGTCTGAATGAAATGATCGGATGACGTACCTGCCTGTCTCTCATTACGCATGACCGGAGTCTTCCACATGGCCAGGCAGACACGTTGCGGACATATTGCTAAAGCTAGCCAGCTAGTCGAAAGGGTTCCATTGGATACTTTCCAATTGGAAAATGTACATATTTATGTAGTTGTGTAGACCTTAACTAGCATTCCATAGATTATTTATTGTTTTGTTTTTTGTTTTTTTAGTGTATTTATTGCCCAAAAACATACATCACACACAGTAACTATGACAACGTAACTGTTTTACTCAAACTCGACACCGTGAGTGCTTAACTCTCACACTGCTTCCGAAGAGCACTTAAACAAAAGTTTTGAAGCCGTGTTCTCTGATTCGTCTTAATGCCTTCAAATTAAGTGTCACTGAAAATGTAACCTTGGGTCACTGTCAATGATTGAACACATAAAACCTAAATAACTCTGTTTTACTTTTTTTCTTAATCTATGAACGGTTGAAATTCTATATCTTACAAATGTATATATCTTTTGTGTAAAAAAAAAAAGTGTGTATGTGTGTGTGTGTAATTGAGAGGCCATTTTGACCTGGACTCTCACGCAGAAGAGATATCGTTCATCTCAAGAGACGTCCTGGTTAAATAAAGCTTTAAAATATCTGTACTTACTGCATGTCTGTGCTCTGAATACAGATGTGTGTAATTTCAGTATTAAATCCTCACTATACACATGTAACTCAACTTGGAATGTGTCCTATCTAAAATAATGTTGGAAAAAGGCACATTTTAATATTGCATGTTGTGTATAATCTTGTATATAGTGTATTTAGTAGCCAGAGATTTAGGATTAGAGGAGTGTTATAGAAAACTGCTGTGCCAGTGCTACATTCAAACATGTTTTCTGTAGCAATACATTAAATTAACAACCTCACTGTGTTTGCTTTGTGCTGCGGGACTGTAGTACTCAGCTTTTTGGGGCCTATCCCAGGTAAGATAACACTAACCACTTTAATTCTACGCCAACTAATACCAACCTTTGTTTATGTGCTAAGCTGAGCTGCCCGTTCAGTGACGCACCACTTTAACCTCTGGTATACATCGAGAAGCCTGACATTGCTTTTTGTTGTTGATGTCTAGTCTTCTGGAAAAGATCGAGCAGGAGACGTGGCGCGAGACAGGCATCTCTTTCGTCACCTCTGTCACTCGCCTTATGGAGAGGCTGCTGGATTACAGGTGGGATTTATAGTGCCAAAGGCCAAACATGTTACTACATACCATGAACACAGCATTAATAGGTGATTATAAGGTACACTACCTGTCAAAGGTTTGGACACACCTTCTAATTCAATGTTTTCCCTTATTTTTATGACTTTAAAAGAGACTGGATAATGATGGACTGTTGTTTCTCTTTACTTAGTTGAGCGGTTGTTGA
>JAQQZR010000016.1:6562307-6587023 GCA_030068235.1 Notoglanidium macrostoma | reverse complement strand
TACCACATAATTCAGTATATGCCATACGTGTTGCTTCATAGTTTTGATGTATTCAGTAATGTTTTACAACGTAGAAATAAAGAAAAACCTATGAAAAAGAGTAGGTGTGTCTAAACTTTTGACTGGTAGTGTAGGTGTGGTCGAAAATGTAATCACGTTTCTAATTCAGTGCTCCCCGCGCTAATTCAAATAGGGTCGTGTTTTCACAGTGTTTTTATTCCACTATTCCACTAGTCAGTCAAAGAATTTGAAAGCATGCTGTGTAAACACGTCCTAACGCAATATTGACATTTGGCAAAAAAACTCAGAGGTTTGTATGTTGTATGGAAGGTTTTGCAAATTTTGTTGTAAGATAAGATATGCTAGTTCACTCAGTAATTGTTCTGTAAATAGCTAGTTTTCATGCAAGTGTAGCTCTGTAGCTGGGTTTCCATTAACCTGATTAATGCGTGGTTTTGAAACTGCGAACTAAAAAACAAGTAATGGAAACACATGAATTGTGAAAAAACTCTCAGATATCACAAAAAGTTTAAACTCTCACATGAGGGTTTTTCAGACGATAACAAAGCAGTCTTTCGCAAAGTTTTCGCCTTCAATTAAACACTACCAGCGTTATTGCTTGATTGGATGCAATCAAAATATCAGGTCTTGGATATTCGAATAACTATCGCAAGAGGAGAAAACTCAACTTTAATCACATGATGGAAACACAGACCATTCACAATTATGTTTTGTCAAAAATCACTTCTATTATGTGCAATGGATACCTGGCTTGTGTTGCCTAGCAACAGTGTTTTCAGAATTTTGCCTACTTGAAAAAAGTAAAGTGACTCACGTTTTGAAAGTATGTATTTACAAGTCATCCCTGATACTCTACTTATGCTTGGAGCTTCTGAACATATTCAGAAAAATATTCGAAACATGCAAACATGATCGAAATGGTGTCAGCTTCTCTCAGCTCGGAGATCTAACATTGTAACGTAAAGCTAATGTTTCTTTACTGCAGATACCACAGACGTTTAATTTAAGGTTAATGCTAAGTGTAATTTTAAACATACATGTATTTTTTTACGTCTTTAAGTCTAGCTAGTCTTTGTCTGTACTAGCTAGCTGTTTTTTTTTTTCCATTTTCCTTCCTTACTTCCTTTACTTACTTATCTAGTCTGTGGGTGCTGTCTATAATACCCAGTTGCCTAGCAACAGCGTTCTGACAACTTTACCCACTTGAATTGATGTTGTATCCTGTTCTCATATTTCCAGGTTGAAATTGACGAATTCCATTTTAATTCCATTTTAATGAGCAAATAGCTAAATAAAATTGATAATTAAGACGTGCATGTTTGATCAGTTATGAGTACTCAAAATATACACACAAAAATGTCCACTTATCAGAAAATAATGGCTTTGGGAGCAAACTCTGTTTTCTGTTTTGACACCTTCTCCAATATTTTTCCAGAAATGGGATGTTCCTTTGGGTACCAAATTCTGTTCCTTTTGCAAAAATAAACAGCATGCTTTCCAGTTATATACACACTCATACAGAGTTGCATGTCATTCTAAATGGCATTAAAAAAGTCATAGATTTGTTTATCCAGTCCTGGTTTCTGTGGACAGGGATTGCATGAAGGGAGACGAGACGGAGAACAAGAAGATCGGCTGCACCGTCAACTTGCTAGTGAGTTTATATTTGGCCCTTTCATTTAAAACAAAGTGCCATTAAAACCATTCATTTACATCATTTGGCAGACGCCTTTATCCAGAGCGACTTACCTACATCTTATTTTATACAAGTGAGCAGTAAGGGCCTTGCCCAGCAGTGGTATCTTGGTGGTGCTGGGATTTGAACTCACGACCTTCCGATCACTAATCTAACGTCATAACCACTGAGCTACCACAGACCCCATTTACGTTAGGCGCGACTAGCTAACATTCTTTCATCGACTATTTAGACCGTTTAACGTTTATTCTTTATTAGTACGATAGAAGGCATTTTTTTCAGGATGTTTTCTTTTCAGCTATTCCTGTATGATGATGGTTTGTTTTCGGCAGAACTTCTATAAGTCTGAGATCAATAAGGAGGAGATGTATATCCGCTACATTCACAAGCTGTGTGACATGCACCTGCAGGCTGAGAACTACACAGGTAAGAGAAACACACTGTCAGGAAATGTAGCAATCAGATGATGCTTTGGGATAACTCTGTATCATGAATACTTTCTTAGTAATACCCGACTGCTCTTAGACTGAACCTGACTTCTGTGTATATGAGCTGAGATACTTAGACTTAGTCTTGCTACTCTTTGTCTGTTTGTTTTTTAAATCATATCCTTATTCCAAAGATTATGTCGAGGTTATTCTGATCCGAGAGTGAAACATGCAATCGAAATAAAAAAAGTGTCAAACAGTCACGTGTTGAAGTTTTGTATCATGATTAATCTGTCGTGTTGCTCCACAGAGGCGGCGTTCACTCTGCTCCTGTACTGGGAGCTGCTGCAGTGGGAGGATCGACCCCTGCGGGAGTTTCTGCACTATCCGGCTCAGAGCGAGTGGCATCGCAAAGAAGATCTCTGCCGCAAGGTCATCCACTACTTCAACAAGGGAAAAGTAGGACACACACACACACACACACAAACATGTATATGCAAAACACACTTCCTGCAACATTTGACAAGACATCAGAACTGAGATTATGATGCAGTAAAAATAATACTAATGGTTGGCTCGATTAAGGTCCTTAGACCAATCCAAGGTGGTAAAAAATAAACATTTACTCCACTGTATCATAACTGCTATTATTTTGCGAGTGAGTACGGAATTTTTTACGTAATACAGACTTACGCTGCATGGACTTATCACTCAATAATAACTCACCAAAAGAGCAGTCTATGTTTACTCCTAATAAAAATGGCAGATGAGACAATTGACATATGAATCTGGACTGACAGTTCATCCCTCCTTCTATATCTCACTTCAGTAATCTTTCAAACGGTGCTCTCATCTTCATAAAATAATCTGAAGCTGTGGCTTATGCTTCGTCTCATGGTAAAACGAGAACGCTTTGAGTTCTTTCATGTGAGATACAATCTCTCAATGTGCTATTTTAGTATATAGGTAGTATATAGTAAGAGCGGTTAACTATATTTATTATGAATGCACCCAATGAGAAGAACTGCTGAGAAGAAAAAGCCCTAGAAGTGTCAAATCTAAAACTTTAAAAGTCCTTGTAATGATTATCAGAAAGTGAGTAAAACCACTGGTTTTACGTAAGGAATAAAACGGATTGAGAACGTTATTATTTCACTGAAACAAAACATTAATCAACACCTTTTAACCAATCGGATTTGCGCATTAAATATAATACATTATTTAACACTTTTTAATTATACTTTAAAAAAAAAAAAACAGTCATTTGAACAGTTACACTGTAGCCTGAAAACAATTTGGCTGCTATTATTTCTTTTAGGTTATAATCTAAACAAGTACACGTAACTCTATTTTTAGGAGCATGCAACTGATTTTTTATTCCCGTACATCACAAATACTGTATTACATTTTCACTTCATTGCAAAGATGGTCCAAAATTTATTAAAAAATGTCTTAATAAGTAATAATACAACCATTTATTATATAGTGAACAGCACACAGTAGTGGTGTAGGAATTTATCATTCCGGCATTCTCAGGATTTATTTCACGTCTTTGCCCTTCGCTAGACTCGGTTGTCATGACTACAGGTGAAGGGAGTCTATGAGAAAGGGCCTTGTTTATATCTGGGAGCCTTCGAAGTGAGAAAACAGGGAGACGGTTTATGGGCTAGGAGGAGAGTTTGGACTGTAGTTTATAGCACTGGGATTATACAGAGAGAGAGAGAAAGAGAGAGATGAAAATTCTTAGGGTATGTTTTGTGGACCTTCAATAAAAGACCAGCATGATCCTCAGTCCTGTATTGAGGATGGAAGCAAAAAACATTCTAATTCATGAATGATTTGATTAACACGGCTAATATTGTGACTAGAAATAATTTATTATTAACATACACTATGTATATGGACACCTGACCATCTCACACCTATGTGCTTTTTGAACATCCCAGTCCAGATTCAATCCTCCTTTGCTGTTATAAGGTTTATAGTTTATATAAGTTTTATTCTTAACCTCCACTCTTCTGGGAAGGCTTTCCACTAGATTTTGGAGCATTGCTGTGAGGATTTGTGTTCATTCAGCCAGCATTAATGAGGTCAGGCTGATGTCGGGTGAGACGATCTGGGGTGCAGTCGGCATTCCAGTTCATCCCAAAGGTGTTCTGTGGGGTTGAGGTCAGAGCTCTGTGCAGCACATTCGAGTTCTTCCATTCTGACTTCATGGATCTCTTTGTGCACTCTTTGTCATGCTGGAGCAGGTTTGGGTCTCTGAGTTCCAGTGAAGGGAAATTGTAATGCTACAGCATCCTGTATAACAGTGTGCTTCCAACTTTGTGGCAACTGTTTGGGACTACATAAAGGGCAGGTGTCCACATACCTTTGGCCATATACTGTATATATTTAACTAATATATATGTGTAACATGTATGTACAGCATATACACTTACCAGCCACTTTATTAGGAACACCTGTACTCGTTCTCATCAATCCAGTCAATCATTCAATCCAGTTTCCAGCCCAGTTTGGGTGACCCTCAGATTCCTGTTCTTGGCTGACAGGAGTGGAACCCAATGGATGTGGACTTCTGCTCTTGTAGCTCATCCACACCAAGGTTGTGCATTCTGAGATGCTTCTCCGCTCACCACGGTTGTAAAGACTGATTATATGAGTTACTATATCCTTGCTGTCAACTCAGTCCAATCTGACTCTTTTCCGCTGATCTCTCTCATCAACAAGGTGTTTCAACTTCGCCCGAGAACTGCCACTCACCCGATTTTTTTTCACAATATTCTTTGTAAACTCTAGAGACTGTTGGCTTGTGAGTATATATACAGTATGTGTGTGTTGTATGTAACTTACATATAAAGAAAGATCATGCTCCCTTACATGGACTTGTGGTGCTGTGCAGTGCCTTTTCTGCATTATTTATTATCATTAATACTAACTAGAGAAAAATAATCAATTCATTAGAAAACATCCCAAAAAGGAAAAAAGAGTTGCGACATGAATTTTATTCTTAAGTCATTCTTACATTCATTTTACTATTATTATTATTATCTCATTGACAACTTTTCTTACTCTCTTTAATGAATATACATCTGCAAAACTTAATACACTCAATTTCTTGTTTGCTAGTAATTACATTATTTTCAATGCAGCCCTGCACTCAGCTGTATTATGCTGTATACGAATGAGTCAATATTACAGTGTTGGGTCTCCCGTTAGAGCCGCGGCACTGATAAAATTTCTTCAACACCCCTTCACACTGTACTTTTGGGAATCTGGGGCCTGTTTGAGTAAATGTACTGGATAGTAATGTATGAATTCAGGCTTGCTGGCTTCAAAGTACATCCTGAATGAGTGCACGGGTTTGAACCGTGGCTGTAAATGATACATGCATGCCGAAACCATTTTGGTGTGTGCTCTGTTCTCAGTGCTGGGAGTATGGAATTCCTTTTTGCCGAGAGCTAGCCTTGCAGTATGAATCCTTATACGACTACCAAAGCCTCAGCTGGATACGGGTGAGTTCAAACTAAATCCGAAATGAGTTAGCATGAGCGAAGCACATTTGAGCTGTATAAAGTTATATCAAATGTTCTAAGTCAGATTTTGAGTTTTGATTTTTCAGCATTTATGTGTGAGAATAAAAAAAAAATTATAAATGAGGCACTGTTGAGAAGATATTGGATTTTGTATTTATAGAAAATGGAAGCAGCTTATTATGACAACATTATGGAGCAGCAGAGACTGGAGCCCGAGTTCTTCAGGGTGGGCTTTTACGGTCGAAAATTTCCTTTCTTCCTCAGGGTAAGCTTGCGTAATCGTTTTCTCTCACTCTGTTAATATTTATATCCATGACCAATGAGCCAGGGTGAGTGCTGGTATTTTCCCCTGACGCCACAGGTCACGTTAACAGGCAAAATGAGTTCAATTTAAATCCAATTTTAATACAAAGTCTTTTCATTGGGAGAGGAAAGTTGAATGTTGAATATAGATTTTTTTTTTGGCTTGGCACAGAATAAGGAGTTTGTTTGCCGTGGACACGACTATGAGAGGCTTGAAGCATTCCAGCAGAGGATGCTGGGAGAATTCCCACAAGCAATTGCCATGCAACATCCCAACCAACCAGATGAGACCATTTTGCAGTGCGATGCCCAGTGTATCCTTCAACATTAAAGAGAAAATGGGATATCAGTAGGAATACGGGGGACATTCAAATAATTGTGAAATTTTCTGTTACCCATTAGTATTCCGTAGTATTATTAACCTTTCGATCATTTTAGACAAGTCCACTAAATAAAGTACAGAACTTTGCATATAAATCTTCTTTGCTTCAATGAAACAGAGGTTTGAAATTAGAGTACTTCCTTAACGCAAAGCCTCCCAGACTTGCAGATCTACGCTGTATGTCCAGTTCCAGAAAACGTAGAAGTGCTTCAGATGGATCGTGTGCCTGACCGAATTAAAAGTTTCTACCGAGTGAACAACGTACGCCGCTTTCGCTACGACCGGCCCTTCCACAAAGGCCCCAAAGACAAGGACAATGAGTTCAAGGTAAAATAAAAAAATGCTGCCAAGTCATGCTGTATTCAGAATATACAGGAAGTGAATTGAATTATCTTTTGAGATTCCATTATCGGGAAAAAAAACATCATGAAAAGGTTATACGTACTGTATATTTGTTTTATTATTTGTAATCATTATTCTGTCCAGTCGGTCAGTGAGAATTAGCGTGTGTTAGGATCTCAATGTAATGTCAGCTTTGTAGTGGGTTTTGAAGCCATTTATTTGCAGGCGCGTTTGTAGGTTGTGAAACACTGCCTTCGAAGATACGGGTTTATGTGCAGCAAGGCCTACAATATTATTTGCAGCTTGTCTCCTGCTTCCTGTTTACCTTTTCATCTAGCTGCACTCTGGTTACTGTTGCCACTTCATTCTTTACTTTAGTCTCACTGGGTCTTATATAAATATATATTCCATGTCTAGTTTTCAGTAAAAAGAGTGCGAAGAACAGACATGAATTCCTGAAAAATATGTCCTTGCCAAGAAGAAAGATGCAAGCACAGAGGAACAGAGAGTACTCTATAAAGCAGTGGTTCAGACTGTGGCTTCTCTATTTTCTTTCTTGTTTTCCACATTTTTCTCCCCAATTTGGTCACCTGGCAATTCCAGCCTACCAGCCAACTCTCCTAACCGGGCAGGATGAAGGCTAGCACATGCTTCCTCTGAGACATGTCAAACCAAATATCTGCATCTTTTCGAACTCCTGCTCGTGCAGCCTAACACACTTGGAGAAACTGCTATCTACCCTGTTCCACATACATGAACCCACAAACGCCTGTGATTGGGCGAGCACTTTTCGGGTTGTGCCACAGAGGACTGTTTCCGGTCATGTTGAAGTCATAACTAAGCCATTGTTGTTTCTTGTTCTTTGTAGAGTCTCTGGATTGAGAGGACCACACTTATCCTCACACATCCCCTGCCGGGCATCTCTCGCTGGTTTGAAGTGGAGAAGAGAGAGCTGGTCAGTGGTTACTCGCTTTTATGCTATTGAGTTTTAGGATAGAATCACAAGGATCTTGATGGAAAAGATATTTTCTGGTGTTGTGAATCAAATTAATTGAACAAAATAAAACCAAAGGAATTGAATCAAATCGAATCCCCGGAGGACATGTAATTGATATTAAATATTAAGATAATTCCCACTTTTTTTTATATTTCCTGTTGGAACAGAATCTTAAGATTTAAGTCTTGATGGAAAATTTTCTTTTCCAGTATTAAATTGAATTGAATCAAATTGATTTGAATCCACTAAAATGTCAGTGATCAAATCAAGTCCTTTCGAATACCTAGGAGTCAAATAACTGATGCTAAGTGTTTGAATACATTCCCAAAACCCATCAGTTTTAAGTCGGACAATAGAAGGCAAACCTACTTGACATTAGCGTTAATTACTGCTACAACAATGTGCATATAGTGCAATAAAATTTGGTGTAAGCTATCAATCTAGTTTTTAAATCAGTAGATGTGAAAGCCAAAAAAATTTTTGTCAGATTGTGAATAATTGCGTTTTTAAAAATGTAAATATACTGAGTTAAGCTGTAAAAAGTACTCCACATTGATGCTGTATATAGTTTAATTCTAATATTAAGGTAGATGCAAGTGTGTGGGGGTTTTTTTTCTTTTTTTTTCCTGAAAATATAAGCTTATATAGTCCTATAGCTGTGTTTGGAAGTGCTGTTACCTGTAGATGTTTCATTTCCCCACTAGGTTGAAGTGAGTCCGCTGGAGAACGCCATCTCCGTGGTAGAGAACAAGAACCAGGAGCTGCGCACTTTAATCAGCCAGTACCAGCACAAGCAGCTGCACGGCAACATTAACCTGCTTAGCATGTGTCTCAACGGAGTGATTGATGCAGCTGTCAATGGAGGCATTGCTCGCTACCAAGAGGTGAGAAATCCAGCAAAACAGGCTCTTCTTAGGCTTGCTGTTATCAAACAGCCATGTTGTGTCTCGTCTCCAAGCCTTATAATTAACTTTGAGGGACAGATTAGCTTCAAATAAGCCTTAACTGAGTTTTAATTAAAGTTAGCGATTAAGCAAAATGCTTAATCAAAAGGCTTTAAAAGTCTGCCCAGGACCAATTTTTAAAATCTAATATCATTTTATATATTACATAATTATACAATAATCTGACCATATAGAATATTCATAAATTACTTATTTAAAGGAGTAGTCAAAGACCAAAATTTCGACAGTTACATTTTTACCCCAAATTTATTTAATTACCCACAATGTGTTCCATGGCATGTTGCTAAACTGGTAGCTATACGCTTTTCTTATTAACTTCTTAGCTACATTAGTTTTGTAGCTCCTGTGTAAAACTTAAATTAGCAAAATACATCTTCTCAAAATCAACTAGATCAGAATTAGGAAACTATAGAATTGTATAGAACACCTCAGGGAATGAAGTTTATAGCGATTACGATGTTTTATTAAAGAACAACACACCGTACTTTTTATCCATTTATAGTTACATTTATATCATAGAACATCCATAAAACAAGTCGCTATCATCACTTAAATATCGCATTAAAGCATTATTACTCTTTCTCGTAAAGTTAATAAGACAAATAACAGCTTGTCAGATTACCGAGAAACCACAAAGCTCGATGTTTTGAACATTTACGTCTGTCTTTTACAAAGCTGCTACTGACACTGGAGACTCCTTACATACATTCCTATAGAAACAAAAACATATTAGAAGGAGTGTACTAAACTAAACCTTGCAGGCAAACTATTGTCTGAATTTCTGATACAGAAAATTAATCAACTTCATCTGACCAATCAAATTCAAAAGATCTGTAATATAAAGTAATTCAGGTATACAAATTATAGCTTGAAACTGTTGCATCTATTTTTTAGGCGTTCTTTGATAAAGAATACATCTCCACTCACCCAGAGGACACAGAAAAAATCACTCAGCTCAAAGACCTCATGCAAGAACAGGTGAATACGGAAATCTCTGCACAACGTGTCCTCTGAAGCTAAACAGCCTGAAATGTTTGGACATGATCATATTGTCAGTATAATACGTTGTGTCATGTTTTAGGTCCACATCCTGGGTGTTGGGCTGGCGGTCCATGAGAAACTGGTGCACCCTGAAATGCGTCCCCTGCACAAGAAGCTGATAGATCAGTTCCAGATGATGAGGAGCAGTCTGTGCCATGTGAGAACTCACTCTTCATTTATTACTGTGCCACCGTTAACCTTCAGCTCACGGCTATGGGTGTACACTTTGTGTGTGTGTTTATTCAGTGCAGCACGTTTATGTGTTCTGTAGGGTCTGCCGAGCCTGGACAGACTGAGTGCAGCCTGCTCTGGACCCAGCAACCCACGAGCCATCCTCCCGTCTCATAATCCTATGAGCCCAGAGAGCATCAAACTCATGCACAGACACAGGTGAGCAGATCATACACACACCCATCCACACACACATACGTTTTACTTTCCTTGTGAGGACATTCCATTGATATAATATTAATGCAGCTAATTAATTCTATGCCTACATGTAAATCTAACCCTTTCCTTATCCTCAGTACCCCAAAAAACCCTTTCGGCTCCCAGTTTTTGGTCCAAGATATAAAAACGTGCCCCATGTTACGTTAAAGATTGCAGTCCAATTCCACTTAAATATGCGTCACCTACCTCTAGATTTAAAAACTCTACCTATGGAAACACAAATATTACTGCCAAATTTGAAACTATTATGAATTTATAATGGGAATTATAATGAGATTTCTTATTTGACTCTCAGTGTAATAATATAACATTAGTCTCTGTCTCATCACCTGAGGTAAGTCTCATCATCTCTTCATGTAACTGATCTCTGTTCACGTTGAGATCAGTGGGAAAATAATAATTCCATCAGTTCTGTTCTGTTGGCTAATTTTAGTGTTATGAATGTCTTTATTACAGTAGGTCATTTAAACATTTTAAAACATTGTCCACAGTTGTCTGTACAGAGCAGTGTTCTCTGTATCGATGATGATTTGTAGGCATGTAACAATTCATCCAATTCATTTCGATTCATGATACTGGGTTCACAGTTTGATTTTCCCACGATATTTTTGAAAAAAGAAAATTCAAGAAAATTTTATTACAAAACAAATGCAACATTTCTTTTCCTATACTTTGTCAACTTAAATATTCCTTGTGTTAAATATTAAATTTACTTTTGTTTCATTTTCTTAATAAGCAACAATAATCAGCTAAAACATTTGTAAAGGTTCGAGTAAAATATAATAGTCTATTAACTGAAATATTCCTTTTTATTAAAAATGAAAAAAGTTAATAGCAAAACTTTTCTTATAAATTTAAAAAGCTTACACGTAAAACAACTACCGATTTCTTGTTGAATCTGTTGGGAAATCTTTCCCATTTTAGATCTGCTTTTTGTGTTTTCATGACATTGGTGCTATGCTACTTTCCCCTACCACAATGTCACGTGTATTCCCGCTACTGCACCCACTGCTGTCTATATAACGCAATTATATTTAAAAATTAATGATAAGACAGAGTTTTTGTGGATTACCATTAAAATGTGGCAAAAGATTTTTGTGTCAATCATGAACCAGTTCCAGCTACAGGCGTTAATCATGATGTCTGATCAATTCATGGTCTGCACTATATTTTAGCTCTATCCCTATGTCTCAGCTTGGCTCACATAGTACCTGAGTAAAAAAAGTATCAGAGTATGGCTTGCTTGGTGTACACTGGACATACACTATATGTCCAAAAGTATGCGGATGCCTGACCTTGACCGCCATAACGTGGGCCTTCTCCAAACTTGTCTAACTTGTCTAACTTTTTGTCTAGAATATCTTTATATGTTGTAACATTATGATTTCCCTTCACTGGAACTAAGGGCTGTTGGTAGCCCAAACCTTTTACAGCATGACAATGCCTCAAACATAAAGCAAGGTCAATAAAGACATGGTTTGCCAAAGTTGGTTTGAAGGCACTCAAGTGGCCCGCCTGGCCTGAATTGAGCACCTTTAGGATAATCTGGAATGCTGACTACATGCCAGGCCTTCTCTCCTGACATCAGTGCCCACCCTCACTAATGCTCTTGTGGCTGAATGGGCAAATCCTCAAGCAACATTCCAAAATCTAGTGGAAAGCCTTCCCAGAAGAGGTTATTAGAGGAGGTTATTATAGCAGTATATGGAGGGACCAACTCAAGATCAACACCATACATTTGGAATATGAAGTTCCAAAGCACATATGGGTGTCATGGTCAGGCGTACACATACTACATACCTGTTTGGCCATATAGTGTAGTTACAACATGGAGGAATATGGGTAATTTATTGATCTGAGCTGTGCCACAGTAAAAAAAAAAAAAGGTTTCAGGTTCAGTAATGTGAGTTTTGAACAGAGAAATAAGCCAATCCATCGTTTTCTCATGAGCACACCACACCCAATGTGTTTTTCATGGCTCATACACTCACTGACATCGATCTCCACTTTGCTCATTACTCTTTCTCTCTTCTTCTCTCCACTCTGTTTTTGCCTCGCCTTCCCTTGTCATTTTTTGTGTTCTTCATTCTTTCTTCTCCATGTTTTGGCCATGCCATTCTACTTCATTGTTTTCTTTACCGCTCATCATCTTCTGTCCATTGGCATTTCTTTGGTCTCTTATAACAATATCTAACCTCCACCCCTTTGGCCAATTGTAATCATCTCCGAACCCTGGCTTTCCACTGCTTTGCTCCACCTTTTTCTGCTCCCCATTCACTCACATCCTACCATACCTATTTCCCCCCAATTCTACTCCATTTCATTCTCTGCAGCCCGTCTCTGTCTCGTACCGTGCGTCACTCCTCGTCTTCCCTCTCCTCCAGTGAGACGGGAAACCTCCTCATCCTCACTGACGGAGTGCTGATGGAGCATCCTGAAGAGCTCTACCGCATGCAGGTCAGTCTACAGTCTACTATACAGTCTACAGTCTACTATGTGCTTTAAAGTGAACCAGAATGTATTTGAAGACCAGATTTTTTTTTTTATTTTGAATAATAAACTGTTACTCTCCAGCCCAGTCCTTCCACATCCAGCTTGAGCTCTACTCACTCTGCTCCTCCTCAGATGATCAACTCAGGCCCTGGCAGCATCCGAGGTGAGCTGGACACTAGCAAACAGTATATTAATAAACAAAATCTTATGTTAGATCTTGGCATGTATATCAAATCAATTAGTGAAAGCTGGTAAGGGTCAGAACTTGCTATGATCAAAGCACAGTGCATGAATGAAGAGTATTATATACATAAATACCATGCAGTAAAACTTTGAGTGAGAAAATTTAAGGTTATACAGTTTAACTTTGAACTTTAAATGTGAACATGCAGTGCAGGTGTTTGAATAAAAAGTAAGTAGTGAGCAGTAGGGAAATATTGCCCTCTTTCTCTGTACAGTCGGTTCTCCATCACTGCCTGATCGATACAGGCACAACCGCGAGATGCTGATGCTACTGCCAGCACATCGAGATCGGCCCAGCAGTGCCATGTACCCCAACCTCAATGAGAACGGACAGGTACTTACACATCTAGAAAAACACGACACACTGCATTACTACATGGCTGATTTTCTCAACCAATTATGGTATGGATAAATCGCAATATGGTAACCTGGCATTTCTATAACATGTCTTAGCATGTCTTTTTCAATGTATTTTATTGGGTCTTTAGTCTATATCAATACAACTTTTTTGTCTGCAGCCTACCAACCTGCAGAGGGCCTTGTTTCATCAGGTGATTGGTCCATGCAAGCCTTGCAGTGACCCAAATCTGTCTGTGGCTGAAAAAGGTAGCTGTCTAGCTGTCTCTTTTGTTTCTTTATGTCTTTTAAACCAATAATAAATATTATTTAAAAATTTTAAAATGTTTCATGTAAAAATAATTAGGACATGACTGTGCCCTGTATTCATTGGACCTAGTGCAAGTATTCAGCTTCATGTATCAGAAATCAATGTTTACATTCCAGTTCTGTGATTCTGTCCATCATCTCTATATCACAGAAGATATAAACATTATGCAATGTTATTAGGGACCTCTTATATGACCTGATTTTTATCCAACTGACAATGATGGCCTTTTTAGGTACTAAAAGGTCCTTGAGTATCAAAATGATCAGTGGTACATAGAAATAAAGTTCATCAATCTGAAGTTGCTAGACATGTTGAATTAAGTATGTGGAATATTTTTAATCTTGCTCTATTCTGAGAGTTCAATCAGTATTTCATTACTGATTATGGATTTGTCCAGTCTTGTGCCTTTTCATGGCATTTCACACATTTTAAAATCTTTTTTTATCATATTTTTAATTTAAGTCATTACTAGCATTAGCCAGAAGTATGGAGATCCTGGTTTAACCATGCTATACACTGTCGTGTATAAATATTCTCTCCCCTTAAATCTCAATTTAATATAATTTCCTTCTTCTATTTTCTAAATGACATTATTTATGCAATGATTCTAGGTTAATAATTTGCAAGTTCAAAGGGAGGGGGAGTAAATATTTATGCAAGCCTCTGTAATTATCATTTTCAAAGTCACGCCATTGTTTTGCTGTAAAAAAAAACCCCAAAACATTTTGTGTTATAATCCCATTGTAAGTTACTGATTTCTTCTTTAGTGCTGACTGCTCCTAGCAGTTGGAGCCTGGACAGTGGTACAAGAGATGCGCTGCCTTTCCTTTCGACCCATGTGGGGAGTGTGATGGCTCCACCAGTGCCCCCTCGCAACTTTCCTCCTGGTAAGACAGCCCAGAGTTGTGCCAGAAAAAATAGTGTAGTGGAAATTAAAGGAAATATTCAAAATATGATTATACAGTAGCCTAAAGCAGTGTAGTCATGAGTGTGTTGTGTTCTGTGAATGAAAACCTTTTTCCAAAACTATTTAAAAGCTGTCGGATTCAAATATACGAATGTCCGTGGCTTTATTATGTGGTAAAATGGCAGAAATGGGATCCCCACGCAGTCAGTGTTCCCGAAGTGACTTTCAGGTGCAATAAATCTCATTCTGGTGCAAAATTAATTGATTTGCATTGGCACTGCCATGTATTTTCCACCGATTAGTAGAAACACCACGTTCATAAACACAACCTGCAGAAAGAGACAAATCTTTCTTAAGCTAAGCTATCTTGCTCTTTTTGAAAGATGGCTCATTCCTTCCTACATCCTGCTAACAAATCAGCTTGCATATTTTTGCTTAAATCAGGGCTATCATGTGCCATGGTTGGAGCCATCACACTCGTACATAAGATGTGAAGCCCGCATGCATCCATCCTTGCTGATTTCCCACCACATATGGGACACCGTTTCCCTTCCATGCCTATCCTGAATGTTAAATATGCTTCAAAAGAATTTTCTGTACTTCTTGTGTATTGAGTGCATGCGCTTTCTCCAACCTGTTTTCTATGCTGTGGTGTCCTTCCCTTTAGGGCACTTCTCAATGCACTTTGATGCTTTCCAGCAGCAGATCGGTGAATTCCCCCCAGCTCTCCCTGCACGCTCCTTAAGAAAGGTATCTTCTACCCTTTCTAGTCCTTTTTATGCATGCAACTAGCGATTGATGTCATCCTACCTGACCTGTACACCCTGTTCAGATTTCCCTGAATCCTGACTTGGATGTAATTTGTAGATTTGTAGAAGTGCATGTAGGTTTGTGCAGTTGTTAATCAGACGTCATTAAGGTCTTCTTTTCTTTTACATTGGATGTCTTATTGTTGCTACTTTGTCCGCACTGATTCACCGGGGTCTTTCCTCATTAGCGGTGCAATCAATAAATATGGGTTTAATGAGAGTTCAGACAGATAGGTTGAATAAGGGGAGACGTAAATGAAAAGATCTTTGCCATTTTTGTGCCATTTAATTAGAGCAGGCGTAGGGCATGACATGAGCAAGCTCCATTAGAGAAAACTGTTTCAGGTCTTGGGTACAGGTGACTCAGGACATGGAAATGTTTGTAAAGGCAAAGGGTAATTAAAAAAATATCACATAGGTATTAATTATCTTTCAACGTCAAGTTCACGTGCTTAGCCGGATTTGCAAGACCATGCTCCATGCACCATTGGTTTCATGACTTTAATTTCTATACTATATAACTTGTTGTTTGAATACTATTACAAAATGGAATTTTGCCCATGGCTTGTGTTCATACTAATACCATTTTCTCTTTCTCCTGGCTCCAGTCACCTCTTCACCCCATACCCGCCTCACCCACAAGTCCTCAGTCAGCCCTTGATGGAAGTAACTCCACACTGTCAGGCAGTGCCAGCAGTGGCGTCTCGTCTCTAAGCGAGAGCAACTTCTGCCCTTCCTCATCAGATGCTCCGGCACTGGACTCAACGCCCAGCTGCCAGACGTGGACCACGGACACAGACGAGTCGGAGACAGCCAGCACCGTCCGCTACAGTATCTCTGAGCCTGACGTCTTGGACAGCCTAAAGCCAGCCCCTTGCCGCAGCCACTCGGCACCTGTGGGCGTCATGCCAGTGCTCCCTCCAGATGGGCACCACCATATCCATGCTGGGCACGTTGGCCATTACCACCTCCATCAGCATGAGCCACCTCCAGCACTTCCCCCCAAACCATACCTGAGAGAAGGCTGCATCCCAGAAGAGGATTTGAGACCTGTGCCGAGACCAATGCCACGCAAGATCTCCCAACCACTGCTCACCAGCAAGGAAGAGCAGGCCAAAGTGGCATGGGAGCATGGAATCAGTGAGGAGTAGAGGTGTGGCCAATAGTGGTGCAGACCATTTGCATGTCGAGTGGTTGAAGCGGAGTTTGTAAAATTGTAGAATGAGAGAATTTGATCTGGTACACGTTACCTCCAAGACTTTTTACCAATCATCATAGGAGCCTCATTGGTCCTGATGCAGGAACTGAGTAAATCCTTTGGATGAACTTTCAAGATGATAGCGGTCTGGTTTATGCTTCGTCAGAAGTGCTTCTGGGAACTGCCTCAAAAAACTTCTGAAAGCCTGTAATGTTCTTGGCTTTCAATGCAGAAGGAGGTTCTTAATTATTTTCAGGCTGGCCATCAAATAATGGGAGTGGGGCAGTAAACAGGAATATGTATAGTGAAGGACATTTTGTTTTCCGTTCAGCCAAAATGGTGTCTCCATTTGCGGTAAGTGTATGAAGTATTAAACAGTTTTTAATGTGACCTCATTTGAGAAATAGACAATCTCATGTAGAGTTGCACTGTGTTGGCAGTTTCGGGCAAGCTACTTTAAAAATTTAGTTCAATAAGCTACAAGTACTCTGAACACTGTATAAGTGCCTCCAACCAACTGACAAGAACTTGAACAGGTAATGAGTACATCACATTAAAAATATGAAGTTAGATTATATGTTAAGAACATGAAGTAAAATGGTTTATTGATAAAAATTAAGTCTGGAATCCCACGCAACAGGCTGTGCTGTTATTGGACAGCAGTCCATGCTGATACAGCCTGATGTGAAGCGGAGTTCTTCTTATAAGCTCTTGATTACATTTTTTTATTTATTAATTAACATCACAGATTTTAAATGTTTATAGTTATTGATACATCCTCAACAAGTTAGCTCCTGTTATCACTATAAACAGTTGTCCTATTTCCAGCCTCTCTGTTCTCACTCTTGAAAACAGCAAAAACGAAAACCAAGCAAACGCCGTTTACCAAAAACCTCAAGCTCCACTGTTCTGTAGACTTTCCCAGCGGTGGAAAATTTACTGACATTCCAAATACGCTGACAGTGAAGACTCCTTCTATAAATGTTATATAAATGTCTCCTTTCATAAAGCTTCACCATTAAAAACACATTAAATAAAAGTTCTTCATTAGATTATGTGGAGACAATCCAGACAAGCCCGTGTGAATTAGATAATACGATAATGTATAATTAATATCAATTTATCATTTACGTTATAGTTGAAACTACAGTCAGAGCTCCTGTTACTGAAAATTAATACAAAGCTACTGAATTCAACATTGCTTTATTTGAAAAGAGAATAAACAAATCACATCACTGCACTTCCTTTCCAATGAAATGTAGTAGCAAAATCAAACCTGCCGTTCTAGCGTGACGTTCCCGAACTGCCTTTTTGTTGAAACTGAGTTTCAGAAGTATGTTCTGAAGGAAGCATAAACCAGCCTTGACTTGTACTAGATGTGTGCTTGCCACATTTCTACCACTACTACTATAATCTTTCTTTCTTTTTTTTTTTTTTTTTTTTTTAAAGATTTTTCTAGAGAACTGAGGATTTTGGTTTTACATTTACTCCTTTGTCAGGCGATTTTACCCAAAGTGACTTGCAGCTGAGATAGAATACGGTCCAAGCGCAGAGCTGGAGAGTTGGGGTCGAAGTTGACATTCAGGAAATATTCGGATTTGAACTCACAACCTTCCAGACCTGGGATTTGAACTCACAAGCTTCTGGACTCTTGAGTTGAACCTTAAGCACTGAGCTCCCATGGTGTTATAGACACAAGTGAAGATCTAAAATAGAGTATGAAAGCATGGCACATGTTCTTGCTTAGTGTTCTTCATAGACTTTAGCAACAGTCAGTTACGTGGAACAAATATTCAAAGATGTATGATTTTGTTAAGTCCGTCCCACATTCTGATACGCCTGTTAACCACTTAGGAATGAGAGCACTCAATGTTTTAACGTGTCCGCCATGTAAGTAGTTAAATATGGCTTATTTTCATTTGAAGAGTTTAAAAACTACTAATCTTGGAGGATGAATTCACGTCATTGTATTTTCTTTTTAAATTCTGGACGAACCGCACTTTAGCACTTAGTTCTGGAGTACCAAAAACCTTTTGAAGTAAGTGACATTGATTTAAAAGAAGCATTTTTGTTTTTGCTCAGTCATTCAGATGAGATGCTTGGGCCTTGTTTTATATTGTTATAATTACAGAAACTGTCTGTGAAGTCTGTTAAAGTCTCTGACTTTAAATATTCTCATTTATCGTCCAATAACATCCAACAAGACCTTCAGTACTCCTTACCAATACGGTACACTTTCGATTTTAGGTTAAAGAATTCAGCTCCGGAATAGGAAACTCCCTGCCAATTCTCTCGGGAGTTGGCACACTGACATGGCACTAAGAGGCTTATGTACATGGCAAAGCTTCATTACACATACACACATTTTATTATCACGCTGCAAAAGCAAATCAGCCAACCACTCGCAGCTCAATTATCCACTTAGATGAATACGAAAGCCATTTCACAGATGTCTTTACAGCGGAACTGCTTTTGCTCGCAGCATGTTTCGCTTTATTATTTCATTTCTTTCCCATTGCGTTTTTGTAAAGATGAATCTATTTTTAGATAGCAATTGTAAACCTCCCTAACTTTATCTAATAAAAACCTGTATAGTAAAAATAAGAAATACAAGATTATATATTAATTTTCCAATATTAATCCAGGGTGATGGGTGTGAACATTTGAATAATGTACACTGTTATTATGCAAGTGAGGGGATTTTGACCCTTTTAGCTGCTGAAGGATGTGCAATCACTTTTTGGTGGATACATGATGATGTGTGAGACTAGAAGGTGTGGTTTAATTTCATAAGACTTTTGTAGACACTTTGTACAAGTGTGCATGGTTTCTTTATTATAGCAGGGACGCAACAGTGAAATAAATGACACGTGGTCTACGGCAATGACTTGAGAAGACGAAATGTATTTGGATATGCATAGTGGAAATGTTTTCCACCGTTAGATTGCATTATTATTATTATTATTATTATTTATTTTTTTTTTTTCATAAGGATGTGACATGGAAACTTGTTATGGCTAATTCTGTGGCAAATACCGAAACACATCCCATTTTTCATATCCTCGTTTTCTTCTTTTTTTTTTTTTTTCTAAATTTTGCAGTATGACAAGCTGCTCATATACATTTTAGATGCCAAAGTTGTACGAACAGGCATCATGATCAGTGTTGTAAATTACACAAGCCACTGCTAATATTAGACTTAAATCATTTACATTTATTAATGTGCCAGACATTTGAGCAAGTTACAAATGAGGCAGAGAAAAATGCATATAACAGTTTTGCTTAAGGACCTCAAAATTGATTCTTTTACAATTCCTGGGATTTGAGCTCATAACATTCTGGCCACTGGCATTGCCACGTACATGAAAAAAATTTAAACTGCCTAAAAATGAACACTTTTAAAAAAGAGTAGAATTTAATTCTAAATAGGCAATTACTCATTCAAAATACAGAAATTAACATGCAAAGAGGAAAAAGGCAGATAATAACAATATACATAAATATACATTAATAAATAAAGCTATATATTATGCAAAAGTGTTTAAATATTTCTTTCCAGCAGAGAACACCGAAGCTTGAGGCCAAGGCAACTAAACACTGATATTTGCATACAAACAAACAAATAAATAAATAAAGGGGAATTCTTTTGAATTCTTTTGCTAGCAGCAATTGTCTGTCTAAAAGGAAAGATTAGGCTTGTGCTTTACTTCTGTCTTTCACTCTGAGGAATTTATTAAAACTCATACATTTCTTTAGTTTTTGAAACTTCTTTTCTGTGTCATTTGCCATTTTTTTCCCAAGTTAGATGTCTGATTTCAGTTCACTCTCTACGTCTCAGTCTGGACACACGCACAGGTGAAGTGTTGTTGCATGTCTCCTTCTCTAGAGGATCTATTTTGGATTTGGAGAATAGCTTTTTTTTAATGCCGTCTTGCGAATAGCAGACGTATATATACTAGAGAATGCACATGATATACGTTATAAAGTCTATTTAACCCTTGTTATACTTGAAGGATGTCAAAAAAACAGTTCCTGTTTTCATGTGTTATGTTTCATCTTTATGTGTATGGGAAGCGAGGACTGAAGTCTTTGTTTTAGGGAAATTGGAGATGTTTAAAGTAGCTACCTTCTGAGAACCAATGAAACATGGCCATCGGAGCCCTGAAGAATTGGCACTAAAGTCATAATTTTCAGAAAAAGAAAAATTACATATGATATCCATGTTCGTCAATCAATTAAGATTTGTAATAGATCGCATTTATTATATTAAAAGTTCTTCTTTTTTTTCATTCAAAAAAAGAAAAAAGAAAAAAAATAATCCAGCCCCATACCAGAGATGAGCAGTTAAGGATTAATGGATCTGAACCTTAAGCTCATATCAACTGCTTCCACACCCTGTGTTGTTCATGTACATTTTTTTTTTAATATTATTATTATTATTATTATTATTATTTTTTTTTTTTTTTTTTTTTTTTTTTTTTTTAACCCTTGTCTAAAATGTTCCAAGACTTATGCAAAGTTCCAGAGATGAGATAAGATTGCATCTTGGTTAGGCCAAATTGTTCATATAACAACTTTACAACAAAATATCTCTGTATATACCAAGACATATTAGCTATGAGAGTGCATGGTGTATATGTGTTGCATAAATTGTTTTCCTACATTAATATCATTAGTAATTGCATAATTTATTTACTCTTTGCATAGAATGACAAAATATGACATTATGATAAATCAAATAGATGTACATAGGCTTAATTTCCCCAGCTGATGCGTTAATATTCAACAGGCTTTGCTTTTACATGACATGGTTTGTAGGTCAGCTCAACAGTTCTTTCCATTTCTATTTGACATGTAAATTAAATTGTGATTCATTTCCTTTATCCAGTGGAATTTCCAACCTATAGGGAATCCAATCATTCATTTTACATTTCCCCCGAAACGAGTCACTTGCAATCAGTTGCACGATATAGGATCGTTAATAACACATCTGAGCCACTTGATATGTAATTTTAGAAGCAAGGGAGATGGCTGCTGTTTTTATATAAAAAAACAGTCATTATGTCCCAAGTAAAGGGAAAACCAAGGGAAGGACTTTTCAGTTGTCTTTGTACATAAAACTGTAGAAAGATCAGTACTTACAATTTTAAAAGCATTTCAATTCATACGTCCCAGCATCTGTCTTTATGTATATAATCCTTCTGTATTTATACGGTTAAGAAGGGCAAATCATGTATAGACTGGGATTAATTGTCTGCCTTGTACTTTCTGATGTAAATGTGTTTTTAAAACTAAAACGCAAACGGGGATTCAGTGATTCTTTAGATGGCCTAATCAGTTATTTTGTGTATTTTGCATTGAAAACTGAAGAACATGTTATGTTTTATGAGTATAAGTATTCTCAGTTTTTTTTTTCTTCTTCTTCTTCTTTTTTCTTTCTTTCTTTTTTTTGTATATATTGTGCTGGCATGAACAAAATGTGATGTGAACTTTAGATGTAAATACATGTTTTTTTCTCACTCACTAACTACTGTGATGTGGAATTCATTATTAATGCCTAACATTAAAGGTGATGTTTTATCGACTCATGTCTAATTAGCTTTTCCTTTTCACACACTTCATTTCAATTTTATCAAAAGGTATTTTATGTGTGTTTTTGCAACTTTGGTAAAATCTTGCTCAATTTGTATGGCATTTGAAACCCAGTTTGTTTGAATACCCAACTTCGTACTAGGAAAAGAAAAATATTAGGCCACTCAATGCCGAAGTTGGTGGTAAACTCAAATGTTTAATTAAGTCAGAGTTCCTTCTTGCAGGAGCCTGTCAAAATTGTTGTGACATGGGTGTAACTGCATTGGACATTCACAAAACCAATACCGCTTTCCCTGAGTGAGCCCACATAACCTTTCTACCAGTTTATAAAATTCACCCATAGCTCCAGATACTTTGCCTTCCAATGGCAAGCTTTCCAAATAAAAGTTTCACTCTTTGTCCTCTTTCTACTGCCACAGGTTTTTCCAGATGTATGCAAGTGGCCTTGTCTCTTCTAATAAGAAATGGCATCAGGATACATCTGTAATTGGACAACTAGCTCCAATGTATCCCAACCAAGGATCAAGTCATTTGAGACATGTCACACACATCACAACACTCAGTCTCACGGGGACTCATAAAAGTCCTCACTAACCTCAAAGCAGGCCACACAATTATTACAGACACAATTATTATTACACACAGGCCCTTGCCAATTAGATTCAGCCAGGCTATCATGTCTAGAACAGGTTAGTGTTGAGGATGCAAGAGTTACATGGATACTTCCCCTAGGCTTGCAGGTGTTGGGTTATCAATCCATGGCTGGACCCCCAATTGCAACAATGGAAAACTTTTTCTTGTTTTGGCTGAGGAACTAGCTTTGGGAGCAGTACCCCCATCAAAGAGAGATAGTCACCATGGATGCTTTCCATACAAGCCATATTTTTACACCTTTCCGCATAAGCCAGTATTGTGGCAAAGGTCGAGCAAGTCTCGTGGTCTTATACAGAATCTCCTCAGGTGGGTTCATCCAGAGTTAGCAATTCATCTGCCACACTGTTGAGAAGATACATATGTCCAAGGTAAGGGCATCTGCATCTAGAAGTGGTTGATGTATCTAAAAGATTTGGCAAGGTGTGAGTGGACTTCTTTGCTAATGCTAAGTCAATGCAATGCTGCATGTGGTTCTCCTTGGCAGAGCCAGACGGCCTGCTAGGACAAAATGTAGTCCTGATTATGATCCCTAAGTAGCTGGTAAGACCTTGGTTTTCACTACTTTGCAAGTGGCATGGACATTCTAATGGATGAATGGATTTACAGGTATGCTGCTTTAGGAGGCATCACCATGCACTTTCTCCAAGTTTTACAAGGTTAACACTTATTCTTCCAGTTGCGTAAGTAAAAAGGCCATTTTTTAAAAAGGTCATTAGGCTGAACACCTTTCTGGTTAGTCCTAAGGTGAGCCTTGTTTCTCATGACATTATTGGTATACATTATCTAGATAATTCTCAATGAACATGGTAGTTTGGATGCAAAAAGTATCCTGGTTCTATGAACTCTGAATAACCACCAGGCGTCCTTGTCATTTTGAACTGGTACCAACCTGCTGAGAACTCGGGTAAAACAGTAGAAGCTCTCCAGGTAATGCTTACAGTTACATACTGTATGTAATTAGCATTCAGTGCTGTTATGGAGGCTTCACCAAGTATAACATTTTTGAGAGTGGCAATAATTTTAATAATATTTAATAATGGATAATTAATTCACTCACTCACTTTCAGTAACTGCTTTATCTTGATCAGGGCCACAGTGGAGCCGGAGCCTATAGATCCGAGCTTGAGGTGGGAATAACCCTGGATGGGTTGCCAGTCTATTACACACACATTCACCCACTCATTCACACCTAGGGGCGATTTAGACCCCGTTTACACTTGGTTTTAAAATGCGTCTTGGCCTATCTGATCACAACTGGATAGCACTAAATACAAGTGTAAAAGACCTCGAAGATGCATTCAAGACGCATTCGCTCAAACCACTTGCCGAGGTGGTCTGGGAAACATTTAACCACATACCTTCTGTAGTGTAAATGCTAATGCGTCACAACGCATCTCCAACACAGACTTAACATTAAAATATCATTAATGCTGGACATGGAGGTTGTTTTGGCAACAGTGGGACCCGCTAGAAAAAAATAATACACAGGTGTAAACGGCAATGTGTCTCGGCGGTCCATTTGTGACCTGAATGCTCAAGATAAATTTTAAAACCAAGTGTAAACAGGGCCTTAGAGACTCCGATCCATATACTGGCATGCTTTGGAAGGAAATCAGAGAATGTTAAGGAAACACATGTAAACACGGGTAGAACATGAACAAATGAATGAATGAATGAACAAATGAACGAATGAATGAATGAATGAATGAATGAATGGGGGCACCAATAAAGTTGCCTAACCCTTGTCCTACACACTTAATGTTTCCCCTGCTCTAGCACATCCACTTAGAATAGAATAGAATAAAATGCTTTTATTGTCACTATAAGCATGTACAATGAGATTAAAAGCAGCTCCTTCAGTGCACACATATAAGTAGAACACAAAGACAGTTGAAAAACAAGTAAATAAACAGGCAAACAAATGTGCAAAAAATTTCAAAAGTTGCAAAGAAATTGTGACGCTATATACATGTATGGAATGAAATAAATAAT
>JAQQZR010000016.1:6525948-6540572 GCA_030068235.1 Notoglanidium macrostoma | reverse complement strand
CACCCTGGGTGACCCGGGGATCGAACCCAGGACCTTCTTGCTGTGAGGCGACAGTGCTAACCACCGCACCACCCTAATCACTAGTCATCAAATTTAATTATAATTTCAGTTAAAAGCTTGAAAGCACCACAATCCAGAAATTCCGATCATTTTTTGGGAAGCCTTCAAGAGAGAGACAATATCAATGATTAAAAGTCTGTGGTAAATGCAACATAACACACATGACTGAGTTTCTGTGGAGCTCTAATGCTGCAATCTGTTCTGCTCAGAAGTTCCAAGTCGATTTTCCCGACTTCCAATCTAAACACGTTCCAGCGCTTCGGCTCGGGAAAATATGGATACCGAGAGCAAGATACTATTTGTGTGGCTAGTGTCTGAATTTGATAAACATGTATAGAAAATCTATGTTAACTATAAAAAAAATGAATGGAATTAAATTACAAATCTAAACTTACACACCTGGTGAAATATCAACACAACACGAAAAAGTTACACATCAAGTTTTATCATGAATAAATTGACGCAATGTTAAATATGTTGACCGGTGACGCCATCATGTGTGTTTACACCAGAGAACTCGGGCAAGGTCGATGTCGGAATGACCATTCCGTTGCGTTTTTCTGTGTCGGAAGTCTGTTATTTCCAAGTTTTGAGTACAACAGCTTGCAGTGTTAGTTTCAGCCCAAATCTCACACACCTGTTCCAGCTAATTAAAGGCTTTAATAGCCTCAGAGTATTAGTCATGTGCGCTGGGAGTAAACTCTGCAGGAGTGTGTTGCTCACAGTCTACGAAGAACTTGAGTTCAAATCCTTTGCACTTCATTTCCCAAAAAGTAGGTGCAAACTTTTTTTTTTCCACAGTTATTTCTAACAATTAAGTTTCTGATACTGACTACTCTACATTGATAATACAGCCATGGCACAATGAATCCACTTAAACACTGGCAAATTCCTAAAACATTACATCTGAAACATTAACTGTAAAGGTAACTATTAAGTAAGGAATAAAACGACTCACCATGAAGTGGAGTTACTGTTAATACCCCAGTGATGATGATCCTATAAAATCTTGTCTGAAGGCGTTTTATTCCTCTTAATCCACAGCCAACCAGACAAAACTATTTTTATTCATTAAATAATGTAGATGTAGAATGTAGATCTGTATTTAATGTTGTAGAAAATACAGGAAACAAGTTACTTCCTGTATCTCAGCTACACATAAACACACATTTAGTTCCTTCACCAGCACCTCTTTTTTTTTCTAATTTAATAACATGGAAAAAAAAATCGAAAGTCATTTTTAGTGAGAAACGAACACCAAAGCTCTTAATTCTGAAGATTATAGGAGTTGAATAATATTAAAAGGCAGTTTTGCTTCACTGCTTCCTTACTGCTTGGTGCTCATCTGAGGGAAAAATCTGTAGCTGTCTTATCTGTTGACATACTCTTAAGGTTTTTTTTGTTTCTCTCCGTCCTCTAGGACTCTTATTAGTAATGCCAAAACAAAACTCTAAACTCTTTTCCTTTTGATTTTCTCCTCTTTTAGATTGTGGACACACCCACATTGCTTTTTTTTTTTTTTTTTTTTAATGTATTGGAATTCTATTTCCGAGAGTTACATTTAAGGTACAGTTAGGGTTTCGTCCATCCAGAAACCGCAGAGCCTAAGTGTTAGCTTACAGGGAGGACACCAACAGGGACTGGGTTCCTTTCTGGCTCTTACACCAGATTTTGAAAGCATTTCGACGAATGGTTTGAAACCTGAAAAGGAACGAAAAGATAGCTGGTTTTTCCAGTGCCGTTTGTGACGACATCAGTGGGCATGACCGAGGAAGCAGGACGAATACAATGGAAAAGGATAAATCAGACAAATATCTGCAATGACAGTACAAAAGCTCACAGGTAATCGATTCGACCTGCCGTCTCGCTGCTACTGCTACAGTGCATTGTGCAGCGCACTCTGATGACACGTCTTTGATTATAATGGTTCCACTCAAAACCGGTGGTAACTTGGGCTGGTTCGCTAGCTGGCACCAAGGTTTAAAGAATCCTGAACGCAACTGGTTCAAGAACCCATTCCCTGTTGGTTAATAAAAGCAGTACGAGAGGCAATGACATTGTGATAGATATGAAAGGGATGGAATCCTGTTTCAGCTGATCGTGAACATCACGACCAATTAATCACTGGATAGACTAAGATGGCTGAATAATTTGGGTATCATGTTTTGTCCTTTATATGTACACAAAGCACCAAAATCTTATCAACACAGTGTTGGCGATGTTGTCTTTATCGTACCATGAATCTCATTAGCTTATTGTTTTTGTGCTTTCCGACATCCCTGATTGATGGTGCACCGGCTGGTGGTCCCATAGGAAAGGCTGTGTGTGTGTGTGTGTGCTTGGAAGTTCCTGCTAGCAGCTCATCGACCCAGAGCACTCACTGTACGCCAGCCTGGTGCTCTTAAAGCTCAGGAAATGGAAGGCAAAAGTAATGAAATATTAATGTGGAATGGTGAGGGGTTCTAGTGAAATCCATTAAAGCGAGCAAAAATCAATTGAACGCGGCCCTGTGCCACGAGAGAAGGGAACCAGATCTGGACAGACGAGCCTGCTCTTATCTCCTCTTACCTCCATGTCGATTACAACAAAGAACACACACAGAGCAGACATTAGCGTTGGCCATTCAGAGTGTAGCAGTTTAGTGTAATAGTGTTCCCCAATGCAGCTTATGAAGATGCTGCTATAAAAAGGCTGCCTAATCTTATGCAATAGTGGCATCGTCAGTAGTCCTGTTGAAACTACTCTTGAAAATCGGATATGCGCGTTTCCTCAGGATTCGTGCAAATTTAGCTCATTATTTTTGGAATTCCAAGGTGTGTATATATACCCCCATGCTTAGCAATACATATATCTTTTTCCTAGTTTGGCTTAGTCCAGAACTCAGGTCCTCTGTACTCCAAATCTCCATGACAGCTACCTTAAAGTGCCATGATCTCAGACTACCAAATCAGCTTCGGTAAGAAATGTCAACTCCGTATAGGTGTGGCAGCTTGGGATACCCCGACAAATGTTGACATTTTCTAATCACAAGTCTAATCATCACTTCACTCTACTGATCTCTCTTGGCCCGAACATCTCCGAGTTTAGCGTTATCGTGGCTAAATGGTACAAACTCGCCATCTATGTCAAGCATCTATTAAAGCACACTGATGTAACCATGTAGATAGATCAGAGTGACTGAGCGGTCATTTATGGCAGGGTGATTTTTGATGTACAAGTTATGCCGTATGAGAGTGAGACGTGCTGCATCCTTCTGAAGGTCATTGGAGACTCTGCTATGTTGTGTTTTCATTCCTGGGACTGAATATAGGAGGGAAAATGAAAACCGTCCACAATGGGATAAAATGTCAACCTTGCATCACATTACATCATCCAGGTAATAGGACAAACTGTGCGACAGTGTAACCCAAACGCAAAAATTAGTGCAAAAACAGTGTTGCAGGTACAAATACATACAAGCGGACAGAATATATATAGGACACGGGGGCATCGTTAACTAGGTTGGGTTATGCGCAAACCTCGGCGAAACTGCAGATTTGTTCAGACTATAATGATCATAGACAGGAATATGTAGCAACATGAATGTAGTCCATTGGATTGGAATATGGCTAGAAATGCTCCGTGTGGTGCAATACCAATATAAGTAGTGGTGGGGTGGTGGGACACTGTGTCTGCAACTGACTAAACCAACTAGGGATTTCTCTCAAATTATATACTTATGTACTATTTTAATAATTAAAGGGGCCAGCTCACCCTTCCCAGAATCCAGTTAGGTATTTTTGTTTAATCGCTACCTGTTTCCTGTGCAGCAAAACCTCTGCAAATTCACCCATCTCATACTTTTTCTTCATCTATGTGTCATACATGGAAGCTTTGAACAAAATATGCCTCATCATTTCTTTCCTTTGCAGCCACCCATGAGAGGGACGAGGCCGGTTCGGGTGCATTACGTACGGAATAACCGTATACGAAAACAGAATGGATCAGTCGAAAGATCCCTTGACAAGATATCAATTTAAGATACTTGGCCTAGGATGTCGTGGGATTGTTGCGAATTGTTTTAGAATGTCACTATACTCAAAAATGGCACTTGGTACAGAGGATTCTGGGAAGGGTGAGCCGGCCCCTTTAAATACTACCACTAATGAGTTTTCCTATTACATGAATTTTAAAAATCTCTCACATAGTCTTCAAATCTACTGAAAATGCTGTATTACATACCAGTCTTCTGGATTTTCTAGATCGTAGTGAACACTTTTAAATGGAGAGTCAAAGGACAAAGTCATGACAACAATCACGACGGTGACGGAAACTTGATTATGCTGGTCAGTGTGTTTATCATGAAAATTTTACAGTTCAACTTGGAAACCAAGCAAACGGAGATGTTTTGGCTTTGACATGCCAGCTAGTGAATATTGCTTTTAATCCTCCATATGGAGCTAAAGTATAATTGCACTGATACACGCAAAGGCGTTGGTCAAGTATAAACCGGCCTTTAAGGAATCTTCAGTTTTCTCCTCCGGGGGAACTTTTTCTACTCTGAGGGAAAGTTCTAACAGCAGAAGGTTTTCCTTTCAGAAAAGGTTTCCATTAAAACTGAGCTGGAACCGTTGCTCATACAAGAGGACAATGTTCGTATTCTCAATTAGCACAATGAATTCCACAATGACTTGATATGAAAAAACACCTTAAGTTGCGATTTGGCAAAATTCAGAACTGATGCTCAACAGCAAGTTCCAAAATTTACAGCTAAATGATCAGATTAGTAGTCAGATAAATTATTAAATGATCAACATTTAGGAATAAAGTACATGCTACTTATCTGTAGTCATGTATTGAATAAACGTTTGATGTATGCAAGATACTAAAATAGCGGCAGATGTAAAAAGGGTTTCATCAAGAAACCTGATTTGGTTCTTTTTGTTACTCTGAAGGAACTACTAAAGGTTTAACTCCATGTTGAACGCTACACAGAAAAAAGTTCCAGTCAGAGCTTTTATTAAGCTACAGCTGTTAAGCATGAATTCTTGAGACCTTTTTCTTCTAGCTCAGAAATTTCGCTTATTCTTTAGGTTGTGTGTTCAAATCCCAGGACTCCCTGAACATTCTCTGTTAAGTCCTTTAGCAAAAGCTTTAACCCTCAACTAGATTTTATTGCCTCACTTTGGATAAGTGTCCTCGAAAAAAGGATTTGTATAATTACAAATATACATGCGACCTAAAGTAATAATGCCTCTTGTGCTGCTTTGTTGGTCCCTGACAACTCGGTTTCCAAGAAGGCTTTAGTGCAGAGGCAGCCCAAAGACCAAAAGCTGGATGGATGATGTCAACAGAGGCTCTGTGGAGCCCGAGCATTACGTTCTGTCTGGCATGATGGCAGCTGAGCGGCTTTGGGGTCTTGGTGCGTATTTGTGACATACCAACATAACATTCAAAGCAATGTTACATGCCTACAAAACAAAGCTCTTTATTGCTGAGAGGCACAGTGAGAGAGGCACCTCGCTAAAACCACAGGGGTTCTGTTTTATCGTGTGTATTTTTAAACCGTAAACTGAGCACAAAAGCTCAGGCAGCTCGATCCTGTACAGTTTTATTCTTTAAATGGGTCCCCTTTTGCTTTCATTATGGATGATCCTCTTCTAGCTATAGTTGTAGTTACAGCCTTGATTTTAGGAGCCATTGTCGTAAATGGGAATAACAACTCGACTGAAATAAAAAGACAAGCCTACGGCACGGATAAGGAGATACGCTGTTGCGGCAGGAAGAGCGAATGAGGGGAAACAGGCTGTGGATGATATTTTCCTGAGGAGTCCAAAACTGTAAAATTATTATACATCTTAATTTATAATAAAAGGCTTGTGAAGAACACCTGGGAGAGTGATATTCTGGAAATAAGTAGTGGCCATATAACAATCATTACATAATAAGCATATGAATTTGCATACCGGAACATGATTGGCCCTTGTAATGTGTGATGCAATAAAACAGTATTTGTCACGTGTTCAATACTATGAAGAGTTTTTCAGCTATGAGATGTTGAACAAGCCCTGCAGTGAGCATTTTCTGCAGTTTGTGTACTCAAATTGCCCCCTAAGAAGTTACGCATAAAAATACCTTTTGCAATCTGGGCAATGGAGCAGCACAGTGTTTTCCAAAGCATTCAGGGAATGTTTTCTTTGTCATATTCTGAAATGTTATAATAATTGGCACTGTATGTTTGATTTCTTGCTTTTCTAACAGATTTTCTAAACCAAAATCTGTCAAGAACCAACAGCCTTTATTCATCAAAGTTCATTTGAGGGTAACTGATTAGCCAGCTTCAGCTGAACGGAAACAAGTTCCTGCCTACTAGTCACTTATTTGCACGCGATATGTATGCATATAGAACACCTTGTTTTACCCTCGTATACAACTAATTTACATCTAAGAAGACACTCTAACTGTTGTGGTAGGAAACCAATAAAAGAAAAGCATTCATTAGACTAGATCTGACAAAAATAGCAAATATAAATAACTTGGACACCTTTGAAAACGTGCACGGTAAAAAGATAACTTGAAATTAACACAATTTGAAACGGTTTATTCGTTTGGTTTGTTTTTGCTTGCAATTCTTTGTTTTTGCTGAAATGTATAGCTAACATTTATTCATTTTAGGTCAGATTTAACAGGATTTCAATGGCATTTCAAAGGTTTATTTATAAATATAGCTAAGCCAAGTTTCCATCGTAAACATATGCACAAACATATACATACTGTACATTTTTCATATCAGTAAAATGCTGCAGGAAATGTATCAAGCATTGAAAAGCAGACCAGCCAATGATGAATATCACACCTGGAGTTTCAGTATTGACTTCACACATCAGAACTTTAATTACTACTAATCTGTGATTTCCAAACTTCTCTGAAGATCCAACCTGTGCAAAACACTTAAACCCCCTTACCCATGTATTTGGATGAGGTGCCTCAGTGTGGAATTAAGGTTATTGATGATATTTTTACTGCCTTTACTTACAGACTAATACTATACATAATATACATGCTCTTGTTGATATTCATTTTGATTGGTATCATTTAACTGCAAATCAGGTATTTTTCACATTGTTAGAATTGTTAGACTCAAACTTCCCCTCGGGGATTAATACACTATCCAAAATCCAAACAAAATTACAAAATATACACAAACTTCAAACAGTTGTGAGTTTCAGCTTACAGATATGACAAGATGAAGCCGATGAAGGAAACGGTCAGTGCAATTGCACTTTTTTTTTTTTTATCAAGTTGGACTGTACACATCTTTGATGAATACAAGCCAATGCGATCAAATTCACTGAAATACAAATGGCTTTACATATTCTTCAAATTACTAATGGTAGTGGTGTACTAGCACCAGTCAGCAATAATATTAAAACCACTGACAAGTGAAGTGAATATCATTTATTATCTCGTTACAATGGCACCTGTCAAGGAGTAGGGAGCAAGTGAACAGTCAGTTCTTGAATCTGATGTGTTGGACGCAGGAAAAATGGGCAAGTGTAAGGATCTGAGCGACTTTGACAAGAGCCAACTGTGCTGGCTAGACGACTGGGTCCGAGCATCTCCAAAACAGCTGGTCTTGTGGGGTGTTTGCAGTATGCAGTGGTTAGTATCTATCAAAATTGTTCCAAGGAAGGACAACTGGTGGACTGGTGACAGGATCATGGGCGCCCAAGGCTCATTGATGCGCATAGGGAGCGAAGCCTGTCTGGTCCAATCCCACAAAAGAGCACAAATTGTAATGCTGGCTATCATAGGCCAAAGGTTTTGGAACACAGTGCATCACTTTCTATGTATGGGCCTGTGAAGCTGCAGACTAGTCAGAATGCAGAAGTGGACCACGGAGCAATGGAAGAAGGTGGCCTGGTCTGATGAATCACATTCTCTTGTACATAATGTGGATGGCCAGGTGCATGTTACTCACCGTCTACTTAAACAGTGTTGACCAAGTACACCCCTTTATGGCAACAGTATTCTGTAATAGCAGTGGCTTCATTCGGCAGGATAATGCACCCTGCCACACTGCAGAAATTGCTCAGGAATGGTTTGAGGAACATAACAAAGAGATCCATGTGCTGACTTGACCTTCAAATTCACTACATCTCAATCCAATCGAGCATCAAATAATTCCGATCCACGGAGGCCCCACCTCGCAACTTACAGGACTTAAAGGCTCTGCTGCTAACGTCTTGGTGTCCGATACCACAGCACACCTTCAGAGGTCTTGTTGAGTCCATGCTTTGATGGGTCAGAGCTGTTTTTCTGGCACAAGGGCCTACACAATATTAGGCATGTGGTTTTAATGTTCTGGCTGATTGGTGTATAACAGTATAGCATTTTGCCTTCATTAAAAATGAGAACTGAAAGTCACCCACCAGGAGGCCATCTGTTCAGCGGTAGGTGGTCTGTCATAATGTATATTCTTAGTAACTCTCAGAACTTAAATATACGGAGCATCCCAGAAGGAATGGGACAGTCAGTTATTTCATATTTTAGCAGAAAAAAAGTATGTTAACAACATTCATGCAGATAATAGCGAAATCTTTTTTTTGAATCTGTTTTGCTTTTGAAAATGTCTTAATGTGGAAGACGTGAAATTTATATAGTTAATGTGTTTACATAATTAGTCAATTTATAGAATCAGTTTTGGTTTCCACTTATTTTTCCAATATCATTGGGTAATGAATTAAATGGTACATGGCCGACATTTGAACTACACAATGGAAGACTTATCTTAAGGCGAACCAGCGACCTTAGCAATTGCTTTTAATTACAAAATGTACTAGTTTGCTTAATATTATTTACTTGGTATAACACATTTAATCACACACACAAATTAACGTAAACTTTGGTAGTGTGGCCCAAAGACATGGTGAGTTCAGTCAGTAAACAGATCTTACAATCCAATATTTAAGCACTTATAAGCTGTTGGCCACTAAGTTTCACTGTTTTTGTCAAATCCTACCCTAAGGGCAGAGATTCCTAAATGGCAGATGGCACCAGGAGGCTTCCACCCTTCTTCTGCTTTCATTGATCCCATCCTGTGATTATCTTCATCTTTCAGGGAGAGATCTGATCCCATGGGAGGCAGAAATGGGACACTTCAGAGGCCTTTGATATGAGGTACGGAGGTTTTTTTTCTGTAGTTAGACTTCACCAAAGACGTGCGTTTTTGAGGGAGAGCGCAGTGGGGACGTTGGATGATTCTACATAGAAATGTCACTCAGTGTTCTCCTCTGTGGTTAAAAAGGAAGCTGCAGTCAGTCAGCATCGCCTCTTACAAATTCATTGCACACACTGTGTTGAGACGAATGGGGGGGAAAAAAACAACAGCAGAAGACTGAATAATTGAAAGAAGAACTTGCAGTGTACTGTATATGATGTATTAAAATAAAGGGATGGCTGGGAGCACAATGTATAGCCTAATCACATCACCAGCATGCGCCATTGCAACACAATTTCTGTAAAGTGTTCGTCGTACTCACTGTAGCAGCAGCGTAGAAATGGGTTGATAAATGAATGTGTATGACTCCTGTTAAAGTGCTACTGTTAGAGATAGTAAAATGCTAATGCTCTGCTGTGTTGGGTGTGTTGCTTTTTACCGGAGGCCATTATGTCAAATCTGAGCACGAGGCAGAGCCGCTTATAGATTAACTGTCATCCTCTCGAGAGACGCAAATATGACCAAGCGCTACCCTAGGGAATAAAAACTCAGTACTTCTAGACACCAGAGTACATGAAGAATTTTCAGTAAATGATTTTATAATATATTGGATTTGCCTTTAAACCAAGAATAATATCCTAGAGTGATACAAGATAGCTGGAACAGTTGAATATTAGTGTTCAAATCCAAGAACTGTCACAGAGCCACAGTTGGGCCCTTGAGCAAGATATTCAATTGCTTTGCTGTATGGACTAAATAAAAGCATCAGGCAAAATGAATACAGTACACAAAAACAAATTCAAGTGCAGAACCTTATACAGACTCATTCTGTATTGATCTATACTCATTTTTTCAATCAATTACAGTTCAGCAGATTTTGGGAGTCATTTAATATGTTTATACCATAGTGCTATTGAATTCTCGATTCCGATTGGTTAGGATTATATCACGTTTTGGTGAATATCTGATTTAAATCATGCTACTTTTTTTCAGCAATGGACTTGGCAGTGTGATTCTGGGTGCAGTATTACTTAGTGCAATCATGGACAACAGTCACTATGTAGCTAAACACCGTGATATTACAATGGCAACACTTTAACAGTTTTGGTGCAGTTTGGAATAATTCTGCTTAAGATAACAAAATGCAAGACTGTTTGAATTCCCAACAGATGCGATATGTGCTTGAACTGTACCAGAAGGCGAACTGATAAAGAAGATAATAAATATGTAAATACAGAAGCACCATGTTGTTTACTACATCAGTCAGTTAAACCATGTAGATTGAGCAAGTGTACAAAGATGTGGGCATATTCATTTTTGGATGACGGACTTCCATTACAAAATGGTGCACATCTGGGAAAGGTGGAAGAGTAATCAGACTTCTTTTTTTTTTTTTTTTGCCAAATCATTGAAATGTTTTTCTTTATTTAAACAATTTTGCATTTTGTAAGCTTTCTTAATTCAGAAGGCCAGAATATTTATAGCTTATCAAACATCTTAGGAATATTCATTCGTTTGTTTGTTTCTTTCTATATTCCCCCGATGAATGTAATGTATGCAACCATGATTATACGACTAAATAAGGGATAGCCATGGCGGTTTCCTTCGAAACCTGAGGAGTATTTCCATGAGCTCGTTTCCTTGCCCAGAGATATCATCTTGTGATGGTGACACCATGTGGATGGCCTATAAAAAAAAACATTCTCGCCAACCCAAATGACCCAGGTGGCCTGGTGGTTCACTAATCAGTCACAGAAGCAGGGTTATATTTATACTATTTGCATAAAACCAGTACAAAGTATCCATCAGTTGTTCCATTCAAAATACTTAAGAAATGCTCTTGCTTTTTCCTTCCACTTGGAAAACCTCTACAAATTGACGCCATGAGCTATCGCCCTTACAGTGCTCTTCATAGGGCCAACTGTGTAACTGGTTTATTTGTTAAAACCTTAGTTAGCCGATGTTAGTAAGGATATTACAAATACTCCCACCAAATTGTGCCACTGAGTGATGTATTAAAGCAATTGTTTAGCTGTTTATTTCGTGATGTTAGTTAGCTTACTTTAGCTGATCCTGATTTCCAGGAAGGAAATGTTTTGTAGCATATATTTTAGTTACCAAATGATGAACAAAAACCTTGGATAAATCTAAAGCTTGCCCTCCAATAGATTGGCGACCTGTCCAGGGTGTTCCCCACCTCTCAAGCGAAGTCAGCTGGGATTGGCTCCAGCTTCCCCAAGACACTGAGAGATTAGCGGTATAGAGAATATGGAATACTGAAGCTGCACCTCCGTCATCATTCACGGACATGACGACTTCCTAGTGTTTTTAGTGTATTTAAAGTTGTTGAGCTGACACCAACTAACTATGAATACCAGCTATGAAAGCTGGTTTTAGACGGTGTGGCTTCGGCAGTGCTTTAAGATTAGTACTTGTCCCACTGTATGAGATGATCTAAAGAGAATCATAGCAGCTCTGCGATTTTAACAGAAATTTTTAGACACTTCAGGAACTTTGTCGGCCATCTTTGTTTACAATGGCTCTGAATCGGCTGCTGGTGAGCACGTCATATCATGCATTCTAAGTTTGCTGGTCGTATATCATGACCAAAGAATCCTTTTAATTTCATACAAAAATTCTTAGAGATTTTTGTCTACAACAGCAAAACTGGTCAGAAAATCATTCAATAACTGGCTTAAGGGTCCTCTTTGGGTTGAATTGGTCATAATGATGACTGATGACATCATAGCACAGCGATTTGGTTATGTAAACAGTTGACTTAACCCTCTCGAGGCAGGCGTTGCTGATTTGCAACAGTTAAAAACTAACTACCTTATTACCCCAGATAATTTGAGCCTGAAAGGGTTTTAAACACGTGACTTGTACAAATCAAAGATATCTGTTCATGGAATAAGCCAGTAAAAGTAAATAATTGAGCAATGAAAAAGACTTTCCATTTGAAAGCTTTGTAATTTTTAGATGTATTCAGGATACTCATGACTAAGCAGAAGCTTTGAATTCAAGCATGAATGAAAAAGAGGATTTATTAGTCATGAATGAGTGAAGCTAAGTGGGGGGAAAGGCCTGAAACAGCGAATAAAATCTGAATCCGCTGAATTTTATGTAATTGTGGAACAATGCAGGCATAAGCGTAAACCATAACTTATAACAATACGGAAAAGTCCAAACGACCAGGACATCCAACCGTCAGCGACGAATGAAATCACTGTTTTAGCAGTAGATCATAATTTCAAACATTATACAGCAGCTTCTGAATTTTATGGTCATATTCAGCATCCATAACCTCCCTCTTCTCGTCATTCATGAGCCTATAGGCAAGTCATCAATCACAGCAACACACTCTCATAAAATGGAAAATTCACTAACAAGCCATCCATAACGCACCAGCCTGCTCTTGATCTCTCATCTTTTCATTTCATGCGCTCTTCTAGTCTTGCACTGAATGAAAAGTACAGCGCGTCTTTGCACCCTGGTTTGTGCTAAAAATAGAAATGTTCTTGGCACTTAGCGAAACACTTTTCTCCAATTTATGACAAACCACATAATAACAAAAAGGCCAGCTTATGATGAAAGAACGTGCAAGACTACAATCAAATCAGGTTCTTTAGACAACTTTTTTTTACCACCTAGATGTGAGACACTGTATGTAAAACACTTGTACGGTATAATAGAAGTATTTGCAATGGATTAATCAAAAATGCCTCAAATGTGGTCCCACGTTTAGTTTCTTTGGAGCTACGAGGCTGGTGTTGAACAAGTAATTAACATCTCACCCAGAATCGTTTCTGTAAATATTTTTGCCTGAACTGCATCCAGTTCTTCAATAATGCTAAGCAAAAAACATCATGACTTACTGTAAGCTATAAACATCACCAAAACCTTCGTTTCACCATAAAGCTGAACACTGTAATGTAAGGAAGGCAGCCATTATAGACATCTTAATACAGTGAGGTGTCGTCTCACACTCGATTGTGTTTACACCAGGAATGAAACTCGATATGAATACATTCAGAAAGAACAGATGCAGGTGAGGACAGGAAGCACATAGCCAGACCTTTTACAATTGGTGGCTGCATTAGACCCAGCAGGCACTTTCAGACCAAACAGTTCTAGGGACTGATTGAGAGGAACGTCCCACTGGGGAGCTCTCCTGAGAACGACATCCCTTCAAGGGCTTTTTACTGTTCGCATTTGCACCTCCAGTAGGAAAGCCGAAGTGACGCAAGTCTGCTACCGGTTGCTATAGCGATGCCACTTGTTTGTTGTTTGTTTTTAGACGGACGCGCGTCTTATCCAAGAGTGTTCTTGCGTTGCTGTGAACTACCAGCAAACTAGCGACATTTGGATTTACTTTCTTGTGTCATGTCTCGGTCACGTTTCTACAGAAACGGATTTCATTGCGCCGTAGTGCTTCTAGTAAATTGTACATTATAAAGAGCAAATTCATGATGGAAAATAGCTGGTGGTTGCTTAAAATATGCTTACCTGACAAGGATTATTATTTTATTATGTTTTCTTATGTGATAGCTGAAGAAAAAACCATTTAGTTTCATTAAGATTTTTAGAGCTTGTGTCAAAATCATGTTGCATTTCCTTCGTTGCATGTAGGCACAATAAAGCCTGGACTTCCCCGTCCCCAGGTGCCTAATGACTCATGGTGTGGCAGTTGAGGCTGGTACAAAGCATTAATCCGCATCTGCAGAAAATGATATAATGTGACCTCCTCTGTCTGTGTACAAGCTGTATATGATCCTCATATATACAAACATAAAAAGCACACAACGTTTGTTTGTTGTCCATCAAGCTATATAAAATCCTTAACATACATGGGTCACGACATCTTCACACTCAAAACAAACTCCATTTCCTACAACACACTACTATGAACACCACCACATGGATCAGTCACATGACTCAAAGCATCCAGAATTCTATACTGTAGGTATCTGAACATAATAAAAAATCCATCATAATCTACTTCTAATTATTCTAGCTTCATTAGAACAAGCTTGTTTGTTTGATTGCCCTTCTGGATTACAATTTGTTTGTTTGATACTTTTTATTCCTGTCTTTTCTCCATCCATATATGCCTTGTGTGTGTGTATATATATATATATATATATATATAAAACATATATTATAACACTTTGATATTTGTGTTTTATTATAACATTTTATATAATACTTTTGTAGTGGTTAGCACTGTCGCCTCACAGCAAGAAGGTCCTGGGTTCGATCTCTGGGTCACCCAGGGTGCCTTTCTGTCTGGAGTTTGCATGTTCTCCCCGTGCATGCGTGGGTTTCCTCCGGGTGCACCGGTTTCCTCCCACAGTCCAAAGACATG
>JAQQZR010000016.1:6505692-6519393 GCA_030068235.1 Notoglanidium macrostoma | reverse complement strand
GAGGAAACCCACGCATGCACGGGGAGAACATGCAAACTCCACACAGAAAGGCACCCTGGGTGACCCGGGGATCGAAGGGGATTAGCGACAGTGCTGACCACCGCACCACCGTGCCGCCCTGCTGTAAAATTTAACCAGGTTACTCACTTTTCACTCAAGTTAAAACAACAAATCACTCAGCAATTAATTACATTATATTTTATTCTATTTGTTTACATTTGCATTTAGATACTCAGATCAGATTCATAGTATGTACTATTATGAGGTTAGTTCTTGGCATCAAGTACTGCTTTATACCTGGTATTTTTCTTCTTTATCTATGTACTTACATTTCCAACTTCCAGTTACATCATTTCCTGTTGATTTTGGGGTAATAATTGCCTAAATGCACCCATAACTACTATAGAAACCTGATCATTTTTGCATAAGTTAGTATGTACTTGAATATCCAATAAAGTACTCTTTGGTATGTACCGCAAAATACTTAAAGACTATTATCTACCAATTACATACCACAAATTCTGCTACATACTAGCCAATTACCACATGATATATTCATTACTGGTTATCTATGTAGTGTAAAATAAAGTGAGACTCGGCTGTTTATGTACCAATGATATTGCTGAGCCAAGTGATGTATTTTAAGGCCAGTCGTGACCTTAGTTTTATAAGATTTTATTTGAAAATTAGTCAATCACAATCTCCTGGGTTTTTATTAGTCTTTTTTTTTTATGGTAATACTTAGTAAGAATAGTTCTATCATGAAATTTACTGCTGAATGTTTATCTTTCTGACTAATCTTACAGCCAACCATCATCCAGGAAGAACACAGGATGAACAACATCCAGGTTTTATTTACACTTGAAGCGAAGAACAGACTGACATTAGCTAGCTACAGCTACTAAAGGTCACCAAAAGGTCACCGTGAAATTACTGTGGATGATGCCACATAGAAACCATAAAGGGGTCTATGAACGTTCTTCCTTGGATAACTTTTAGAACTGTGATTGTTAAGAACAGGTTTGCACTAATAGATCCAACAGACTTTAATTTAAAACTATAATCAATTCAGAAATAACTGATGCTCATATTCAAGTTCCTGTTAACACAATTAGCACTTTTTGACTATATAGCATAGTTATAGAAGAGAAACTACTTATAATCACACTATCCGTTGTCACCCAGATGGGTTCCCATTTGAGTCTGGTTCCTCTCAAGGTTCCTCATGTCATCTCGGGGAGTATTTCCCCGCCATCGTCGCCTCTGGCTTGCTCGTTAGGGCTAAATTTATACATTTAAAATGGATATATTTTCGTAAAGCCGACGTCCACTGTTAAAACTGCTATACAAATAAAGTGGAACTGAATTTATAGTATATGTAATTACTTTTGTATGTAACAGCTCTTCCATCAGATAGAACCTTATAATACGAAGGTCACAAAGCGGCATGCAGTTGCCCGAACTTGTTAGCTATATTAGCTTCACAACTCTGAAGAAGCAAATGTTGAACACCAAAACACATGTTGTATAATGGACAACACTGGGTGCAAGGGGAAAACTGTGTACATTTGAATAAAAGTTGGACAAGCCATAAGTATATGGAAAGCCAACAGCAATTTGCTTTTTTCATTCATATGGAATGAAATAAAAAGGTGACTGACCCTGCACCAGTCTGCTTGTTGAACACACCCGGGACAAGCCTCCATTTATTATTTACGAGTCATTCTGTGTACCTGCTGATTCAGGATGGAGGCCTATAAATATGCCGCTGACATCTGATTATGTCTATGAATATGAGCGTCTCCAGCAATGTATGCGAATATGTGAAAACTGTCAGAACTTCTGTCAGAATAAAGGAAACATTTCAGCTATATTGCACTGTAATCAGTTTACAGCAAACAAGCATTGTACATAGGACATCTTATTCAATTTCACTGATTCACACTGATCTACTATTACCATCATAAATGATTATTCAACTCTGTATTTTGATGTGGATTTGATTTATGCTATTATGCCATGTCTTGTAAAGCCATTTGATGGTTATTTTCATTCAGTTGAGTTGTCATGTTACATTAAAGCTGACGTCGACAGGAGAACAGTACACCAATAAACACGTCAACGCGTTCAGAAGTCTATGCCTGTCTTATCTGATTATCTTAAAGGGGCTGAAATGCAGTCGATGTATAAGATCGCCTGAACGCTCTGCATTTGGCTCGAACAAGCCACCGCCTTTATTATCGAATAATTCCTCAGTTTGGTGTATTTTTCAACCTTTTTCTCTCCGCTGCAGTTGAAAAGTTGTTCTCATCTCTTTCTAAGACCTACTGGGTTTTGTGGTCTATTTTTGGTGTGAAGATCCAAATTTGTGTTTAAAATGCACAGATCCTTATACAAGAGTGTTTTCCCACTGCACCTTCAAAAACAAGAACTAACCTAAACGGGAGCAGAACGTCTGGTATTGCTATTTTCCACGAAGTTGAGAGATAAGTGAAGCAAGCGGTTGCAGCGACTGCTGTAAAAATGACTCCATTTTAATCACGGAAACAAATTGACGCCGTTGTCAAATTCAACGTGGATGAAATGTCCAATCAGCTATTTGATCCTGAACAATAATGAGAAAACATTATCATTAAAATAACCTCACCTTCAACTTCATTTCATGACAATGAGGCAAAATGGAAAGAACATTGTAAGGAAATAATAAACATCATACAGACCTCTGCAAATGCTGCCTCTTGTATAATAGGTCATAACTTACATTTTTGTTTGTGCAGGTGTGTTTTGTAAGAAATTTAAAACGGGACTGGATAAAGCTTTGAGCTACTGAAAGTCCCAGCCCTGCCAAGGTGCCACTGTTGGATCCTTGAGCAAGACACTTACCCATCCAACCGAGGAATCACTGGGGAACTTTTTTCCTAACAATGTGCTCACACTTGCAGCGATGTCACTCTATGCTGGTCGCTTGTGGGCGTTCCTATCTTTAGTTTACTGTTAGGTTTCACTGGTAAGGCCAGGCTAGTGCGATATCCACACAAGCTAGCTATGGAACGTATATAAAACCACCCACGTCAGATTTCTTCCCACTAAAAATAAAATACTGAAGTGAATTGCTTAGGCATAAAATGCATCCATGAGGTGCATTGCTGTACTTGTAACAGAAATGTTCTGCTTTTCATAAATTTCCCTGTCTTTAAGGGTTTTATGTACCAAAAAATGTTCAAGTTTGGGGAAATGTGGCACTCCATAGCAACTCCTTAGCAAAACAGGGATTATCAGTGGGTCAGGAGTTGGGAGTAATCAATCTTTGGAACCAAAAAACACGGATAATGTTTCATAGTCGGTGAGAAAAATCATTATCTTTGTGTCGCTTGCTCAACCTTCGTGTTGCTAAGGATTGCTTCACGTCCTGTCACTGGAATCCACCATTATTCATTGAAAATGAATGACGTAGGGCTTCTTTATTGCGTTGCTGCAACAAACAGTGCTGCAAGCTCTATCCTGAAGTACCCTCGGGTACCAAAAGCAATGCATGTGCAACCTGTGGTACTGGATTGTGCCAAAAGTCATAGTATTTTGTGCAGTGGAAAAACACCCTAGGGTAATATCGAGGCTTGATATTGAAAATCAGCATACGGGGAATGTGCCTCGGCTTGTGGTGCTTACCAGGACGTGATGAGGTACTGAGCTAGGTTGATGCTGATTGGAGAGCCTGTGATGGTGACGTGTCTGTCACTGGTGCTGTCCAGCTGACTGCCAATCTTGATTTGAGCACCGGACACCTGGCGGATCTCGTTGATTTTCGTACCTTGTCTGCCGATGATGGAACCAATCAGCTGTCAGGACAGAGGAGAAGCAATAACAAAACAAAGACAATGAAAGTAACCATTTTGCTGCAAGTTACAAAGAGAAATGCTAGTCATTTTAGTAACCGTCTGTGATGGTGGGCGTGGCCAATTTGGCACCTTGCCTTTTTAGCACATGGCTGATGCATTATAAATCCCTGTATTGCATATGTCTTGCTGTCCGCCAACAAACCTGAACTTTTGAATGCATGAGTTTTCTGTTGCACTTGTGGGATTAACAGCATATGATGGTTTTTTGCGCTGGGTACGATGCTGCAAAATCTGTTTCATATTTCATTAAGTGCATCCCGGTCAGTTGGGAAGTGTATGTGGTTCTGAAATTGTCAGAGGGGTGATGTCAGCACTACAGACTGTACAGCAGAGAAAGCTGAGTGGGACATTTTTCAATAACTGTGAGGGCCCCAGTACACTGAGAAATACCTCAGGCCAGAAAGCGAAGGGGATAAAAAAATGGCTTTAGGTTTGAGACTTCAAATCATTTGGATGACTTCCGAGAGACTTGGCAGAATCAGGAATATGATGACTTGGCAGATGATGTGTTCACAAAATGATGTCATACAAAAAAATAACCAGAAATATTTTAAGAATTCTGAAATCTGGTCAGGGCTAAATAGGTTATTATGGCGTAGTAAGTGGTTCAAAATTAATCACTGACATCTAATAAACTCAATTTAGAAGAGTATGCAAGAAGCCATTAATACTAGAAGGGCCAAATTGTTGTCCATATGCAGTAGTCTTTGATTTAGAAAGTACATTTTTTTTTTTTTTTGTAACAATCTTTAACTTTGATTCCTATTTCAAGCCCTTCATCATCACCTCAAAATAGCAATGTATCATAGAACCCTTTGGCTATGTTTTGGAGCGCCGCTATAAAACTCGAGTACGTCTGTTAACCCACAGTGCTTTGCTGTGTGAAGTAGATAGCCTGTCAAGTGTAGTCCACAAACTCCTCAATCTGTGTTCAACTGCAGCCCTTCAAAACGTGTAAAACAAGACGCCTTCGCTGGACGCGCATCGCCTGTCTGTTCCATTAAATGGCTATTGATCTCGAAACTCAACATTGGAGCCTAGATCAAATTCGCAGTTTATTGGACAGTTATCCAAAGTGCAGGGTCTGAATCAAAGGCTCTGAAAGGTCCCTAGGGAATAATGTCAGGCTTGGACAATGAAAAAGTGACCCCCATGCAGATGTGTTGGTGGTTTGGCATTCGTTTGACAGACAGCTCCTTCTTTTTATTTCACTCACCCACTCTGTCGCTGCATTCCTCCCTTGCTCTGCGAGTAGCTGAGTGTGTCTCTGTGTGTGTTTTACCCACAGAACATTCCTTTCCTCACAAGTCATATGGCTGCTGCAGCTCCTGATTTGTCACACTGCTCTCCCTGGTGCCTGAGGCTATTAATGGCTCGGCTGATTATGTCGGTGTCTAAGTGCTTGGTGGAAGACCTCCAGGTCTTGCTGCCACCCCAGCGCAGTCAGTCCATCCCCATCCAATGCTTTTATGAAACTCTGAATTATTCATATACCCTTCCTCAAGACGCAATAAACAGCAGGTTCCACTTCCATTTTTTTTTTTTTTTGTTATTCTTAGCCGAAGTGTGCAATATCAAAACTTTTGATGCCAGCCGTCATAGATATTGCCACAATGGGAACAAATCACATCAGCCAGGGTAAATCCCTCTCAAGTCCAAAGCTAGCATTAGGTCTATTTTGGCCTGGCCTTTATAATTTGAAAAAGCCAGGGAGATGAAGGCGGCCACGGCTCAGCAAAGACCAGGCCGCTCCTACTGATCCTGCCGATCTTGGCCAGGCCTCAGACTTACAGACCTGGTGTCTGTGCCACTGCGTTCGCAAGCACCAGCTCTGATCCCTGTCTAATTGCCACATGTTCATGAAGACTTGGCGGGGAGGGCTGCTGTGGAGAACGAGCTCCTCTAGAGAGGAAGATGTGATTGCTTGTGATAAACAACTTCCTTCTGCCAGGCGTTTGATGTTTGTCTGATCTCGCCTTGCTGCAGTATCACTACGCCGCGAGGCCATTTCAATAATAAATTCCACGTTATCTCTGTAATAGCATTTTTTTGGAAATATGAATGTGGAAACATTCACATCTGGACCTGTTCGGCGGGAAAAGTATGCTCTTTGAAGGATGCATTTGCAAAGGTTTATGAATGTAGTGATAGAACAGAAGCATTAGGTAGATTTACTATAACATGACTTGACAAGTCGGAGGACGTGCATTTAAAATTTTCTTCGATCTTGTCTAATCTTTAACTCATGAATATTAAAGAGTAACTGTGATGCTGTGTAGTGGGCTGCACAGTAGGATTTTGGAAACTTTGACGGTTTCGTTAGGCTCCATAGGTAACAACTAAAGATCACTAGAAAAGGTAGGCAAAAAACCTATGATTCCATACTGTATTTGTATATATTTATGCCACAGTGCCGTTGAATTCTCGATTCTGATTGGTCAGAAGCTGTTGATTTCATTTTCTATAACAGCAGCTACAAAAGGAGTTCAAGCTGCATCAATCCAAGTCTCATAATAACGGAGTTATTAAATGTTATTTATGATTTGGCAAATATAAAAGGTCGGTGCTTTGTAAAAGTCAGAGGTAAAGCTGTTGGGAAGGACAGAGGACGATATGCTTGTGGTTTCTCCGTAACATGCTTTTTAGTTTGGATGTTCCACAGCAATAAATGACTAAAAACAGATGAAAGGTACACCGTGTCTTATGTTTCATGCTGCATCACACCGCCCTGTTGTGGACGATTTTCTTATAAGACCACGTCCCGTTGTCTTTTATTCCTTACTTATTTAGAATTTCATTGTGCAGATTTAACATTTAAAAATTCAACCAATTACTTTCTTCTTATGGCAAGGTCACTTGACAATTAACCTTATTAGTTTATATTTTTCAAATAGTACAATTCCAATTGTTTACTAAAATGTTCTGGAGATATCTGTGGCTATTTTATTGTATACAGTTGTATGGCTGAGAACGAGTGTTGCATTGTCCTTGAAACGTCATTCCTTGCACTTGTTCACTTGTCTCATAACAATCCCAAGAATCCCTTCTGCTATGAAGCACAACTAATAAAAACCCAACACCGAATAACAACAGATCCTCCTCCCTGCCCCAGCAGAGGCCCTTAAAATAGAAAAGCATGCGATGCACCATTGCGGATCAAGAACGCGGGCGGGTGTTGCAGGAGCCCTCGGCCAGGTCGGGAGCCAGAGGATTAATCCAGTGGGCTCAGATAGAGAGATCAGGGCAGGAGGGAGCCCCGGCGAGCAGCAATGACACACACACTGATGTTGTCCTCACTGAAATCAGGGCTTCGATGAAAAGATGAGGGGTTGCTTTTATTTACCACTCTGTTTTGACAGCCGGGGTGAGCAAAGTACGTCATCCGCCGTGACAAGATTGAACCCAACTGAAACTCCTCTGAGAGAAGCAAGGCAGAGAGAATGGTGGATGAATGGATGGCTGGACGGAAGGCTGTTTGTCTCGACAGGTTACATAACGAAATATGAAAAGCCCGATGAAGGATATTGGAACGCCTTAAAGGGCTGCGTTGCGCTTTTATGAGTTATGAACAGCCACAAATGCTCTTCCACAACAAGCCCACGGGTCTATGTCAATGTGTCGTCTGTGTTAATATATTAAACTCACCCACCACACGATATTTGATTTTTTACCTGGTGGATTTGATATTGCTTATTATTTGTGTTGGATCCTTCTCATAATGCTGTGAGTTGAGATTTATATAGCATGATAGATATTTTTCAGCCCATGGAAACCACCGTTCAGTCTATCTATAAACAGATGTCCTATGGACTGCATTCTTTCAAAACTACCTCTTCTCCTCATATGCCAGGTTATGAGTAAATTGAAGCGGTGCTTTAAAAACCGCATGGCTGCAATTTCAACCCTCCCAAATTGCAAGCATAGTGAAGACAGGCTGCCTCATTAGCTAAGACTGTAACTAAATTACGGCTGTAAAAACGAAGCCATAAACGCACTCCGCGTGCTGGTTGTGATCAGAAAGTGTGAAGAAGCAAGTGTGCAGCTCTTACGTCGTTTGGAATGAGGAGCTCCTGTGATGCCGTCTGGGTGCTGGACTCCATGCCTGCTGAGAAAGAGGAAAGATATGGAGTTCGCAAAGCTCAGGAGAACTCGATTGCATTTTGCAGCTCTAAATGATTCCCCCTTTCCTTCGCACCGATCGCTCATTACTTCAACTTGACGTGGAGCTAATATTTTGGGCTACTGAAATGCCCTGGATGGAACATGATGGATGCTAGTCCTTCTTATATCTGTCTGACGGGCTGAAAGAAAAATGCAGCTACTGTGAGGCCTTCATTTGATGAAGTTTATTGGGGATGTGATGTATTTGTCTTTATTTTCTAAGTGTTTTGTTGAAGAAACCTTCCTCAAGGGCCTTATGTACCTTATTTTTCACTGTACAAGGTTCAATATCCTAGAGAAGGTTGAGTTGAGTAGCATTTAGTAGTGCCTGAAGGATTCAGGAGTAAAGTAAATTGCACACTGTGTAAGTAACAAACAAAGGATTCAACAAAGAATTGTAGGTAGATAGATGCGACTCTTATATTGGTCCACTGCTTAGAATATTATTAAACAATACACAGCTTTAGCTTGCATCACACTAGGTAATGTAGCCCAACTATCAAACTACTTTATAGATGGGTTTGCTTCTGACATGTAGCTTAGAACCAAATTTGTGGACTGGGTAGCTCCTGGGTTCCTGAACTCATGAACTTGGATTACTGAACTCGAGTTACCGACTGTGCAAAGTTTCAACATGTTCTTTCTGTGTACATGTTGGTTTCCTCCCAAACAACTCGGTCCCACCCATTCAATCCCTAGGCGGAGGCCTGTTCTGAACCAATCACCCAAGCTTCATCTGAGGCCCATCGACAATTCTAAGAATTACCAGGTTAGCATTATATGTAAATAATGGTTTCTTTAGGCTAAAAAGCACTTTGACACTATCTGCTGCCCCACCTGGATGCTTCTACTTGCATTCCAATGAAAGCAACCTACCTCTCAACTTCCGCACATCTTATCTAGGCTGGGCCCTGAGCCAGCTCTCTTAGTCTTCAGGAGCCTTTTTTAATAGACTGAAACACTGCCTTGACTGATGAGCTTTTTACCTCCAGCATAATCGAATTCTGAAACCATCTCACGAGAGGGATATGTTCTCCAAGCTTCGGTAACAAGAGGGGGGCTACCATTGTGCTTGCATCCGATGCAAGGAAATTGCCTCGAGGCTCCCCCCCCCCATTTTTTTCCACCAAGCCAAAGTGCTTATTTACCATAATGCTTAACGGTTGGTGCCGTACCAAAGGGCTGGGGGAAAAAACCCTTGCTCCTAAACAAATATATTGGATCCCTAGACATGGTGAGAGATGTCCCAGAATTGATGGACAAGAAGGGGGTAATATCCTACATCTGCAGGTCTCGGGAGAATGAGAAGATCCTTTGGCTGAGCTGGGAATTGGAAATAGGCTTTAAAAGCCTCCGGTGCTTACTGTGAAATCCCAGCCAGACTTGGCCTTATTTTACCCAGGTCTAATCTACACGTACCATATGGCCCTTGGAGTGCAGGCGCAGTGGCTAGGCTGAGACAGACACTACTGGAAAGTTCATGTGATCCACACCCCTGTTCCCAGGTGTTTCAATGTGAGACTACTTCTGAAGATACTGGCATCCATGACATTTTATGTGAGTGAGAGTTTGAGAGACATTCAATTAGATTTCTATATTAGAAAGCTACTATGAACTTCACAGGGAAAGGGACCAAGCACACACCAATCTTCCATCAATCAGACAGATATTCTTAAGATAATTTTCTTAGGAATGTTAGGCTTTTTACGCTCTCCTCACCAAAGCTGGGCAGACCTACCAGGCAGGACGGCTGTAGCTGCTGGCTGGGCGATTGGTGTCAAACCCTGTTGCATGGACAACTGGTGCAGCTTGGCCAGCTGAGGAAGAGGTACATGGAAAAAGTGAATGAATCATTACATAATCACAATGAAGTACTAGTAGGTGAAATGGGAAAAAAATTTGCGGCAAGACTACCACGAAGTAGCCTTTATTTGTCATATATACATTATAGTACGGTGAGATTCTTTTTGTTACACATCCCAGCTTGGTGGGAAGCTGGAGTCAGAGCACCGGGTCTGCCATGATACAGCGCCCCCGGAGCAGAGAGGGTTAAGGGCCTTGCTCAAGGGACCAACCGTGGCAGCTTGGTAGTTCTTGGGCTTGAACCCCTTGACCTTCTGATCAGTAACCCGAAGCCTTACATGTTGAGCCACCACTGCCCTACAAATATATTAATCAAGCAATTTTTTTATATATTGGCTACACTGTCCTGACACAAATCTTTAGACGGCACCTTTTTTAGAGAACTATTGCAACATGAGTAAGAGAATGGACAATTATATAAGCCTAAAATGATGTAGTGTTTTATAAAGAACCTTGAAGTGACGGGCCAAAGAGCTCTTAAGAGTTTTTACTTTTTTTTTTTTGTTTCGTTTCTATATTTTTTGCTTTTAAAAATAAATGAGCCATAAACGTTCAGCGCCATAGTAGAACCCAAAGGGTCCAGTTTTGTTTCCCTAAAGAATCTTTTTGGTCCGTGATACTTGTTTGGTGCCGCAATAAAAGGAAGAGTATCTTTCAACCAGAAAGAGATATCCACAAAATGGGAACATTTGTAGAAGGAACATTTTTATTTCTCTGTGGCACTAATGGAAATGGTCAAAGACCTATCGTTCAAAACTTTTTCAGGACCTTTATTTTTAATTAATAAAGGTGCATTTAGAACTAACTGTATGTGGAGAACCATAACGGTGCTTTCGTGGGTTCTGATACCTCAAATCCTAGACGGTTATCGTCTAGTTCCTATTACTAATGGAACCCATGGAAGTGGGAATCCAACTGTTCAGTGTCTAGTTTTGAATATTACAGAAGGTTTCAAGTCGAACCTTCTTAAATATCCTTGAGAACCATTGAGGAACCATTTTCTGAAAAAGTGTGGCCTGTGTGATCTCCGTATGTTATAACTAGCATTCACTGACAATTTTGAACCTACAGCAATTTCATAAATTCTACACAAAATTGAACAACAGACGGAGTTGTATTTGGATTTTGATACAGTATTTTATAAGCTGTAAGACGATCTACGAATGATAACCTAACAGTAACATACAAAACAGCCTTTTGTAAGAAATGAGCCACAGATTCTACATTGTTGCCTGCTAGCTGAATATCACTGAACTGGTTTAGATAAGTCATAAAATGAGCATTGTAAGTCTGGGACAAGAAGAAGAATATCCACAGCTCTTACCTCTGAATGTGGAATGCCATATTGGTTCTGTACAGTGTATGCCTGCAAGAGGAAAAACAAAAATAAAGGTGTTTTTTGAAGTATCTTGCACTTCATGCGTTTCACCTACATGTCTTGAAGTTTAGGGCTGAAGCATAGCGTCTGTTATTCACACCTGAACCACTGCCATGAGAGGAGCGCAAAGCTTCAAGACGGCATTGTGTCTCTGAAGAGTTTCGTTTTTCGAACTGAAGAACTCACGAGTTCGGGCCTCGGCATTAAAGAGAATGCGAGGCTCAGTTAGCAGAGTGCTAAAGAGAGTGCCACGCGCTATTCCCAGAGGCTCTCTTTTATAAGCCTGTTTAAAAGTTTAAACATACTGCAGAGGAAGAGTGGGAGGCAGAGCAGGAAAGAGAAAAAGAAAGAGGAAAACAAGAGGAGAGACGGGAAGACGGCATGAGAGAAAAAGGAGGAAAATACGGAAGGCTAGTGATGCACAAATTATAAGTCATGCCACAGGAAAAACCCTGTTTTTTGCGTTCCTCAGGGCTGCATTCTTTATGGTGTGCTATATAAGGCCTGTGCTAATGACCGAATCATCTAATTCCGTTAACCTTGTGGAAAGATGCTGTGAATTATTAAACCATGGCGGGTGTCAGTGGGCGGGAATTTCGTGTTTGGGCAGAATTCCCTCTCCCACCAACCGACACCCATCCTAGTGCTTTCAACGAGCGCAATTCAACACCAGTGGCATTTCTAGACCAATCTCATCTGTGCTAATTAAAAAAAAACCATGGTATTTATATAGGATATCGCGTCATTCCAACATAAGTTCAATAATAGTAAACAAGCTTTTCCCATCACTGGGGGCTCGGTTAACCGTCACCAGACACATGCCTATGCTATATGCTAACTCTCTCTTTTATTAGCATGTTGTCTCTATTTCTCTTTCACCTGCCCAAGTCAAAGCAAGTTAGAGATTGGAAAAAAAGGATACTCCATTTAAACAGTTTCATTTAATTACTGGTCTCCCTCTCTCGCCTTCTCTTTCTTCCTCTTCTTAAGCAATGTCCTTGTAAATAGTGTCTAAAGCATTTATATGAGCACTCGGTGCACTATAATCCCCCTCAGCTCATAGGTTAAACAAAAAGGATTGTTGTTCTGTTTTGTCACGTCCCTGCTTTATTCTGTGTTTGCTATTTGTGTTTGTGTGTGTTGACTCGGGTCATATGCCTCTCCTGTTTTAGCCCTAGTCAGATAAGAGCATCAATAATACACTAAGCACTAGGGCTAACCACACACACACACACGCACACGCACACACGCGCGCAAACAAGTAGACAAGGGGGCATCTGGCCTTGATATTCAGCCCCACTCGGCTCACAGCGTGCTAAGCTACTGACTCTGGAATGGCTGATTTTTATCACTAACCGGGCTGTAACGCTGAGCGTCCTGATATTGCGGACGATAAAGTGTCTAGTACGTACCTAGTCAACAAGTAAGTCTGGCTGATCGTAAACCTGATTATATGACAACCCTTTCCTTTTTTTTGCTGCACATACTACTTAGCATAAATAATGCTTGGTGCAAAATTCCAACATTAGTTAAGCTGTCTAAGGATTGAGAGCTAAGTAGTTGGCTTAGCGAACGTCAACAATTAACATCAGTTACTGCTTTAGAAGTAGATACACAGTGTTATGTAGCAAGTTTCCTGGCAAGCTAGCTAATATTTGGTCATTATGTTGGTGATGCCACATGATCAGAATTGCAACTGGTTGGTCAAATCGTACTTAAGCTGCAACTTGGTTGACTCAAATACACTTTAAAACAAATAGGATGGTTGTTCAATTAAGATGAGCTGTAGAAAAGGAGGATGGGCTGCGGTCGGTGCAAATGGGAGCCGCGAACCAAGATGGTGCAAATGGATGAACTGATATTCCTGAAAGAGTTAGTCGGTTTTGTTTTCCACAGTTGAAAAAGCCTCTCATTTATTGGACCTCACGCATACTGCGTTGGATGGATGACACTGAATTCCCCTTCATAATTCCTCTTCATATTTTGGCCTTTTCAGGTGCTGTGACTCAGCCTGGTATGCTGCTAAATAACATTTTTATTCACACGCGAATCAGCAGTCGCGTGGACACAGCTTCACATACAAATGTGCATTTTATGTGATGTTATGACACTTATATAGACCAAGTTGCCAAGGCCTGTAGGAACAACTGGAACAGATGTGGAAGGTGAAGTCCAAAGTGATTCCAATGGTAACAGGAGCATTAGGCACATACCATCCCGCCAGGCAGGGGAGGTGAGAGGAGGATATATACTTACACTACCAGTCAAAAGTGTGGACACGCCTTCTAAATCCATGTTTTTTCATTATTTTTATGACTTAAAAGATGCTTCATGTCTTAAAGTAATGATGGACTGTTGTTTCTCTTTACTTAGTCGAGCGGTTGTTGATATAATACGGATTAC
>JAQQZR010000016.1:6467003-6477168 GCA_030068235.1 Notoglanidium macrostoma | reverse complement strand
ACCGCTCAACTAAGTAAAGAGAAACAACAGTCCATCATTACTTTAAGACATGACGTGTCTTTTAAGTCATAAAAATACTGAAAAAACCATTGAATTAGAAGGTGTGTCCATACTTTTGACTGGTAGTGTATGTATATATATTCCAGAGAACAAGTAATCGGACGACTAGATACGAATCGTCAAAATGTTTTAATAACTTTCCTGGAACAGGCAAGCTATAAAATAAACTTAAAATCAATATGTTTGTTGTTGCTTTTTCAGATATAGTATTGGTATTGGTGTCCAAAGTACAAACAGCTGTTAAACACTAATTTAGATTTAAATATGTTTATATTGAAATATTTGCGACGAATTAAACACGATGGTGCAGGCGGTGGTAATAGCATGAAAGTTGAAGCTAATGTTTGAGCAGAATGGACTGATGAGGAAGTGAGAGAACTGGACAGACTAACCCCGTTCATGCTAACAACAAAAATTCACTTATGTCCTTTATAGTTTGTTATTTCTGGGTGTGTAATGGCCTCTACTTGACAGTTGTATAGCCTATGGCTTATTACGTGACTTGTTTCTAATTTATTAAAGTTTGATCAATATATTACATACTAGGTTTCATATTAGCTTCACTGACGGGTTAGCAAAGCAAGCTAATTGTATTAGCTATGGACACTCACCAGAGGCAACATGCCCTTCGAAGCTTTATTTTTCTTCATAACGTCTTTATACACATTTAATGATAGGACAGGATAAATTGAATCTTTGGCTACATGTTTTTCTTCCATGTTCGTGTGTCAGATAGTAAAGGGGAACTACTCGCAGGTAGGAATTAAATGTGTGAGTGGGGAACAGGAAAAAAACTGGGAGCACAGACATGATCGGATTGGTCTGCGGAATCACTGGAGACAATCCTTTGGGTTTGTTGCTTTCCTGCAGCATTGCTATTTTTGCATAAAACAGAGAGAATCCCAAACAAATGTTGGGTAAGGGATTAAAGTGCTTCCGGATCAGTCTCTAGGGCAAAATTTCACTAGCACCTCTGTCAGCAGGTACTTATTTGGGATTGTGGGTAATCTAGGAAATTATTAACCCAAATGGAGATAAATGACCATGCTGAAGAATTGAGATCGTACTAAAAAAAAGTCAACTCAAAGATGTAATTCTAAAATAAATCTCGGATGCCACTGGTTAATTATAAAGATTAACATTCAGGCTGGATTTTCCCTTTAAATAGCATGCAAACGATCAGCAAAAACTCAGACAGCGAGTGAGACAGAGGTACTCACCTTGCCTATGATGCTCCCGACCTCCTGCGAATAAAGAAAAGACACGAGGCAAATGTCAGTGTATTGATCCAAGCACTTTCCCCCAGATGTCTGCCTGTTGGTAAAGACGAGGAAGCAGCTTGGCCTCGTCCCAGTTCTAACACACCTGCCTAAAACACTATTGCACTCCTTGATTTTTAAGCCACAGGGAACTGCACATTGTAACACACGGGCTAATACAAAAGAGACTTAACGTGAAATAAGAAGGGAAATGAACCTTCGGTAAATGATTTCTTAAAGTCGGAAAATTCCATTATCAGTTTCAATTACGAGAGCAGCTGTCTGGCTTCTAGTTATCCTTCACTAGTCTGTGGAGTTGAAATCCATGATTAGAATAAAGCAGGAAGCAATTACATGAAGCTATTCCGTGTTCTCGTTGAGGTTTCCGCAGTGGTATTGGATGGTCAGAAGCTCATCCTTGAAGCAATAAATCATATACGTTTACTTCTCAGTGATTCTTCATGCATGCAAAACGTAAAAACATTCAATTTACTTTTAGTCGGACTGAAAATTGTAATTACCTTGTAGTCACACTTTAGTGTTTTTGTTTCGTTTTAGTCAGGATTCTGTCACTGGACAGAGCCAGCTATTTCGTCCCATCTTTACTCGTCAGGGTAATTTTGAAATAAAAGGTTGTCAACGAATACTTATCGAGATCTTCACTAACAGAATTGACACTGCGGTTGAAATAATTCATTCATACTTTTTTTTAAAAATTCCAATTTTAGCTAATTATTGAGGTATAAGAAGGATAATACAGTTCCTCTTGGGCGGCCTCGTACCATCCTGTCGTGAATTAATTTCCGATAACGGCATGCCCTGTCGTTTATTTTTTTTCTTTTTCTTTTTTTATTATGAACACAAAATCTTTATATCCTCATTTGATATTTACGTGATAAAATGTGACCTGGCCCACAACAATTCCTATAATGTGCTACCATCAGAAAAATCAACAAAACTAACTAAAATAAATAAATAAATAAATACCAAATCTGCCAATTTCCAGAAGCCATGTGGGCAAAAATAAGTACACCTGCTGTATCTAGAGTAATTAACATGTAGTTCAGAGCCAGGAGCTGCTAATCATACATGCCTTGGCACTGGTTCTACAAATCTCTGGAAGTGTGCAGGTGGCATGAACACCATTCTTCCAAAAAAAATAAAAATAAAAAAATAAATAAATTCCCCTCGGTTGGTGTTTTGATGGTGGTGGTGGAAAATTCTGTCCAACATGTCAGTCCTAAATCTCTTATGTATCAAGTGGGTTGAGATGTGGTCACTGTGAAGGCCAGAGAATGGGAGTTGCATCATTTTCATCCTCATTATTGCATTGTATTGATTTGCAGTAACCATGGACACAAGCCATGCCAGCAAAATGGGTTATAGGAGACTAGCGAGGCTGTCTCTGTTCTAGTCAGCTTGGCTAACTTTTTTTTTAGTATGCTTTTATTTCATGTGTCTGGAATTGCATAACATTTAAAAGCTCCCAGTTGATTCTGCTATGTTATTTCATCTTAAGGTCACCTTTAGGTAACACTAGTTAACATTAGCATAAATAAGCGTGGGTTGTTGTAGACGCAGTGCGGAGTTCTGGAGTTTGACTCAATTCACTCCTTTTCCAATTTTGGTATGTGTTCAACCATAATCATTCATTTCAACCACCACGTTTTGACTGACAGATGACCTTTAAGAAACTGGCAAGGAAACAAAATGAATAAGGAAACAAACAAATACCAGACCAAGTAGCATCATTGCGCGGCGGATTTTAAAACCCATCGGATGTCGCCGCAGCTGAATTCTCGCGGGCAGCCAAAAAAAGGCCGAAATGATTATTTTTTTCTTGTCGACACCATCTGACACCTCTATTTTAGAAAAAATTTTTTTTTTTTTTTACCTTTCTAAACTTGGTTAGGCTTGAACTTGAAACAGTTTAAAAGTCTGATGCGGTAGGAAAGAGCAGTCAGATTAAAGATGTCTAAAACCTAAGAGCAAGTTTCATCTCCTCAAGCTTTAATCACGAGAGCTGTATGTTATATCGAAATAAACATGATAGGTTAAGATTGTACGTGGTATAAAAATAGGAAATTTAGCAAACAGGACGAAATTCATTCAATTATTTCAGCACTGATGTAAGAGTGGTCAGAGTCCGATGCATTGATGAGGCTCCTGGTCGTGAAATGCCATGACTGACGTTTGCTCGGGAATGTCAGGAATTACAACCTTAGAGCTTTAAAGTCACACCAAAGCACGAGCGGTGAGCAGTCCGATATGGAACTCCTGGGATATTAAAAGACTATGTTGTCTATGTAACTGACTGGTCAGGGTTGCGTTGGTTTAAATTACACTACTAGTTTATATCTGCGTAATTTGGGAAATAGAACGGACTAAATTTATCCAAAAATATTACGAGCAGATATAAAGGAAAATAATAACAGCGCAAGAGAGATGGGGGAAAAAAAAAAAAGTCCCATTCTCAAATGATGTTGAATTCTCAGAGTCAGAATTCACACACCATTTCTACCAGCTCTTATGGTGCACAGCAGTAAGGTGCATGCGTAATTAAAAAGGAAAAAGAAAAATCTGGTTTAAGCAACGCCCACTTCAGGTTTGACTCTATCGATGTTGGTCGCATTAAACAGATACAACTTACACCCCATGTTTATGTGGTGAAGATGTCACCAGAGGAAATGTTTTCCTAAGCCGCCACTGTGAAGTGATGGCTCATCCTAGTTGACGACTTGTTCATTAGGAATTTCATGCAAATGGGAAATGAAATTAAAAAGCCCGGGATGTAAAGCCAACAGGCACAACGCTGTGCTGTGCTGGTTCTAACGACTTCATTGTGCAAGCAGGCCAATAACCAGTTTAGTTGAACCCTCGCAGTGTTAAACGAACACTTCACCCGCAAAACAATTGCTAATATGGCCGAGTATGAATGAAAACTAGCAAGAAGGGGGGTCGCGGTTATTATGATCTCATTTGCATATCCTTAATGTTAGGCCGTGTTAAGGAATCATTTAAAACCCATTAGAGCTAAGCATCATGGGGCGAGTATCCCAAAGGCTCATAGAACTGAGATTATTTTAAGTGAGTACCATCAGATTGTCTCTATATCATGCAAAGCTTCTATTACTGGAGGTTTGCTATTTCAGGATTAGCTGTGAGGGTGATCGTGTGTGTGTGTGTGTGTGTTTTACCTTGCCGTGCATGAGCAACCTGAGGGTGAGAGTGACGTTCATGCCCCCGTCTCCGAAGTCCTGCTCACAGTTCATTCTGGCTGCGGAGTCCGGCGCAGGGAGTCGCATGAAAGAAGCTCTAGAGATATTGGAGCTGTTCAAGGTGATGAACTCTCGAGCTTCTGTTGTTTATTTTTTTGTCTTTCTTCACAATTCTGTAAGAGCAAAACACATCAGATCATTCTCGACAAGTGTTCATGTCCCTTATATCTGCGTAAAATGGACTTCTAAAAGTAAAACCATTCTAAAATGATGAAGGTTTATGTCCTCCGTCATCACAACAACATTCTCAATATAATGTCATCAAGCCATTTCTACTATACACAATATGTATTACGGTATACAGGTTTGCTAACAAACCAGTAGTTTAACATTGGAACGGATGAAAAACACTCAAAAGATGAAAATGAAATAAAAATAAACAAACACGAGTGAATATCTGCAAAAATAAATCATGTACGGCTGAAACGATGGAAATAATTTGTATCTAATCTCTAAAAAGAGCCATTACTTAAGACTCGACGTGCGTGAATGGAAAAACCTATTTTATTTAATATTTACGAAAATGAAAGGAGACTGAAGACATCTTAACATTTTATTTAATGTCTACAAAAATGTATTATTAAAAAAAAAAAAAAACATTTATTTTTATCAATGAAATTTTTAAAAACCTGTGAAAAAGCTTATCATTTTATTCAGTGGCGTCGAAAACGGCTTATATAAAGTTGAAAAGGAGAGGGGAGAGCTAAAGAATTCAACATAAAAATTCATTGAATATCTACAAAAAAAAGGTAATAAATTATTTAATACTAAAAAGTGCTGAAATAAATCTGTAAATGTAACATTTGATTTAAAAATCTACAAAAACAATCGATTTAACACTGAAAATATTTTAAAGATCTGATCAAAATTTTATTTAATATCTACAAAAAATGATTTCACACTAAAAAAAAAAGGGGAAATTGTCTGTAAAAATGTAACATTTTGTTTGATATTTACTAAAAACATATTGAAACGGAGGGAAAAATCAGTAAAGATGTTTATTTAGAGATAAGCCAGGACTGGGTGTAAATGTGACTAGCGGGATCTTTTCATTGGCAGCATGTCAATCATCTGCTTTCATTTGCATAACAGATATTTCTTTTTTTTTAAAAAGCTCGGCCTTTCTGAGCTGACCTATCCGTATACGTCGCCGGTTGTGTTCCGCGAGGTTTGTCCGGGAGCTCGGGCTTTCCTAAGCAGCTGTTGGAACAGTCAAATATCTCATTTGCAAAAGAAATAGCCATGAAAATGAGAAGAGAATGAGGCTGATCTTGAGGTTGATTAAAAGATCCTAATGAGTGAGTGAGAAGGCAGACAGACAGCATAAGGAACGACTATTAAAAGAAAACTTTCCTTTCAATCCACTTTACCTGTGTAGTCCAAACCTACCCACTTAAACCCTCAAATATTTCATTCCAGTCTATGAAGGATCCTGAAACGAGGTCATAATTTAAGGTTTAATCGCCAAGTCGGAAGCTTAGGGGGAGAATTGCATAAGCTCTTTGCTCTTGTGTGCCGTCTGGGTAGAATATCGGAAGAAAAGGGCAAGAAGAGAGAGAAAAATAGAGAGACACTCTTGCAAACATCTCACATTTTACAGCCGCGGCGTCTCTGCGTGATACTTCTAATCGTTTTGCCGTTAATTTTTAATCACCAGAATTATTCTAGCTACACGGATCCACTGTAAGCCTCCGATCGACGTATAAAGTCGAATAATTACAGGAAAAAATATTAAATTCAAAGCACCTGTCGCATAGATCTCCAACTGGCCGAGCCGAGTCTCGAGTCTGCGTCGCATACCTACGTCGCATTCCGGAATCTCGGGTCCAACATTTGCCGAAAATGTCCGGAATTGGATTTCTCACTGATATGACATTGAACATCACTGGAAAATGGTGAGATCGTGCCGTCCCGTGTCGCCGTGTCGTTCTATGACATTACTACTTCAAACAACTACGAAGTTCTGGTGAGAATAACGACAATACAGCAAATTAGCAACACAATCTCTAAGCATATTACATACACTTATATTCAGTATCCTTTAAGGGCTTCATTGGTTCGCCAGCATCTCTGGGAGGATCTGAACTCATAACCAGGCTTCTGATGGTACTTCTAAAGCCACACGGAAGAACTGCTACAGCGAACAAATGCCACTTTAATTACTCGAATTTTTCAAATCAGGAACATTTTAATAAAGTTTAATCTGACTTTACTATGCAAAGCACTTTGTGGTGTCCATCTATCCATCCATTATCTACACTGCTTATTCATCAGGGACATTGGGAACCTGGAGCCAATCCTAACTAACTTGAGGTAAGAGGTACCCCCTGGGCAGGTCGTCACACAAACACAGGGCTAAACGAACAACCATTCATTCTCGTATTCACACCTATGGGCAACTAGAATAGCTAGTTGACCTAATCCACATGTCTTTGGGCTGTGCGAGGAACACCCGGAGGCAATCCATGCAAACTCTGCACAGGAAGATCACTGGGTTCGAGCCCAGAACCTTCTTGCTGTAAGGTGAGAGTGCCAACCATTAATTACCATACCACCATTAAATAGAGCCAAGTAATCTTAGAGTTTTGGCAAGCTTGCTAATGATTCCTTGGGGTTCAAACATAGCACCTCCAGGATTGCGATGCCATGGAAGATGCTTGCGCATCATGTATGAAAAATTACTATCATTATTATTATTGTTATTGTTATTTCTGCTCTCAGAGACATCGTTACAGCTCCTGCACAGGTTAATTGGTGGCTCAGTTTTCATTCCTGCTTGCTAACTGGTGATAGCAGGTGTGTTTGCAGGGGTCGCCATATTTCCATATGAGCGACAAGTTGAAAGAGAGGTCGAAGCTAAAGAAGAAAAGCAGGGCACATTTGTGATGGAAGCCAAAATGAAAAGATGAGCATGCCTCTCACGTGCAGCATCGCTAACGAGGCCGGCTTGTCTGAATTCGCTGGTACGGGGTGTTAATAATCTGTCACTCGACCGGTCGTGTCTGGACGCAGAGACATGTTCAGTCATTAGGGTATAGGCCTCATTTCTATCCTCTGTTTCTTTTTTGCTCCCAACAAAGTCTTATGGACCAATTAAACAGACGTTTTGAGGGCTACGCTTGCACGTCGAGACTAGGACACAGTGTCCAGTGATTATACCCAGACATTTCTGTCCAGAGAGAGAACAGACTGGATATCTTTCAGTGTCTCTAATTGATGAAGTTCCTTTGCTGTTTCTTTGTTTTGAGGCACTGAAGAACAATGGGCAGAAATTGACGGACTTTTCGCTGTCCTGCCGTGACCAAGGATAAGAGCCAAACTCTGGCGTGTAGTATGAGGACAGACTGTCCTACACATGAAATCTGCCCTGATCTGATTAAGTAAAGAACTAACCAACTAATAAAATATTTTTTCATTGAATCACCAGGTATGTTATAATGGCATTTACTGTTCAATATATACAAACCTAAATTTGTACTTATATTTTGTCATCCATGTGAGAAAGTCTAATAGTCACTATTGTTTTCTTCTGCAGCTCAACTGACATAAAATTGCCCCTCCTTGCCTCTAAAACAGCACTGGTGTACCCTATGTAGTGAGCGGATATAGTGGAAAAAGCCAGTTTGATGTTTGAACTGAAATCTAAATTAAATAATTCCTACATGAAAATGAGAGGCAGATGGTACAATTTTGAGGGTTGTGTAAACTAATTATCAAACTAATCATGAGCAATAAGAGAGCGAGAGAGAAAAAAACTGAAATCTCCATGACTTCCTGTCTTTTGCAGCATAAAAGTATATGGTAAATGCTATTTGCATGCAATACCAATTATCAATTACTTCAATGAAATTTAACGCGCTCTTAAAGAAATCCGACAGCCCTATTCATAAAATATTACACGGCGTTTTTAAGCTATGACAGATGCATGGTTCGTCGCAATTGGAACATTTGTACTACATGATCAGCCTCTCCTTTTCCTGTAAACCTCCTCCGAGCACAGCTCACATAACACGCTTGGTCACTCAAGGCCACTCACTGTAATGTGGCAAGTTTAACCCCCACAATGGTGCGTTCCACCTACACTGCCACTGTTATAAGAGATCTCTACTTCTAAATAGGATGGGGACAAGAAACACAAACAAGTGTCTAGCTGGCCAATTGGAGAGTATTTTTATACACCTTCTTATTTTTCTCTGAGAGGACACTAGGCTCAGAAAGCCAGGATGCGAAGAGACTGCAATGTTTGCCAAGCCAATTCTTCTCCAGTCAAGGGAGGGGTTGGCGGGATTAATTTCGGTGACTTGGAGACACGAATCTGTCGCAGACGTCCTTCAGCATGCACAGTGGAATTTCTATTACTAGCCGCTGTGCTTCATCACAGCGGAAATGAATAATTGAATCGCTTTCAGATGCAGAGCTGGACAGGGTTAAAATCATCACTTGGCTTTCATGCCAGACATACATAAGCACTCGGTTACTGTTTCAGAGTGCCGACCCTCATATGTGACAGATTCATGGAGTCTCTCTGGGGTTGAGCGTTAGGATGGTCATCATTCCGGCTAATGTTCAGGCCTCTGTAGTTAAGTTTCAGCCTTGGGCCTGTCAGTGCATGATGTGACAATGGGAGTGTTACCTCACTGATGGCTTTACTGACATGCCAACTGTCTTAAGTAAATACTCTAGAAACATTATTGACACTTACACATGGGATGAGTCACTAAATCAGTATCAGAACAAGCTCTTCTGATTCAATACATTGATGTGTTTACTGACAAAACATAAAAATACGACAGACACGGACATAAAGCACAACACCGTTACGACTCTGATGTTTCATACAACTTGGCATCTAAAATTTCCAGAGACTGGTATGGTTGTAGTATCATATATCTGCAGACACTCACAGCATTTATATCCGGTTTTGCCAATGTAATGATTTTGCCAATGGATTCAGCCACTTTTTAGACCCCTTCAACTGCTTTATTTAAAAAAAGGGATTAGCAATGAAACTAGAGACTTTCAGAGCAGTTGGTATTGATTTTCTAGCATTTGAAATGACTGATCACCATTGTTCTTAAAAACCGGTTATCACCATTGTTCGCAACAACCACTCAGTGATCAGCATGGTTCTCAATGACCAATCACTGAACATCATTGCTCCCAACAATCAATCACTAATCTTTATTGGTCTCAATGACCAATCATTGACAACTGGTTTTCCCAATGACCAATCACTGATCACCATTATTCACAATGACCAATCGCCGATCACTGGTTTTCCCAATGACCAATCACTGATCACCATTATTCCCAATGACCAATCACTGATCACCATTATTCACAATGGCCAATCACTGATCACTGGTTTTCCCAATGACCAATCACTGATCACCATTATTCCCAATGGCCAACCACTGATCACCATTATTCACAATGGCCAACCACTGATCACCATTATTCACAATGACCAATCGCCGATCACTGGTTTTCCCAATGGCCAATCACTGATCACTGGTTTTCCCAATGACCAATCACTGATCACCATTATTCCCAATGGCCAACCACTGA
>JAQQZR010000016.1:6410098-6452552 GCA_030068235.1 Notoglanidium macrostoma | reverse complement strand
TATACATAATATTTGTGAATCATTATTATTATTAGTTATTATCATTAGTAGCAGTACACATTATTAGTTATTCCTTCCTAAGTCGGTGGTTTTATTTTTAGGATTAATGAACATTGGTTAGACCATGTCACCTTAATTACGATTTGCTGCTGTTTCCCTGTGTGTATGTGTCTGTGTATGTGTGTGTGCTTGACGGAATAGCCTGACATGCTGGACGGCCTGGCCTCATTAGTAAATGTCTCCCCTCGTCCTCTAGGAAGAGCGGCGTCATGTCCACTGATTAGCCACTTGCCGTTTTGCCTCGCTGTTCATTTGGTCAAAAATTAGAAGCTAATGAAGTATGCGGATGTGAAGCCTGTCAGTCTTGCACTCTGGCTTGACGCCTGTACTCACTATTAAGTAGTATACACTCATACGGCTGTAAATAGCACACTGACATTACAGCTCAGCTACAGGGGAAAAATCCATATCAGAGACTCTAGTGAGTTTGTTGAAGAATTTGTGTACAGAGTCACAGGATGCTAATGTTCATCGTGGCGAGTCATCACAGTGCAGCTAGCTCAGCAGTTTAGCTGCTAGCATCCTTTGTGCGCTTCTGTTTTGTTCCGTGTTTCACTGACTGAGCAGGATCTCTTCCTCCGTCCCACGAGGACGGTGATTTGGGTGAAAGCCAGAAGGCCCTGATTACCTCCGTCCCAGCTGGCCAGACATCCTTTCCTGCTTCATCTGTCTGCCCGTTAACCCTCAGAGCACCTATTGATTTTTGTCCATCGCTTTAAGCGTCTAGCGTCTTCACGGCCCTTGCGCTAATTCCTCAGTTTACTCGGTACAATTCAAACGCGAGCTTTCCTGTTTCGTGAAATTGTCCAGGATGATGACCATCTGTTCGTTTTATATATAGTGAGAGATGTCCAGAGTTACACCAAAAGATGTCGAAGCGGTTAGCAGATGTCAGACATTTTACAACACCGATTCTCAAAACTGACCGGATTACTTTCAGTGTAAAGAGAATGTCAGTAGCTCCTGGGAATGCAGTATGATTTCAGCAGTATGATCCAATAATTCAAATATTAGGCACATTAGGCAAATTTAATCATTAGGATTAATGGAGCATTATACATCATGTTAAAAGGTTTTTTGTTTTTTTAATATAATTAAAAGTGCAGTTCAAAATCAATTCAGTACTTACATTAATTTCATTGCGACTAAGATATTAAGATTCATATTACATTAGTCTGACTGGCAGAACTGTAAACCTATTCAATTCAAATATAAGTGTAATAACTTGATAATAACAATGATAACTTGATTAATAGTTTAAGGTACTCTCTGTTGCCATCACATTAAAAAGAAAAAGAAAAAAGTAAATAGTTATTTATTTATAACTACAATGTATTAATATTAGAATTATAAATAATTATTGTACTGTGATAATATTTATATATAATAAATATATAGATAGATTGATTGATAGATATAGATATATATGAGATGTGAAAAGCATCCTTTACAAGAAAAAAAAATAAAGGTTCTTTCTATAGGCACCTTATTTTTAAGTGTTTTGTTCCCGGATATTGCCAGTGAAAGAATAAATGAATCAATAAATGTTACTGAAAAACATGTTTGTAAGTCGGTAGAGAAAATATGTAACAGACCGCACTTTTCAGACAAAAAAAAAAACATAATGAAGCCTTTGGTTTGGTTTTGCCTGCAAAAAAAAAAGAAGCTAGTGTGTTATGTATGTATCTATGTATTTATTTGAAGATTATATAATTGTTTAATGTACTTTTTTCTACAAGTCAGTAGAGCTTTCAGTGCACACAGTCTCTATTAAAACTGCACTCTATTTTGTTTGTTGCTTTCCTTTTCATCATTCAGGCGTGACCTCATTTTTTGGTACATGTATGCCTTTTTCAGCAAATGTACCTCGCAATGACACTGTACTCATAATGGTGTGCCCCCGAGGCTCAAAACCCCTGTACCTGCCTTGCATTTATATAGCTTTATACATTTTTTTTTACACCAATAAAATACTGACTCAATATCCTAGGAAGTCCATAAGAAACCCACAGTCAGTGTCTCAATGTGATGTTTAAATAAGGCACATATTTACTCACTATTATTAATCATTTGACTTCAGCATTCATGGTAAATTTCTATTAATAAATTAATATCCACGGTATCTTCTCATAACAATTGTAAAATCTATGTTTAAATATCTTCAGAAATGTAGACTCAAAAGCTCTCGTCCTTCTCAGACGATGTGATACGTGATCCATTTATGATGATCCGTTTAAAGCAGCCAGTGATTCGGTCCAATACAATATGAGGACATTAACGTATAAGCAGGAAGGCTGGGATTTAGTAACCGGAGTCGTTTGGCCAGGCTCGCCTCCTCACCCATATGCTTTTTTTTTTTTTTCTAAAAGTTCTCCACCAGTCTGCTGCTCCTTATTCGATTAAGCTAATGGACATCTGGATGGCAATCCGGCCATCCACTATTTCCGTCTTAGCGCAGATGCACCGACACAAAAGGATCTCAGAGATGAGGCTCTTTTTAATTGATGGACGGCAAAAGATAAATTGTTAGTATTTTGCAGTCCAAGATATCATTTCCTCATAATGAAATCTTGAATATCTTGGAGCTATTTGCCAGCTGATGATAGCTTTGATGTATTTGTAACAGAAACATCTTTTTCATTTCTCTAACCTTTCGCTTCGATTTAAATAGCGTGCACCAATGGTGGCTTTTCATAAGCATCTGAAACAATTAAGCTAATGGATATCTGCACTGCCATTAGTGCTGAAACCCCAAAAACTCCAGCTCCAGCCACTACCCAGCCTGATGAGTAGGCTTTCTTTAAATACCCTAAAGGCTAATAACATTACAGCAGGCATTATACAGCATTTGCGGCATGACCTGTGGCAGGCATCACAAGACAAAGACAGACTGCCAAAGGGACTCCATGGAGAGCCATGGCCATGTGGCCTGCTAATGACCCACACCCATGTTCACATTGAGTAATCGTGATAAAAGATCTCGTCCTGTTTTTTAAATCACAGAGCACTTCGAGGCCATTGGAGGCCTTCAGGCTCAGCTTGAGTCCTCTGCTTCTGAATAGGCTGCTCAACCTTGCAGATGAATTTTTTAGAGTCTGAGACCTTCATTTCAAGCATTTCATAATGAACTCTAGTGGAGCACCCGATAGTCATATAAAACTCTGTAGTCTTCATAGCATTGCTGATTCTCAAATAAGTAGGTACAGATATAGACTTTCTTTGTGTGTTTTTAAACTTCATATTAAGGTAATCAACAAACCCCAGTTTGACACTCTTAGGTCATATCTAGCACCCTAAATGTCCCATCTAGCATCCTTAAGGTCCCAATCTTAAGGTCTTAGGGTTTTATCTAGTACTCTCAGGGTTCCACCTAGCAGTCCTGAGGTTCCGTCTAGTAGTATTAAGGTGGTAGGGTTCCAGCTAGCATCTTTCAGGTTCCATCTAGCAGTATTGAGTCCACCTAGCAATCTTAAGGTCTAAGGGTTCCATCTGTCAGTTTAGAGATTATATCTAGCAGTCATCTAGGAGGTCTTACTTCAGTTTAGCAAATGTAAGGTTCTAATCATTAGTCTTAAGGTTCCATCGAGTAGTCTTGAGGTTACATCTAGCAGTATTACAGTGATAGGGTTCCTTAGCATCCTTAACGTTCCATCTTACACCCTTAAAGTTCCATCTAGCATCATTAAGGCTTCATCTAGCAGTATTAAGGTCTTAGGGTTCCACCTAGCAGTTTTGAGGCTCCATCTAGTAGTATTAAGGTCTTAGGGTTCCGCCTAGCAGTTTTGAGGTTCCATCTAGTAGTATTAAGGTCTTAGGGTTCCAGCTAGCATCTTTAAGGTTCCATCTAGCAGTATAAAGAGTCCACCTAGCAATCTTAAGGTCTAAGGGTTCCATCTGTCAGTTCAGAGATTACATCTAGCAGTCATCTAGCAGGTCTTACTTCAGTTTAGCAAACTTAAGGTTCTAATCATCAGTCTTAAGGTCTTATGGTTACATCTAGCAGTACTACAGTGATAGGGTTTCATCTAGCATCCTTAACATTCCATCTTTCACCCTTAAAGTTCCATCTAGCATCATTAAGGCTTCATCTAGCAGTATTAAAGTCTTAGGGTTCCACCTAGCAGTTTTACAGGCTACATCAACCAATATTAAGGTCTTAGGGTTCCATTTAACATACTTAAGATTCTAGCTAGTAGTCTTAAGGTCTTGCTGTTCTGTCTAGCATCCTTAAGATTTCACTTGGCATCCCCAAGGTTCTATCTAGCATTCTTAAGATTCCATCTAGCAGTCTTAATGTCTTATGGTTCAAGTTAGCATCTTCAAGGCTCCATCTATCATCATTAAGCTTCCATCCAGCCTCTTTAACATTCCATCCAGCATCATTAAGGTTCCATCTAATATCCTCCTTTGTTGTCTGTTTTTCTGGGGCACGTTTCAAAGATTCCACAACAAGACGTGCTCTGATTTACGGTACTGCATATCAGATAACACATATAGGACACCTGGAATGCTTAAATTTTAATAAAGAATCTTAGGGAACCCATTATCTTAACCTAAGAACCTAGAAGCACACTTCTCTCTTATATAATTTGTGAATTTGTAAAATGCCTGGTGTATTGCTCATTCTTATGGACTAATATCTTCTAGCCTCTGTTGTAGGATTTAACATAGAAACATCGAAGGCTCCACCAATGACTAAAACTGAAGAAGAGTGCTAAAAGGGTGTAGGAGTGTTTATGCTTGTTTAGCCAGGCTGATCTCCAAACTTTGACTTCTGTTTTCGCTCAATTCTCAGCAGTCTTGCTTTCCACCATCTGCTGATGTTTCCAAACCTGACCCTTATTAGTGTTATGGTAAAAATATAGACGCACGATACAGGTCATACAGGTCTATGTTATCTTGCAGTGTTTGCACACATGCACTATGTTGTCTTCTGTGGCATTTTGCAATTCTGTGCTGTCTCACACGTAGCACCTTGGTCCTGGAGGAACGTTGCCTCGTTTCACTATGTACTGCATAAAACGGTATATGGTTGACAATAAAAGCCACTTGACTTGATACTGCTTGGCTGAAAATCCTATCAAGCCCTTTGACCCTGCTCTTGGTGAAGGTCACATCTCCTGTCTGTCACCCTGCGCCACTTCCCTTAGCTGCTGATGAAGATTGCAACCTGAGAGCCAGTGAGAAGTGTTCTTGATCGATAGCCTCCTCCCAGCAAGCTGCTGCAGGTTATGGATATTTGTGTTACCCCCACCCCCTACCCCCCCGGCTTACCGGAATTCTTTATCTCATAAAGCAATGCTGAAATGTATACGGTGTGTTAGGCGATCGATCTTGTTTTCCTGTTTTGTTTCATGCATACTGGGATGGAGAAAGAAACAAGAAAGATGAGGTTTTTGAAAATGGTAAGTGGGAAAGACAAAATATTTTTAAGTTACGCTTCCAAAGAGAGAGATTTGACAGCTGAGGTCTTGTGTACACTCTGTTAGTACGCGGTGCATGACTGGGGAAGCGTGTATTTTTTAAAATTAAATAAATGTATAAATTAGCATATCTAAACAGAATATAGTGTTTTGGCTTATAGCTATGACGAAGGAAGGATTCCTGAAAAGGGTGAAAGGTTAAGACGAGGATAAACACAATTCTTCACAATCTAATGCAATGCTTTTTACTGTAGGCAATATAAAACAAAAGGAGTCTGGTAGAGGCAAATGTCTTTTTTTGGTCTTTTATCATTTCTGTGATCATCACCTGATCCCCGGCTAGTCCTGCGTCTCTGGCTAGAAAATCTTATAATGACAAATTACAGAGACGTACATTTTGTCCTTGTGCCTAAATTGCTTGTAATACGAGCTGGTCTATTCTTAATTCAATTCCATGCACTTAGATCTTGCAACGGTGCTGCGCCTCTTTAGGCTTTCCGGTCATTCCAGTATCTCTGAGCTTTCCAGAGAATTCAAGCTCGTAAAAGAATATTATATTAGCGATCAGCAGACAACCACGTGAAACTATTTTTACATTGAAAGAACTCCTGCTTGGGCCCAAAACTCTGTAAAAGAAAGTGATTTTTTAAAGCAACCCTGAATCAATGTACGTAAAGGATTTTACAAATAAAACTTATTACTATGATCTTTTGATAAACCAAACAAAGGACCTCAGTGGGAATGATGATTGTAAAAGTAGTGATGAGAAACGCTTCATCTGGCCTTGACTTATCTCATATTAAGGGAGCAGAGTTTAGACAGAAATCGAACAAAACTGATAGCAGATTCTTTTCAGTACTTAAAAACAGATGTCCTGTCGATCCAGATCAATATTCAGCACTGCAATGTCACTGTTACATCTCAGCTCTGATTTGACTGACCATGATCTAATCTCTTTTTTTTTTTTTTTCATGTGCAATAAACATTTACAGAATTATTCAGTATTTCAGAGTAGCTTCAGTTACAAACACACTGAAACAGGACGGCTGAAGATTGAAAAAAAACAACAACATGTTGCCAGGTCTTTTTCTAATCCACAACTTTCCAGTGTAGCTTCACATTCCTGTAATTGGCTAAAAGGCGTGGACAGTAATCTGTTGTGGTCTTCATGTTGTACCCTGTCCACTTCAAGATTTCATGTGCATTTCTGAGATGTTTTCCTGCTCACCATGCTTGAAAAGATTGGTTATTTGAGTCACTGCAGCCTTTCTGTCCGCTTGAACCAGTCTGGCCATTCTCCATAGACTCTTATCTCTCTAATAAATAAGGTATTCTCAGCTGCACAAATACAGGTTACTGGATGTTTTTTTGTTTTTAGCACCATTCTGTATAAACCCTTGAGACTGTTTTGTGTGAAAGTCCCTGGAGATCAGCAGCTTCTAAAATACCTTTAGTATCCCGTTTTTCCTTAGTCAAGTGTTTGATATGAACATTAACTGAAGCTCTCGACCTGTTTGCGCATGAGTTTATGCTTTAAGCTGCTGCCAAATGATTGGCTGGTTGAATAATTGATGGATATAATGGATCCAGGAAGCAATAATAATAATAGATGTAATAAAGAAATTAAGCATAGTACACAAAGTAGTAATGGTAGATATTTGAATGGATGATGTTGTAATACTATTTCTATTAATAGTAAAAAAAATTATATTATATTATTATAAAATTCTGTTTAAAAATCCACTGATTTCACCTGCGACTGCCACAGAAGCACTTACTTGCGCAGCTGATGACTTTTGTCCAAAATGTCCTGTTTCTTTGGAAACTTTCTGTATTTTTGCACTTTTACCACATCTATTACCTACAGGCGTATAGAGAGATTGAAAGAAATAGAAAGAGAGAAATATCAGAATCCTGATATTTTACATTTTATATATACCGTACGTTTACACTCCTGGGCCAACAACAACACACAACATGTTGTGTGAATTTTATCACCTATTTATCACCTGTTTGTTTCTATCGGCTGGTGGCTGGGCTGATAACACGGTGGCGTCGGTGTTAAATAGGGGAGCTTGCCTTGCCTGGAATGTATCTGTAAACGCCAGCGCTCTAAAACAGGCCCCGTGATATAAAAGTGGCTCTGGTCGAGGGAGTCAGCCAAAATACATCATAAAAATAATTGAAATGCACTATTCCACTGGGACCAGGCCGACTCGTCTTTGTCCTTCAGTTCCCCTCCCATAAACCCATAACAGTAGTACACATTGTGATACAATACTATTATACATTAAAGGCACATATTTATAAAAAAGAGAATGAAATCTAAAATGGCCATCATGGATAAAACTGATGTTTAGTTTGAATTGTCTCTTATTTCAGGGTATACTGGCGTATAATGTCATGTTGCCTTTTTATTTTTGAACACACACACACACACACACACTCACACAAAAGAAGCCCACACATGAACCAGGTTCATTTTAACACTGTATTAACAATGATTACACCACAGCACTGTTGATGCCCGACTCATGCAGGGTTTAGATTAATGCACTCATTATAACATGTTAGCATTTCTAGAGTAAAGACTCACAGAGTCTGAATTTATTTATATGGTGACGTTTTCTGTGAGGAAATGTTTACTTAGCATTTATGAAAGGAGTCTCGTGAAACAGGCAGAGTATGATATAAGTGATAGGAACTAGCATCATGGACATTCCCAACATTAAACATATATAATGTGTTATTTTTTAATAATTAAATTAATGTGTGGTATAACAGCTATAAAATACTTCAGGACATTGCAAAATAATCAACTACAGGATGCCCAATAAGTGTTTTATGACTCACTAATGTTTTACGCTAGTTAACGGCTAGTTTGTTAGCTAGCCTAGCAAAGCCTGTCAGAATGTATGAGACACGGTTACTCAGAATAACCCACGAGACAGAGGGGGTCAGAAGAGATATACAATGACTCAAAATCAATCATAATAAATAACTGGTTTGCATGGGAATGACACCCTATATTGAGGCAGAGCAAGTTGTGCTTTATGTGTTCATGCTAACTTGCTATATGCTTTATTTCTCTTCAGGGACAGTCTGTATTCTTGGGCAAACTAGCTTTTCACAGGAAAATTCCAATGTTAAGGTATATTTCCTGCATATTTCCCAAGAATGTGATATTTGCTCAACTGAAGTATGATATAGTATAAAATTTACTTCTTGGATGTTTCCTCTGGGTGCTCATTTTGGGTATAAAATCCCCTTCCTGTGATAGGTTACAAATCATTTTATAGCTGTCACACTTCATGCTTAAATTCCTGTTTCAGGCTTCAAACATAGCACATAAACTGAAAATTTGTAGATTACGTGTTGTTGTTTTTTTTTTCAACCAAAATGCTAGCATAAATGTTACGATTTAAAAAAAGCTTTTCATCGTCTAATCTATATAGCAGTAAATCCACATCACTCCTCCATTTGTAATTTACTTTCCAACAATCCGCACCACCACCACCACCACCCCACCCCTTAAAGCGACATTTAATCAAAAATGTCCAGACTGCCACTTGGATAATCTAGCATGGCGCTAGTCCAAAAATTGAGTGTGTTAAGTGGAGTGCATGCCACGACTAGCTCAATCTAGAACGGGCGGAACTGATAACAGGCCTCTAGTGATAAATTCCCCTCCAGACAGCATGAGGTCTGTAACGGGCTAGAGGCAATGTAGGGGATAAAAAATCCTAACTCAAATTTAATTGTGTATTTGCAACACCATGCAATATCCCGGACCTTGGACGGGTGAAATCCTGTCAAAACAGTTATCGAAAGCTATCAGTCAGAGACGCCTCTCCCACCGAACACCTCACCAGTCCACCGAATCACCTGCCCTTTAGAACTAATCCAAGACCGCATTCTTGGAGTGCATTTGGTTGGAGAACCCCATGCTGCTGAGGGAATTGCATTGTCTGAGCAGTTTGGCTCTGCAGCAGCTGTATACACGGGGTAGGTGTGGAAGCTACAGAAGCTGCAGCCAAACAACAAATAAAGACCTTCTTTGTCTTTTTTTTTTTATTATCGCCACAGAAGAAATGTCAGTGGGTGGGCTTTTTAAGGATCACATCAGTTTTGAAGCCATCATTGGGTTTAAATTCATTGTAATTCAGGGCTTTAGTTTTTGAGAGAAATGTTTAGTGCTCAAATTGTAATTGGATTTTCGGAGGATTCATATATTGGAAGGCAACATTGATTTTTTTTTTTTTTTTTTTTTTTTAAAAAGATGCCATTTTGTCTTTTTACTGAAAGAACTGTTTAAGCACAATCACAAGGTCCGGGGTTTCAGAAAAGGGGAAGAAGTGTATTAAGGGGTGATGGCACATACTCATGTAAAGGCTGAATGAATAGTCATTACTGTTCTTACTTATACTTGCACTATAGTTCCTAATATTAAGTAAATTCATACTCCTATGATAGATGACTGATGCCACCTTGGACATCTTGGACCGCTTGGATTTGGTGCTTAAAGTTCACTCAAATTCAACTTTGCTACATTTATACTAGTTTTACACTGACCATAAACAGGACCGGCTACAATGGAGGCGCCGCTAATTATTTGCATGTCAATATCCGGCGCTATTTGATATAACCATAAAGACATCAAACCTGTTTTTGTCCAACCCAAAATAGCCCTAAAAAACAGTCGTCATGGCTCCTTAGCTCTTGGATGAGGGTGAATTCATTGTTAGTTTGTCAAGACAACAGTCTCAATAGAGCCCAATTTCCTGCTCTCCATGTTTTCTTCACTCTTCTCCAAAGGGCACCCAGAACCGTTTTTGTTTGGAATTGAAATACATGCTGGATTTAGATCATTCATACAGCTAGCCCGTGCATGTTGCATGTCTCTATGGTTTCAAATGCGTTTTGATGCGGTAAAAATGCTCATGAGCAGTGTTAATTGCTAATCCTCTGTAAATACTCTAAGTTAATAGTGAGACGAAGGGCCACAAAACTGAGGCTTGTGAATTCATAGGTTAAAAGTTGACACTAAGCAAATATAAGCACTACCAGAAGGAAATACCTGTCTTTTACGTCCTACTTTCCTTTCTCCTTCAGTGAACTGGCTTTTCTGCAGTTTTCAAGAGTCTCCTGAAGCACTCTAGCAAGAGATCATGGAGTTGTAAATGGTGCGAGTACAGCGCAAACGGTGGCACTCCTGAGCAAGACCAGTCTCCTTGGAAAGATGATTTGAGGGCAGAGTTAGGATGGGAATTGGGGTGGAAAGGTTTATTTTAGGGTTGCCACCCTTTGTCTCCATGTGGCCACACCCCTGGATGTAGAAAAAAAAGTGCCTGACATTAGGTCATAGCTGGAGATTTTATTAACACAACCATACGTGGCAGCATGGTAAAACAGTAAAATGGGTCAAATATTTTACCATTCTACCCTTCGTAGGCTTTTTCATATTCGTACTTTACAGTAATTGGACTAGTATGGATAGGGAAAGGTAAATATGGATTTATCATCATTAATCCTTACGTCCTACCCCTGTATCGCAGATTTTGTGATGGATCACAGCAGGAATTGTTTATTTACACACAAACGTTCTGTACTCACGACATGTCAATTAATCACAGTAATCATTAATGTCAATTGTGGTAATATTTCTTTCTTAACACAAACTGCTGGCTTCTATATGTAAGGCAGCAGCAGGATTGCATGCAGATTTCCGGATCCCATCTGTCTGTCACGTTGATGGACAGGTGCAGGGCAGGTTAGGGAGGGGGTAGTCGAAACAACAAGCAAGGAAAAAACAGATCTGAGAAAGCAGGAAATCTGATTAACATGCACGCCACTAGGCTGCGAGGCCTGACTGAGCGCTGCAAATGTGACTGGTGCGCTATTTGCATTCAGTCAATCTCCATCGCCTTCTATGCAACTGACGCCACTGGCTGATTAGATGTCTGTTTGGGACGTCATATTGCGCTCTCAGTCCTGGGCAGAGGCAGAGATTTCTGACGAACAACACCACGGCATCACAGACTGGGTGGGGTGAGAACACACACACACACACACACTCACATACACAAGCAGTGGAGGAGAGCAAGCGGCAAACTAAAAATAGCACGAGCCTTGTTAAATATTTTAGGCACTCGCCTGGCAAGAGGGAGCATTTCCCACCCCAAAAAACTTCTAAACAAATATGAAGAATGCTGAAACCGGCACTGAAAAGCATATTTGTTGTCGCATGTATTTTGTGACTTTTCTGGCAAAACCCTGGAGATTTAGTTGCAAAGGTAAAAATCCTCAGAGCAGACTTCCAGTCAAAAAAAAAAACCCCACGAAACAAACAAAACACACATACATCCGCCTGCATATAGTTGCTTTTTGTTTTAAATCCTGGCTATACAATCAGCTGAAATCTAGTCTCAGAGACTCCAACAAGATTAGCGCTAATGCTAGCATGAGGTTTAAGCTAGTGCTAGGAAAAGCCAGCTGTTTTTAGCACCCTTTGTTCCCAGAAAATCTGTCGCTTCGGAAGCCCCGTGACGCTTTATCAACTCGCACCCCCGTCAGTCCTCCATTATAAAGAAGGTGACTGAGGGTTTTTTTTTTGGAGTGAGTTGACCATCTGACGCTTAGCGAACCTGCGGCAGCCTCCCTAGATGGACAGGGTGACACAAAAGCCTCAATTTGGGACTTGATCAAAGCGTACGAGTGGCTGCATGGAGTCTTGCATAATAAGTGGATCACCGGGGAACCTGGACCATCACTACAAACAAATATCTGATATTATTCCCTGCTGTCCTCTTGCTCTTAAGAGCAGCTCAAGGCTAGATGAAAAACCAGGACGATGAGGGCACGCAGCTCTACCTTTTGCTTTTCTTTAATCTATTCAAGTGTATGGTTGTCTCGTTTGGTCACCGTATACTACAGTTATCGTTCCATGTCACCTACATGAGGCAACATTTTCTCGGCTTCAGATCATCGTGTCGGCCAGTTCGTGTTGTTTATATTTGGAGAGCGCTGATATGTTCGAGGAGCTTAAGTGCTGGCTGATAATAGCGCTTCCGTGGCTGCTTTCACAAAGACATTTCTGGCACTGTCAGAAAACGCACTGAAGTGGTGGTTTTTGGGTGGAGATCAATGCGTTTTACTGTCATCAATGCGAGACTGGAAAAGAGCACATGCGATAAAAGGCCGGTCCATCCTCAAAGCCATTTATATTCTTTCGGGCTCAAATTGCTGGGGTGTTAAAAAAAGTCCGAAACGCTTTATGAAACGCTGTATAACTGCCAGAGCTTTTTCTTTGCTAGTTGACAAAGGTACAGCTTGAAAACATGGACAAGTAGCTAACCTATCTTGAGACTGCTTCGTTAATCATCATAGCCAATAGGGAGGTGACTATTCAAAATGAATAGATAATGTGGGGGGGGGGTTGAGTGAGCAACCCCACAGAGATCTCTAGTTAACATCAATTATTGGTTAACATCAATCAGTTAACATCAATCAATATCAAAGGTTGAGGAACTGTGTATACCAGTGTTTCTGGGGGCACGGTGGTACAGAGAGTGCATTAAACCCTGGAAAGCTAGCTAGGTAGCTATTTCAGGCTAGTTTAGATGGGTTTTTTTGAGGCTCGCAATCAGTTGTTCTTAGATCTGAACTTTGCAATGGCAGAAGGTTTCCGCTCTATTTCGCTGAACATTAGCATAAATGACTGAACCTCCATCCCAGACTGTGTAATACTGGAGGATGCATGGTTACATGCTGTCAAAACGTAAACAGTGTCTAACAGACAAGTAAAACTCACTATACATTAGCGCATGCTGTCCGCCTCATTGGCCTCACTGACGAAGCATAGCGTTTTGACGGACACCGAAATAGCTTCCCGCGTAATGCTAACATACTAACTCAAAAAGTCATTTTTTTTAAACCCAAGTAGTTCAGTCTGATCGATTCATTTCAGAGGAACCTTCCCAGATAATACTCATGATTTGCCTGTGTGATGAGCGGATATGGAAGGTTCAGGTAGAGCGCCTGCTGTGAGAGAAGATGATTATATCTTCAAAAATGAGTCTGCAGGCCTGTCTCATCCGTAATTCATAGTGACACCACATCCCCATTGCTTGATAACAAAGAAATCTGCCAGGTTATTACCACCATAGACATGTGGCTTCAAGAAGATGAAGATGAGGAGAGCGGTATTTTCTTGCGGACACATCTAAATCTTTACGATGTAAGAAGTACATAGCATTAGTTCAATGAACATCTGGGAGGGAGTGAGATGAGTAGACTCGACTAAAAATCTCACACTAACTCCATGCTCTTAGAACTTCCCATTTTTCATCCATACATTAGGGATTTTCATATATCTGGAATGCGCCTATATCCACTGAGTGGCTGTAATGCTAGTCAGCACTCTGTCATGATGGATAGTCTCTCGGGTGCTTGAGCTTGGTGATTTGGTATGTGAAACAGACCTGATCAGTCAGAAGTGCTTCAGTGTGAAGATTTCCACCCAGCAAAGTCCTTTTTTTGCTGCTGCAGCCTGCTTGCAGTACAAATGAGTCCAGTTATTGGCATTTCTAATAGCCTTTAGAGATGCACATGTCACTCTCTGGTCAGGGTAATTTATGGAATCCCTTTACCCTTCGCATCTCTGTCTTTCAATCTCTCCCCCCACCTCTCTTTCTTGCACGATCTCTGGCCAGTTCTCATTATCGAAAAAGGCCTCTCCTTCTCTTTTCCTCCATCGCTCTGTCTTTCCTTATTAGATCTGCGATTCCAGAAGCACATTAAGATATTAAATCCAGGAAGGGAATGGCTGCTGCTTGGCGACTTGGCAGGATCCCTACTCCTACCATTTCCCCTCCCTTTTCTTCTCTATTTCTCCATCTCTCTTGCCCATCTCTGAACCGAATGGTTCCAGAGTCGCAGAGTCCAGTTGCGAGGGAGTGACAGAAAGAGTGGGCATCTCTCACTGTCCTGGCCCGCGGATAGCCACACAAAGCTCTCCCTTGTGAGCGAGGGAATGACGGGAGGAGGCTAGCACAGTGGACGCTCTGTCATCACTCGGATCCCACTGATGTGTCAGTGAATAAAGACGCGCATGCATGCGCCCACGCAGCCTCGGCACCACTGGTGCATTCTTCATGACATGTGAGCATCTATTATGGCTGTTCGTTAGGCTGTGCAGCTTTGCCAACAAACGAAAGAATGTCTTTTTTGTGCTAGTCCTGTCACTGGGTCTCCCTTGTGACAAAGAGAGATGAGACATTCAGGCTCATAAGGAGCTTCTTTTGCTCTTCTAAAAGATTATGTTTTCAAATGGGACCATCACGCGTCAAAGGGGAAAAGGGTTTTTAACTGCACCCAAGAAATAAATTGTAGCTTGGGGACATTTGCTAAAGCCCCACTTACATATCCCTCCTCTTCCAGTTGTGCTCAACATTCTCTTACCAAATTAATTCAAGATTGAATTATCATGTGTTCCCTTCATCATGTAACGAAGGAAAACCCATATTAACGTTTTACCGGTCGTGCAGCCATACGAGACATTTCTGCTGCAAATGGATAAGAGAGGAAAGGTATAGGTTACGACATTGCTGTTCATGGGTTAAACATGTCCAGATCCCTCAACTTCAGCCAGTTTAAGTGGAGTAGTCTTGGGAGCTGGTGGTAACTTGGTAGTTAATGGATTTGGGTCTCTACAAGGTCATCACTTCTGGGGGTGTACTGGGACTGACTACCAAGGAATCCCTAGCTGACGGAGGCCCTCATTGGACTTGGAATATAAAGGTTGCATTTTCAAGAGAGACTTGCACAAAATGTTGAGGATGCACCACAATGTCTATTTCTTGATATAAGGAGTAAGAAGCCAAGAATAAAAAAAAAATAAAAAAAATAGACTGCATGCTTGGTTGTAGTAATCGCAGGATTTATGTACTGAACAGAGACTACAACCTGAAACGTTAGAAGTAGTGACATCCAGGGAGTGAGGCCTAATAGCTTCCAAATGGCTTTGTCGACCCCCATGGTTTGGGAGAAGTCTGAGATGTGAGACACGGAGAAGGATAATCCTGGGCAATGGAGACAACAGATTAGAGAATGGTGTCCAAAGTGAACAATCCTTTACGGCTCAGCTTGACACAATTGTGTCGTTATTCCTGAACAGGGAAAAAAGCCAGAATAACCCACTTTGGAAAAAAAAAGTCTCCGCTTGTATTGTTATGGTTACGCAAAATTTAGCCTACATCCTCCTTCAAAGTTTTACGTCAGCACTGAGAACGGTTTGCACGCATTCAGATAGATTGCTTAGACGACTGGAGGACTGCTTGGCTTCTTTTGCTCATCGCCTTGTTCGGTACACTTCGGTACCGAACCATCTCCTTATGTTAATTGTGAAAAATTCTTACTTTTGCCAGATTTACAAACAAGAACACATCAACAGCTGATTTGTACATCTGGGTGTCATCTACGTATCGTAGTCACACGATCTTTGTATGAAGCCTGAGCATGATGATGTTACATAAACACAATAATGGATCAGGACACATCTGGTACTGTCGGTTGTCTATGTGCAAAGATCTTATTGTCCCAACCAGCTCTGCTCTCTTCAACTGTTCCTTTTAGTCAGTTATTAACCCGTAACCCCGCTCAGTGTCCGCCTACCCCAACACCCCAATCTGATGGCACTCTTCCAACACACTCATCTTTCCCTCGGAGAATACCAAGTGCGTTAAAACGGGCGCTTTTCCCCCCTCTCTTCTCACAACTCCAATCATTTGCATCCATCAGCGGAAAGCCAAAAGGTCCTCTGCCTTCCGCCTCTCTGACACGTACTCCTTCCAACACTAATGTGGAAACCGAAAAGACCTACAAGAAGCTGATGCTCTAAGAACCATGAGGCTGATGTGTCCAGGGCTCATTTTTTTGTAGGTATCAGTGAAAATGGTGGGAGGATACCAGAACCCACAGGCTGCACTGTATGATGGTTTGGGTTTTTACTGCAGGAAATAGAGGGATGAGTCAGACACGTTATGGCAGCTCTGTGGTCCTCAACTGAAATGGAGCAGGCAGCCGTTCTGTTTGGCAGAACAGGTGTTTGATACACATGTCAGATCAATTATATCTCGAAAACCTCCTGGCTTCAGCGGACGACTTTTTTTTTTTAATTAGCCGTCACTCGTTCAATAAAAGTTTGTATTTGACAGGCCAAGGGAACAATGGAAAAAAATAAATACTTTAAATATAAATAAATAAAAACTGATTCAACTTTGCCTGATAAGGTCTCAAGAGTTCACTTAAAGCATAAACATTAGTGCGATAATAATATAAAACATCGTGTCATCATAGGCCTTTTTGCGATATCTCAGATATCTTTAGTATCTTTTATTAACTTTAGAAGGGGCTGAGTAGACGGCTAAATATTTATTTATTTATAAAAACATTTACTTTCCTTTCTGTTCAGTGTTGACATTAAATAATCAATGAACTCACTGGATTTTTAAAAATTTTTTTTTAAAGCAACACCATTGTTTTGGTGTTAGCATACATATCTTGTATGACAGAAATACCTTCACGCTATAATAATTTCATCATATAATCCACCCTTAGACACATTATTAGATGAATGTCTCTCCTTTAAAATTTGAAATATGAAAGAATCCCTCGGTAACAAAGCGCAGGTTTGGTTTGAGAGACTCCGGTGTCTAAAAATAAAAGAAAAGAAAAGAAAAAATTTTATAAAATAAATGTGTCTGGTTTTCAGCTAACAATGACCTTATTCTCTAGGAATGTACAGAAGGGTTGGTTTGTTCCAAGTGATAGAATGTAGCCCATGCGCTTCTATGGTCCTAACAACAGCGAGAACAAAGTACACATTCTGTCTATATAAAAGCCATTGAAATAAAAAGTGAAAAATTTCACAATCACCAGTACATCGACGCTACCGGTCGATAAGGGCTCGAAGTCATAAATAACTCCATATTTCTTTAGCACAACAGTCATTGTCTTTTGAAAATGATTACAGCTCGGTCTGAAACCAGGGCACGATGTGGAAACCTACCGAAGTGTCACATTGCAACGCCAACTCGTTTCCAAATTATCCTTTTCGAAAAGGAGTACATCAGAGAAGTCAAAGGCAACAGTGATGTGTGTGTGTGTGTGTGTGTGCGAGAGAGACAGACGTAGAGCTAGAGAAAGAGCGGTAAGTGGGAGAGGCAAGCTTTGACACTGATCGCAAGTGGATAGACTGGCAAACAAGAGGCACGGACAGAACAAGCTCTAAGTTTAAACCTGGTCTCTAGACAAATGCAACAATCGCAGAGTTAAATCAGGAGCTGGCTGATAACCCGGCAGCGCCGCATGCTTTTAAAAGTACTGGCTTGAGTAAACCCGACAAATGGAATCTGATTTATCCGTTTAAGCGGCTTTCCGACAGAGCACATTGTTAAAAGCGCTATACAAATGAAATTGATTCGAAGTGAACTGTTTACTGGTTTAAACTCCGGTCAAACCCAGTGAGCCTCATTTACCGAGCAACAAATTGATTCATAAATCACACGAAGGAGAATTAATACGAGCAATTTAGGATGAATGAAAATCCAGTCCGTATCCTAGAAGTGTGTGTGTAAATTCATATACATTGGAGACTCACTAACGTGAACCTCGATTGGTCGACTTCGAATCGGTGTGTTACTACAATTTTATGCAAATTTATCTATCCTATCGTGCTCACAGAATTTGTGTGAAGCTCCGTTGTTTCACTTGAAAGGAAGTCATTAAAAATTCATAAATAAAAAACAAACAAGCCGTTCAATTAAGACAAAAGCAATGCTTATGTATAACAGGAGAAAGCATTAGTGTGTGTCTTTGATAGCTGGTGTGCTACAATGGCTGGAAGTGGAATGACATTACAGGAAGTGTTGTCACTTCTTAGTCACATCTTCAGCTCTCTGTGAGCATTGCCTTATATGGAATTTTGTGGGCGTGACTAGATGCAAATCAGCTGTGCTGCCTATTATAAGGTAGTGATTGGTGTTCATCGATGCAATTATAAAGAAAATCGGAATGACCGAAACATTTTGTATGACAGAACATCTTTTGTTTGTCTGCAAAAATGCCTTGGCGCTTAGAAATAAAGCCCAAGCATATTGATCGGATCGCGCAAAGGTCACAATGCCCAGTGCTTGCACAATGGCTCACAGAGTAAAGGTGCTGCCAAAACCAACACGAAAATATCAGGAACGTCCCATCTGTCGACAAAATGGAAGACGCCGAGTCATATCTATAAAAGACCTCCACAGGAAAACGCAAAGATCTATTTAGCAGGAGGAAGTGTCACATGAGGACGCGCTGGTGGAAAACCGCTGCATTCAAATTCTCATTTTTGTAATGACTCATTTTTGTGTCTGTGAACTTACCCAATTGTATAATTTGACATAATAAGCATCACTATGTTGTAAGCTGATTGTATAATCAGGTATATACAATTTTCTAAGCTCATTGCAGTGTTAAGAACATCGTAAATTAGTGTGCACTGTGTTATTGCGCTCTGTCTGATGATGATCGTTGTTCTACGGTGCTTCTGGGAGACTCACTCTAATTATGTTGGAGTGTAGTAAGGGTATAAAATCTAATCATTTCTATAAAAAAAACAAACATCCAGTCATGCACTGTACTCTATATTATGTTTTATACTGTATATGGCTGAAATACGTTTGTATGTTTTTGAACCAACGTCAAAAGTTTTACGAAGGTGGGTTGATAAATTGCGCACGACAATACGTACGTGCAATATGTGACACTGAATTTGCTTTAATATAATACAGGGAATATTGGGATGAAACAAATGTGGACAGAACATAAGGGTTGAAAGTGATCATTTATGATCAGCATTCTTTTTTGGTGGTTCTGGGAAAGTGTGGCTAATGAAATACAATCATGTAGTTTCTAGTAGATGTGTCAAGGTTAAAGAGAAACAAGACGTCCATACCAGTCACACTCGGAGGTATATCACGCATCCTGTACCTTTCTTAGTTTCCAATCCTGGAGGTCACACTGCAGCCCCGAATCTCTGGTCACCGATGCCACTGTTCAGGCAAATGATCGATATCGATATCTGTGCAGAATTCCCTTTGATATCATACTACTTACAGGAGCTAAGCTTGCTGCGCTCAGCTTTGAACTGCAAATAAACAAATGCAAATTTGAATGAATCACATTCATCTATGCCATGCATTTTAACTCAAAATCCAGAAACAGCAAAGACGTTCTTATCAGGATCCAGAGAATTCAGATTGCGGGCTTCGACAAACTGCTGTTTCAAGAGAAATGCGGGAAGCTGAAGATCTCAAACATGAACTAATCTACCACAGAGCCAAAAAAAAAAGAAAAAAAGAAAAAAGCTTAGGTGCCGTCCAGTGATGAATGTGATAACGGGTAGACATTGCTGTGTTTACTGTGTCTCTATCAGAAATGACTCAATTGGTAGCCATAACTAGTGACAAACCCAAAGCAGGCATACAGTAATCTGTGTCAGGCATGATGTGTACGCTAGTCTCAGTAAACCCTGCGTACGAGCTCAGCGACATTAACAGTAACTCTGGAGAGAACAGCTCCATTATCATGAACGAGAACTGGGCCAATAGATTTATGTACGTAACAACAAGGTGGTGTGACGAAGTTGATTATTTTCCTATTACAGCACTTCCCAAAATGTTCTTTGCTCTTTTCGAACGCGAACAATTTTCTATATATTAAAAACCATCCTTCTTTTTTACATTCTGTTTATAGTTACGTTTAACATTGTGGAACGTCTGCACAAATAGGTTAGTTCCTGTAAACACACTGGTTACTCACCAGCCTCTCTTTGTAAATTAGTAAAAAACCCACCAAAGCTTATATTGATGATGCTCCTACAGACTTTCCCTTGTCGGAAAAGTTAAACGTTACAGCATTACCTTTGGCCGAGGTGACTCCTAGCAAAAATGCCAAATAAACATTTCCTCACGGAAAACTGCACCATATCGACAATTACACGATTTTAAAGGTGCGCTTTGTAGGATTCAAACACCCGTATGTCCCTCCCTGACCCCTCCCTTTCCAAGTGTGCATTAGACAGTATGGACGTCCGAGTACTTCCATTCACACTCCCTTGCTTTTTCCATGCTAAATATTAAATATGATCCTCCATTTTTCAAAATTTGGGTTCTTAAACTTTATTAGCCAGCACCAGCGAACACGATCACTCTTACGTATTGCTATTTCCTTGTCTTCTGTTATTCTTCTGTCATCCTTCCTTCCAGATTCACACCGCCACTTGTAAAAACACAAAAATGCGGAAGGTGCTCTCTAGAGGTTTGTCCATTCTGGGCTACTGTAGCACTGCAACATGGCGGCTCCGCAGAGGTGGACCCTCGCATGTTTATAGACATAAAGAGCTCATTGTAAGCTTACACAAACACAATGAATCATAATTATAGGTAATTATACACTAATGAAAACATGCTTATGAATTCCACAAATATATTATGGAATATATATACTTTCATATATATATATATACACTTCTGCTAAAAGACACCCTCAAAACCCTACATAGTCCACCTTAAAACTTTTTTATGTGGGGCGTCCTGCCTGTATAAGCTGTTACTATAGTAACAATAACTTATTAAAGTGAGCTCATTTGTCATTTGTCTTGCAACTCGCGTTATTATTATGGAAAATTGATCAACACACCATGACCGATCAAAATCGAGAACAAGGAAAGTCGCATTCATTTGCCACCTTGCTGGCAGAAGGCTGCCTAGGTAGAAATGTTTCAGCAGCGATGCTCCGGAGATAATGTCTTTAAACTCATTTAAGCTAAATAATCTGACCTTAGGTTAAATCTGCATTGTTTGTGCTTCTGGAGAGAAAAATGGACCTGTAAAACACCTTCTGACAGTGAAGCTGATAAATCAACTTTCTAAGCACTAGCTTCTTAACTGCCTTGTGTTTCTACACATGATTAATTACATTAAATTAATCCTCCCATGGGAAACAATCTGTGTTTTGTGAATGAAATATGTTCCTTAAGTGGAGTGTTACTGACAAGGCTTTTAATCTGATGCCAGAGCTAATGTGATTTGCAACAGCTCTGCTGTACCTTCAGTACCTGCATGCAAGTCAGAGCTTTAGCTGATCCAGATAATAAGCAGTGACGTTCAAAGACATTTCGAGGCTACTTTCATGTCGTCGTCTTAGCAGTCTTCGTGTACCGGAAGGATGCAGATGCAAAATAGCACAGCTCTGAGGGAGCGGTTTGAAAATGTAATAACAAATCTAACCCTGATCTCGACTCCCAAGAACCCCCACTCTCCATGCTATTGCGTGACCCAGGATGAATCTGCAATCACAATATTTAATTGAAACAGCAACAGTGAAAGCCGTTATCCTTGAAAATACCCCTGCAGAGAAAATGCCATTCACACAAAGTGCCTTTTCTTCCTCAATGCCAGTGGGACGTCACTGCCTCATGATTAGTCTGTTTAGACACACACTGCATCTTTATAGAGCGTTTTTTTTTTTTCTCAGTCGCATGCATGAATTAACAAACAGTAGTAAAACAAATGGAGTAAAACTGATGTGTTACCAAATCGCGCTGGATGACAAGAAGCAAAACAACATGCTAGCTAAATCATTTCGCTAGGAGTTTCAAAGTGGTGTTTAAGTTCAAGTTAACACGTGACTAATCTTTCATGACTAGTATCCTATCCGAAGCTATATGTCAAAAATATCTTTTAGTTTTAAGCATTACTCTGTTTAGCTTGCATTAGCTGACATTCGAAGCTACATCCATGATTGACTTCCATTATAGTGCGAATTACAAATAAAAGCCGGTGCAAAGAAGCTATGCAAAAGTAATTTATTCCTGTACACGTTTTGGTCTCTTTAGCAGCAGCAGCCTCCTCAAGTCTTAAAAAGGAACTGCTCCCATACAGCTGATTAAACTAGCTAGCTAATAGCTAGCATAAACTACTTCCATATGTAAACAGGCTACGCATAAAAAACAAAGTTATCAGTTGTATTGAATTGAAAGCTCTGACACTTGAAGGTTGTCAACAGTTGAGAATATTTATCTTGCACTCCATTTGAGATAAAGCAAGGAGCCACGATAAAACACAATCTGTTCAACACGGTGGCCTGTTTATTTAGTCTCTGCCAAAATTCAGCTTAAGAAAATGGCTGATATGAGATTTTCCTACGTATGTAATTATGTAATTGAAATGGCCTCCAAGCTAAAATTGCTGACTAACAATAAACATTACAAGACTCTTCAAATTACTCAGATGAGTGTATGCAAAAATGTGCTGATTCAGTTTGGCTAATCAGTTTAACTACAAATCAGTTCTCTTGTCTCGAGAACGAGGGTGGTGTCGTAATCAATCAAAGAACCGGTGGAGCGTGAACCATTTAAGTAATCAGGAGTAATGAATATGCACCTATGACCAGCTGCCCAACTGGGACAGCTACTGAAGGTTGTAGGACAATTTGAAAACTTACAGAAGAACAAAGCTTTCGTTGTTGTTCATTAAGTTGTCGTGTGGCACTGTATTGTCCTATGGCATGCTTAGTCTCATATATAACGTGGCTGTGTTATTAACAATGACTAGGTTGTTAATTATGCAAATTTAAGCAAACCAGTGGAAGCAATTAAAATACATTAAACACAGGAAGCGACGGTAACCAGACCACATTTCGTGAAATGGTAGTCTATTTAATTCCTGGGTTTTGCTGGTGAATCAACCAAGGAAGAATTTACGCAAGATTGTTCAAATCCAGTAAGGTGATTTAACTCACTACTTTAATCAAAATCAACTTTTTGTATGCTTCAGAATAAGACCAGTTTCAAAATGGCGGTTATTCAATATGGCTAATCAGTTTTGCTTCAAATCACTTTTCTCTTGCCTTAGCGATTAATTAAGCAACCCTTCGAGTATCTATCTATAATTAGGTTTTCAGACACAGTGTTCTCCCTCCTCACACACACACACACACACACACACTTGTCTTACTATCCTTGTGATGACCTTCCATTAACATAATCATTAATACAGCCAATTAAGCCTATGCCTACACCTCAATCTAACCCTGACCTTTAACCCCAGGAACCAAAAATGAAACCTTTTGGCTCTTGTATTAATGTGGGTTTTTTTTTTTTTTCTTTTTCTTTTCAAACAAAAGCTTCAGTTTTTGTTTAAAAAGAAATCATCCTGGGGGCCAGTCAAATGTTTCCACAAGGTCAAAACACCAGGAATTTCCGATTCTTTTGGACACACACACACACACACACACACACACACACACACACACACACACACACACAGACACACACACACACACACACACACACACACACACACACACACACACACACATGTATGCTTATATGAAACATGGCCTATGTATCCTAAAAAGTGATGGGCAATTTATGAATTCCTTAATTTGATTTAATTTGATTCGCTTAAACTGATGAGAACTTGCAATAACATATTTGCTTTTTATTTATTTATTTATTTATTTATTTATTATCTTTGACCACTTCAAAATCTGACCAACCAATTAAAAAGGGGTGTTATTCCATATTGCCAATCAGTTTTGCTTTGAAACAGTTTTCTGGTCTTTGTGATTAATTAAAGAAGCAGTGGAGCATAATCTAATTAGATGTTCAGAAATAATGTGTCACACACACAGCTGTTTGCTTGGGACAATATGTGCACTAACAGTGATGGAACAATTCATTCATTTCTTAAATTGATTCCCTTAAACTAATAAGAACAAATCAGTAACGTGAGTGAACTCACTAACTTGCGGTGTCGAATTTATTTTTTTAGCAAATCTGAGGCAATTGAGACTCTTCTTCAAATGACTTCATTTCGAAGCTTTGTCTTTGATTCAGTTTGTGTACCTATTGCTAATCAGTTTAGCTTATAATTGTCAAACTATGGCGCATAATCCCATGAGGTGTGTAGTAGTACTGAGGACCATACCCCCAACTGTCCACTCGAGACATCTGTTAGGATTTGTCTCATAGTGATGGACATTTTTTTTTTTTGTCGCGTCGTTTATATTTGTTTGTTTGTTTGTGTGTTTGTTGGAAAGAACCGAATCAGTAAGGTGAGGCGGAATGACTCGACTCGGTGATTCAAGGTGTCAATTTCAACCTTCATATTTGACATCGACACCATGGCGTTCCAGTTTCCAGGTAAAACTTATAAATGTGCGAGTGTTTAGTGGTGGAAACAAAAGAAAGGAAAAAGGAATCCAACACTGTGTATATGTTGGTTCATTTAACAGTCAGGAACATCTCGCGAGAATCTATACCAAATCTACCAACATCCCCTGAGCTCGTGCCTTGTGCCGCACGCGCACGGGGAAATCGCAGCTCGCGCCCCGCTACTCAAGGTGCAGCAGCCTGGCGTGGGCTTCCCGACCACACACTCTGTGCATCCAGTGATGACGACGATGAGCCCTGGTTGGGATTTAACAACCCGGGAGAAGCGACACGTCCCGTGACCTGTCGGAGAAACCCCTGCTTTAAACCTTGCACGCGACACGTCTATGTTAACGCCGTCACACGTGCAGGTCTCGCGCTTCAAAGTTATAAAGCATTTGTCTGCTGTGATAAAGCGGCGGGTTCACCCTTACAGTGCAAAAAAACATCTGAAGTCAAACACGTTTCCATTGGGGGGTTTAATCGGTTCAGGAAAAGCGCAGTGGTCGCGTGAGGGAGAAGGAAAGGAAAGAGTGGTGTTAGGTTGCGCTCTTACCTTTCGGAGTAGCACGCGCGCGGATCAAACAAAGCCGGAATTGTGTTCAATATTCCTGCCCGGTGTCCACATTGTCAGCGCCAGCCAGGCTTTTACTGTAGAGGAAGAAAATCCCTGATGTGTGTGTGTGTGTGTGTGTGTGTGTGAGAGAGAGAGAGAGACTGTGGAACAATAAGGGAGGGAGGGAAATGGGGAGAGAGCGCGAGAGATAAAGAAAAAGGAGGGGGGAGAGAGCGCGCGCGAGAAAAGAGACAGAATGCACCCTCTCCAAATATAACAGACAAACGAATGGCTCAGTGATAATACACTCTGGATAACGCCTTTATTTACTCCACCAACTGCACATTTTTTTAAAATAAATTCCCACTTTGCATTTCATCACTCACCTTAACATTCCCACTATTCCTAACTTCAGCTATTCCACTGGATTTCCTGAACTAACCTAAGAAAAAAGAAACCTAGTGCCTTATCAACCATGTCCCATCACTGTGGTTTAACCACCTGGAAGGAGTTGATGTGGGTGCATCTCATTCGTAGCCTGGGTGTGCTCGCAAGGAATTATGGCCCTATATGGAAACCCACAAAATAGAAACACAGCCAGGTTTCTTGCATAACTTTAATAATAAAGCCAGAGAAAAAGTGTAAAGGTTATCTTAGTACATTCCCTGCTTAACATCCAGTGTTCCTGGGAAAGGCACTTTCCAATACAGCTCTTCAAAACCTATCTTTCATTTCCAAAGGAGATGTTGAGATGACACCTCGTTTCGCAACAGAAGCATCGACTAAATAATGCATTTCTTTACTTCGTGCGTGGAATGTCGCCTTGTGCGTTTCAAGGATGAATGCAAAGATTGTGCAGGAGGACATTTTTTACAGGCCACCTCTTGAAATTTACTGCCATCTAGTGTAAATGAGACAAAGTAAACATGACCCTGGGTCACACTCTGTCATGTCTTACCGCCTAGCAGCCAAGCCTGATTATGATTTGAATGGGAAGCAGATATGTATTCAACTAGGCTGTGTATACACACACAATCATTGCTTCAATCTGTCAGAGTTGGAACGCATAATCAATTAGTAATACCTATAACATCAGGTAGTAAAATACATATAGGCTCAGTCAGTATTATTGTTTTGATGATTAATTTCCTGCTGCACAGGACAGCATGAGGAATCCAGCATGTTGCATGTAGACAGCATGTAGTGCTGCAGAGGAATGATGGATCTTTGTAGATGTGCTTCCTCCTTGTGGCTGGTTAACGCACACACTTCAAACCCACACACTTTTTGCCTGCCTCAGTGAAGCGTTATCAAACACCACCCTCTCCGATGTTCCCCAAACACTCTTTTTCCTTGGAGATGTGAATATCTTGGCTTTAAATCAGCTCTGAATTAGGTCATCATAAGACAGCTGTCTAGTTATATTGGCTTGATTTGGCAGCCACGTTTATCTGTAAGCTACAAAATACACATTACAGGACCCAATGGAACTTGGTAGTCTAGTTAAATAGCAACAGTAAAAATGATGACGGGAAAAAGTGAATGAATTTTTAATTTTTATTTTGCTGCATGTTCAATAACGCTATACATCAACTATGGAAGAAGTCCTGTATTTAACCAGCCCTTAGCTGATACCAAGTTATGTCTCTCTCCGTCGTTCCACAGGCACATTTTCATCATTTTCAACATTTGGTATTTTTATAGGTTCACTGTGTTTAATATATACAGATGTAACACATGCAAGAATTATATTTTACATAAGGAATAAAACATGGCAGGGGTGCTATTATAGGAAAACAATCCATGACAGGATGGTTTAATTTGATGCAATGCAGAGGGCCATTTTCACCCAAAGTGCTTTTTTTTATCTAACAACACGTTGCAGTGTTTTATTACTCTTATACAGCACTTTTCCTCTATATTAAAACAAATGGAATGAAGTATTTTTGTTAGAGAAACCCAGAAAATGCAAACTCTGACGATTCTGATCTGTTGTAAAGCGTTGATACTTATACATATTAAGAATGAAATGTAAATACACATTTTCATATAGAAAAAACTCCAGCAATTATACCTTATTTAGGAATAACATTATTTAGAAATCTGTTTATTATTTGCAGTAAGATTATACAGAGTGTCCACTATATACTGTACTGGTGAAATAGCTGTTACTGTAGAAATGATAACCTATTAGAATGAGTACATTAATATAAACCTTATAGCTGGCATTATTGTCAGAACTCAGAAAATGAATCATTACCGTCTGACTAATCAGATTGCAAAAATTCCACAGGTTTATGTGGTACAGATATTATACAGTTACGGATAAATATTTGAATTATGGTTTTCTAAACCCTTCCATTTATAGTACCCTAAGTATTTAGCCGGTAAATATATGGTAAATTATTACTATTATTATTATTATTATTATTATTATTATTATTATTATTATTATTATTATTATTATTATTATTATTGTGTAATTACTACAGGTAATAAGTTGTTGGTTAGTACAGAGACACTACAGCTTAAATATTTTTGTGGAAAAAATATGTAATACACCTCTACTTTCCAATTTATCTTAATAAATAAAGATATCTTATAATACAGGGTGTCCCAAAGGTCTGGATCCATAAGCATTTCCTCTTGTATGAGATTTAATATTTATCTTTATCTTTTATGGCTTCAAAATTAACAATAGCAGATCAAATTCAGCTTATACACAAGTGTTTGGACAAGAAGTCCAAAGACATCAATCTGAGCATTTGTTGTAATATTGATCCAGACTTTTGGGACACCCTGAATATTTTAGATATATAGAACAGAAAAATTAAATGTCGATTATGCAGTGAGTCAACAGCCTAAAAAATGGCAAAATGGACAGAAAAAGAGTTTTTGAAAATACATTTTGCCCTGATACCAGAAATGTGAAGCCGAATGGAGGAATATCATAAACCTACACAATTAGATACACATTAAAAGTCTTGCTGCTATTAAATCCTTGCTTCCAGCTGGACATACAGGGTATTTGCATTCAGCTTGTTGGACTTTGTAAGTTAAAGAAAGGTACTAGAGTTTGACAAGCCAAAAAGTGACTCTATTTCGGAACAGCTCCATAATATCCTTGTAGCGGTGCGTCGTCTACACTGCTTACATGTGGCATGCAATTTGTTCAGTGCTTTGGCTTTATTTTTCCAAGCCATTACAGTTGCCGTAGTTCACCTGAATGTCCATTGACATTGAAGTGTTTGTCATGTGTGAGCATCTATAATTGGCTTTCATGGATTTTTGCAGATGATTTACTGTACCTGGCCAAGTGACTCATGGCACCTGTGCTTCATCGATCAATGTCAGGCTCCGAGCATGCAATCTCTCTGCTACAATTAGCCATCCAGACCTCTGTTCGGGCATGTCAACAAGCCTCACACAAAGGCTTTGTCTTTTTTCATTGTTGTTGTTTTTGTTTTGGAGCAATTTCCTCCCAATTTAATCCTGCAAGTTCACGGTGTAGGCCTATCACTTCACTGCAAAAGCAATATGAGATGCTTGTCTAGTGATGCGTGTAAAGACTTCACTGTCACTTTATCGCCTCTGATTGTTGAGCACCTCAGCGCACTTGGAGGACAACAGTTTTGCGACACACCCATTTTTCCCATTGATGGCATGGGTAATGAAGATGTCTGTGGTCACTAGTGCTGGAATACCAACTCTAGAGACTCTTGCGCTGCTGACTGATGTCCTTTAAAAGCCCAATGTCCACTGTGAAGTTTTGAGGGTCCGTACTTGTCCTAAGCGTTCCTCTTTACTGGGTATAAATGAGACCAGTTGCTCCAATACCATTTAAGAGTCGGGTATGTTGACAGGCAGGCAAACAGGTGGCCCAAGCATGGAAAGCAAAGAGAAATGGCCATGTTCCTGGGGCAGGGGGAAGGATTAGCAAAACAAAGAGTGTGCAGGTGGGAACCATTTGTGTTGCCCTTCAGATTAAGACCATGGACATGCGCGAGTCAAAGTTGGTATGATGTGCTGAAAAAAGTGTGAAGAGGAGGGAGGGAAAATTCCAAACAGGTGCAGAAGTGCAACACAGTGGGCAAATTATAGCCATGATGACAACAATGTGACCTCAACAATTTCCCCTCATCATTTTCCCTGAAGGGAATCCCTTCACCATCAAAGGGCTATTCAAATAGTCTGTTAATTTAAGTAAAAGAGTTATATAACCAACCTGCTAGCAACACACAAGCTAGAGATTAAGTCAGGTAGTATGCTATCTAGTCAACTCACAGGCTAGCTATCCTACTAGTTTGTTATGACTGTTTTTTTTTACTGTATCACATTGTGACATGTACTTCGTGGTTGTGAAGAAATTTCTGTGGTACAAAGAGAATTAAAATGCAGGCCAGGTCAAGACAACTAATCCACTTTACTATTTACTGAAGATTACACAACTTAATCATGTAATATCTCTAAAGGGGTAGTTTGGAAGCCACAACACTACAAGCCTGTCTATTGCCATTCGAATACACGTTTAGTCAACCTTTACTTCATATCCACTTCATTCAGCAGCTCATCCCAGACAGAAAATCAGCGATTGCGCAATGCCAGCCCACACTTACCACTATCAGTCCGCAGTGGTATGGGGACAAACACATCCATGTCTGGCTGCCAGAACACATCCCCAACCTAATCTTGATAAGAGCACATTTCATATTTCTTATAACAACTTATAATTGAGCCACTTTCAGCCCAAAATTGAAATGCAGCACTAGAACTAGATATGACCCATTTTGGCTCATGATTCCAACTGCCATGAAACCTCCCTCCAATGTGGCTGCATACAGTTTTGGCCAGCAGTACATTTGCGGTTGGAATACATGACCCTTATCTGCTTAAACTCAACTATATTTGGCCTGGTCCATCTGCTATCTGTGATCAACCTCATATGAGGAAACCATTCAGACTTTGCACAGGAGGCTCATGGAATCATTTCTGCCATCAGCACAGATGTATGTACTCAAAGCCCAGATAGATAAAATGGCTAAAAAGATGGATATATACCAAGTTCCACTTTTACTAACTAGCGAACAGATTTCTGTTACATCAGAAAAACCTAAGGAAAACCAGTGGGGTTTTAAAAAAAATCTGAAATTTTGCATTCTTTTCTTTTTTAATGGTCTAGAATACATATCCCATCCCTATAAAAGTACCATATGGATTTTAGCACTTTTTATTATGCCTTGTCCTGAAACCTTTAGATTGAATAATATATGTGGTTTACCAAAAAACACTATAGGAAGTATTTATATAAAAAGAAATTTGCTCTGGCCATTAAGTAATGCTTGCTTGCTAGGACACTTTTTGTGCCTCATATTGCAAATAACTTTTGGCTGAGAGTTGGCCCACACTTACACTTTAATCTGGCCCACATACCAACAAGGAATGACTATGATTATCTGTATCTGCCTGTCAGAACACAGCCATGACTCAAGATTAGCCATGACAGACCATATCTCTTTTGGATGATGGTATGTTATTTATGTCCATCAGTTCATGTGTGGAATACTGGTATAATATCTTTTGGCCATTCTTTTGCTCTTTGACTGGGTCTAAAAGTGGGTCCATCCCACCACTCTTCCATTGAAACATGTCATTGTGTTGTGCTTGCAAGTTGAATATGATTATAAGGAAATTGTTTTGAAATAAGTTATCATAATGTCTAGCGTGCAGTTTACAAAATGCCCAATAGATGGCAATAAATGGGTCATTGTCATTGCTCATCATACAGCATCAGCGAGATGTAATGTAGTACAGAAATAAATACTCATCCTTCTGTAAATAACAACACCAGAACTGGGTAATGGATGCATGTAGATTAGTGTCCCAAAAGGTTTGGTAAATTTTTCTGTACCAGAGATGTTTGGAGAGGAAGCATGTAGCACTGTCAATGACCTGTTCCATTATTCAACCTTATCCCAGCTGTGTGGAACCGGGGTCTCATATATCAACCAAGGATTTCTACACATAGAATGTGATTTATTAAGTTATTCTTGTGCATGAGAATGTGCGTATATTTAGAATCACCCCTGAACCTGCGTATGCACAAAGCCCTGATAGTAGAAAAGTGTCATCCCATTTATTGCTGATCATGTTAGGAAAACAAATTTATGACTGTGTAAAAGTACAAAAAAAGCACAAGGGGATATTCGAAATGTAAAGTCGATTCATATAAAAAGATCGATTGGGATGACACCTTGCTTGAAGATTTGGTATGTGCAGATTTAAAAAAAAAATTTTTTTTTTTAGAAGGAATATCTTTTAAGGATTGCTGGAACCTTTTCTGCTAGGAATGAATGTTCATCAGTCAATTTTGTCCGCCCAGTTCAAAACTAGTTGATCTCTGCCAGCAACTTGCCCCACTTTTGGAAGGGCCAACAAAAATGCAACAATAGCTACCTTGTGTGCACTCAAGTCCTTTCCACTGTAGAGTTTTTAGCCATGGCACATTTCAGTAAGAAATTAGAGACAGGACTGGCAATATCCCAACCAAACATTAGCTGAATAATGACACATCTTCATATCATTCATGCAGCAATACATTACATTTCCACATATGGCAGAGGAAAGCCAACAATTATAAGCGTTTTCCATGTAATCACAGGTTTTCCAAATATACCTGTGGCAATAGCTTGCACACTAGTTCTTTGCAGGCTTTGATAAATGTGTCACAAGGTTACAGAGAAGTTTCCATCCAGCTCCATAAACCACTGGGGCTAACTGTAAGATGCACAGCTGATGATTTCTGAGGAACTTCCGGAATACCAGGAGATAGAGTTAACAAGTAATGATTTTTGATGATCTTAAAGATTAATTGTTGAAATATGTTTTTTCTCCTCCCATTTGTCTCCTAGTTTGGTCATTTGCCAATTCCCATTTTTTTAAAGCACACACAGAAAAGACAGCTCACGGCCTGTGAGGAGATATTTGCTGACTTTGACAAAATGTATTGATCACTATTCACTGATTGACCACTGTATTAATCGATGACTGCACCTATAAGTGGACATCTTTTACCACTTGTCACAGTTCATAGTTGTCAAATAGTAGCTTTTTTTCTTTTAATTTGTTGGTTGGATAATGGAGCATTTCATAACAAAATATTTCTCCCCAGAAATCAGTTCCATAACACTCTTTGCCCAATGCTCTGTACGTCAGTTTCTCCACCTAAAAGCAGCCTCATTAACCCCGTCGCATGTGTTAGCACCTACAAGTGGCATCTGCTAAACCAAAGATATGGCATTGAGGCTAGCTACAAGCATGTGCTCGTCATTACTCATGTGCTGATTAGCCTTTGTGTGAGCAACCATGCTAAGTGAAATGGCCATTATAGGGAGCCTACTGAGTGGGTTTGGTAAAGTTTCATTATCTACAGTGCCTGAATACAACAAGATGATAAATCAGAGTATAGAAACAATGACACTAAAGATCTGTCTCTGATTTAGCATTACATTTACATTTATTCATTTGGAAAGTGCAAGACTACGTGCAAATGAGGCAAAACAATTCAGAGGCGTTAAAGAGCTACAGTGCTAGAGATGTCGTAATGTAATATAATATGATAGTTTTGACCAACTGACCAGAAACACTTGCAAAATAGAGCCACGAATAAGCACAAACACTTGCACACACACAGAGAGAGAGAGAGAGTCAAATGTTAATACTTCGCTCAACATGACAACATACTGTATAATGATGCAATGTTATGAGTCAAGATATACAATAACTAGCAATCATATTTAACAGAATTAAAAGAGTGCTAACTACTCTTAGGGAACTGCCTGATGAGTGGGTTGGCTATGAATAAATTAGGGAGAAAAAAAGAAAAACAAAAAAAACAAGTGAGCAAAGTAAGAGAACTGACTACTACTTGTGATGTAGGGAACAAGATGCATGGTTATAAGGAATAAAATACAACGGGATGTGGCGTTATAGCAAAATAGTCAGCAATGCTGTGGTGCAGTGTTAATTTTGTCATTTCTGACAAGTATTCATTGGCGAGCTTTTACCTCATGAGTAAATTGTAATGTCAACGTAAATGAAAAGAAATCTTATAATGAAAATCACAGCAAAATCTCTGTTCATTCTGCCCTGTCGAGGCAGAAATAGATGGCCCTGTTCGGGCGGACAACCTAGCTTATTCTCAAGGGATTGTTTGCAGCCAGGAGAAATATTCTTCAGCAATATCCATTACAGTATGTCACCATCCTTCCCTGTTTCACATTCCTGACCGTAGTTAGGAAATAAGGGAATGTGGCTTACTAGGCTTGGTAACAGCTTTCAGAATGCTCCTGGATTCTATCAGGTGTATGAGTCTGGACACACACATGTTGGTTTGAACAAGGTACAGCTTTATATGAAAATAGGGGTCATCACCAGTGTAGAAAATGCCGTCTTCACTAGGAAAACAGTAAAAGACTTGTGGCTAACTCCAAATAACTTCTGCATAGCAACACCACAACCAATTACGTGACCAAAGAAAAAATTCCTCAGCAACTCCCCTCCCATAATAGCCCATCTTAAAGTTACGGAGCACATTTTACCACAAGTATCATGAAACTCTGAAAAAATGATGACTAAATCACTGACTAAATCTTGAAATAAAACAAAACAAAACAAAAAAAACCCCTAAACTGTAACTACAATTCTGAGTAAGTATCTAAGACTAAGACTAAATGTGCAATTCTTGTCAAAATCAACAATGTTGTGGTCATGTAGCCCAGCATGAAGCGGAGTTATTTTTGCCACCCTAAAGTTGATCATTTTCCTATGACAGCACATTCCAAGCTACTTTAATCCATAGGTGAATTAAATAAAAACAAAACAATGCATAAGACATCATGTTACCAAGAAACTGAAAAGAGCAAAGTCCTCCATTCCTATAGACTCTACAATGGTGGAAAAACGACCATGCTAAAAGATTCACTATATATGTTTATTATTACCCTTAGATAATGTGTAACTTAATTTAGCTGCCTTTTGGAAAAACCTCATGCTTTAATTTGGACAGCAAGCTTCAACAACTCACTTTTCTCTAGTGTGCTGTTACAAAACGGCTATCTCAGCCACGTTTTAATTAGAAAGTGATTAAACGAAGGAAATAAAGCCGAGGCCACGCCACAGCAGGCTGATTGCCTTTATCTGTCAACAGAGAGCTACGACAGTACTACCTCACACACCAAGCCTCAGGCAAATGGACTTGCACTCCATTATACGGGGTTGTGTGCATACAGGAACGAGAAGAAACTCCACCTTTAAATGGTGATATGGAGCGACAGAATATCCTGCCAGGCAGATTGAGAAGAAAGAGTGGATCAGGACACACTAGGCCCAATTTATCTCATGTAAAAGGAGATAAGGAATCACACGCAGAGAGCAAGCACAAACAGGTTCACAGATGATAAGAAACTGACGAAAACAGGAAGAAGACACGAAAAACATGAAATTAAAAGTTAGGCTTGGCGAACTTGAGACCCCATAGAGTTGGCCAAGGATTTGTGGCAAAAAAAACAACAACCCACATGCTTACATTTTTTAAGTTCTTTTTCTTTTAAAAGAAAAAGCGTGCCACTTTATATGAAGCCCATGTTCATAAATCATTAGAATTGTACTTATAAATCTCAGTAAGTTATTAATGAATTGTAAGCATTTTGATAAGCTGTAATTATATTCCTTACAGTAGGCCTAAAAGTAATAGAATTACATATAAGTAATTGTCATTTTTGGATGTTTTAGAACAAAACACAATTTTTTGTAATGCTCCACTTTTAATTTTGACATTACCGTTTTCACACCACAGTAACGTGTCTGTGCGTTTTTGTAATGAATTTGGAGTTCAGATTACATTTAAAAAAATGACAATAATAATGTGTAACCGCTTAGAATTATGGATTAAATAAAAAAATCATATATGTTACGTACGAGGCATTATTCGAGTTTATGAAAATGTGTACAACCAATCATTACCAACTTATAAGTTAGTGTAATTATAGTTATAATTTTTACATTTATACAGTTATAATTTTTTTTAATGAATATAGACTATGGCAAAATGGTGAATTGTTTTGGTTGGTAAAGTTACTGCTCTATACAGTCTTACTAACTAACTAACTAACTATAGAAATAACAAATTGAGAAGTGGCTTTTCTGTATGGAGTCTGCATGTTCTCCATGTGCCTGCGTGGGTTTCCTCCAGGTGCTCCGGTTTCATCCCACGGTCATGCAGATTATACCAATTGGCTACTCTAAATTGCCCATAGGTGTGAACGCGAGTGTGATTGGTTGTTTGCCTCTGTGATAGATAACCCTGTGATAGATTGGTGTACCCCACCTTTCTCCCATGTTCAGCTGGGACAGGCTCCAGCTTCCCCACGACCTTTGCGGATAAACGATATAGATAATGAATGGATAAAGAACTGACCAATCATTTATCCATCCATTCATCCATTTGATACAGATATCTTATTTATCTCTCAATGATTTAAAATCAAGACCCCTAAATATCTTAAGGATTTAATTTGAACATAATTTATTTTTATTCAATCCCAGGCAACCTCAGCAAGGCCAATAATTAAGGATTCGGCAAGCCTACATTTGGATTTTATGTGTGTCTCTTTGTCAGAAAGTCAAATATGTAATCGGTTTGTGATATGCTCACCTGCTTGCAACTCAAAACATTCTGCACATTTTTTTTATTCTCTGAAGGAGAACATGGCAAGTCTAGCTGAAGTTAAAAAGCAATATGCACTCCTCCCTCCTTTTATACGCCACATGGAGAACTTAGAAATGCATATGATTGCAGAGAACAGTTGTTGATGCCCCAGCCCATCTCAGTAGTTTTCCTCGTTACAGACTGATGTACTTCTAGCTTTTAAAGACTAGCTCTGTTTCTAATCATTTGAAATAAGTTCTATAAAAAGGTGAGCACAGATTCCTTAGAAATCCTGAAAATAAAGCGGCCCCTGCTTACCGTGAAAATAAAAAGAAATTTGCATTTTCCATTATGGCCAACAGAGGGCGCTCTGAGCCTGAAAATTTGCATCCTGAGGCTTGGCCTACGTTTCCTCATGCAGGATTTGTAGTCTGAGGTGCTGAGATGCTTTTTTTTCATTATGGTGAATTAAGGGTGATAAAGCAAAGCCAACCCTTAAGGCTAAATTGCAAAGCAGAAGGTTTGCTCGGCTGCAGGTAAATGAGCAGGAAAACGCATGTCGAAGTAAACTTTAGCTGGCTTGCGTTATTTGAAATGCATTCTCTTTTGGAAATTACCTAAAACGGTGTGTAATTATACATGCAAGTCTTAAAACAGGATGTATATCCAAGTACATCCAAAAAAAAAACAACTTATGTTTAATCTTTATTAGAGTTTCCCATTACATTCAATCACGACTCCAGATTTTATTCCAGCTAAAAATAATGGAGAATGAAACAGAATAAATAAACACGTGAGCATGACAATTATAGGATCCCAGTAATCGATAAATATGAGAGAATAACCGTCTGCGTCGCCTTTCTTTGAAGTTTGTTAAGCATTTCCTGGCTCTGCTGTACAAGGTGCACTTTGATGTGAATATGTGATCTGCACTGGATTAGATGAGAAATCCATTTTTTTTTTTGTTTTTTTGCGCAGAGATCAGACACTCACACAGTCATGATCAAAGTTTCTTCTCTATCCTGCCCAGGCCCACATGGACAGACCTTCGCCCAATGACGTGGGCTTCTGCACAGCAAATTTAATTTCCCATTCATAAAAGAAAACCTATCGATTTAAGTACTTTGGTTTTTTTATAGGAGTAACCAAATGTTGAGTTTCAATATTTTATGACATACTATTTTTAAGCTTGTCCTATGAAAATTGCTCTACATTGATGAGCAATTGGCTTGAATTTCTGACACAAGAGTGTCAGCTCAGGCTGTGCTAAGTGGTGAAACTGGGGAACTACTAACTGGGGAAGGTGAAGACCACCATGTGCTACTTCCTTGGCAATCTCCACATCACTGCTGCTCATGCTGCATCACATGGCAGCATAACACACCCAAAGGAAAGTGCCATCAACACTCATGAGCTCACACACTCCTACGATGGGCAAGTGACTGGCAAGACAAAGAAATTATTCCATCCCTCCCACCCAGAGCACACACCCAAATTTGCTCCCTTGGCTCAAAGCCATGGACAGCTGTAGCATCACCTATCCCATTTCTATCTCTTATACTGTACACACTCCCGTCTGTGAATCCCATGAGGATACACTAGCATGTGAAGACCTTCAGGGTTGTCTGTATTGATCGTTACTGAGATGAGGAAAAGATGAAATTGAGAGTTAAAATAAGTGTTACAGTTGTATCAGCAGAAACGTCTAAAGAGGTAGCCTGGGGAAATGGTCCACATTATTGCTAAATAGTAAACGAGTACACTCAAACAGCCAGAGTGGGTGATGCTTTTGGGTTATTTTTGTTTTATGGCTTGTCTAAAATGGAATTTCTTCAACATTTATTTCTTAATGGAGATCTCTTTTCTCTGCAACAGCATACAATTCAGCTAATGAAAGAAAATATCAAGCTGGGTTATATTCAAGTGAAAATCTGAATATTTTGTGAAAATCTTATATCTGAATGAAAGCTTGAATAAAACAATTAGTAAATGTATCCGATTGTTTTGGATGTACTTTTATTTTTTTTCACATTGTCTCACGTTTTTGTTACAGTCACACAACTATTTGTATGACTCATACTTTTTCCTTTTCATATTTCAAAGTAATAATGGTTAAGGTTAGGGAAGAAGCAAAGCATTTATTCCTTTCCTACATCCGAGCCTTGAAGTACCTTTTCGTTTTTTTTAATCATCATTCCGTAGTTAGAATTTCGTAATCATCTTTGCCATCTCAAAACCTCTGTGTATTGCTCTAGTCGTTTTTTCTTCCGTGCAACGCCGGATAATGCATGACAAAACGCTCATTACCCCAGAAACTCCTCCGCTGGCACTCACTAATGAGAACGAACAAAGACGTCAAATGTAGGCACCTAAGGTGTGCACTCGAACACTTTAAATGCATCAATGAATACATAATAGGCCTGCAACAGGGAATGCTCACACTCGAACCCTGTACTATCCATCCTGCTCGCACATTTGGGTTAACGTATTATGGCGTTGAATCCTGATGACATTACACTAAACTGAAACATTTTGTCGCTTACCTGGCTCACTCGAGAGTGAATAAAATGTGTGACATTGATTCTACGGTGACCTGTTTTGGTTCGAATCGCCTTATTAAGACTATATGCACTGTGCTGGAGGAGTAGCCATGGAAGAGATATGTTCTCCAAATCCAGTCACCATTACAGTTGCAAGCAAGAGCTCCCTACTGTATACCTGCCACCCTCCACTGCTCATGGAGATGAGCAGAGACAGAAAGAGATGCTGGATCAGCTGTCGGCGGGCTGCATTAATTAAAGTGAAATGTCCCCGACGTGGCGTTTTAGGGTAGTAAAAAGCAAAGCAAGTGGAGGAGAGCAGTTCCCGCAGTTTTTCTTTTGCACTGAAGCAGATCAGAGCCAAGAGTTTATTAGCCAGCATTTCAGTTCCAATTCATCATATTGCTGGCCTCTTTTAACCTCTCCTTGCTCTCGGAGTAGATTTCTGAGTATTCATTTGTAGTGGTAGTTCAGATTTCTGGAACTGCTCGAGATGCATGTGTCACTAGTGTTTTGCTGACTTTTCATAAATTTTTATGTACGAGTTATAGCAAATTATGGGCTGAACATGTGAGCAAAGACGAGAAAGTGCAACCAAAGACAATATTATGGTAATAACTCGTCACCTTCTTGGTCTCTCAGTAGGGCATCTGAAATATACACTGCTTGGTGATGTAGTTCAGAACTCATGTATCTTATATGCCAATGGTTACAAAGATGACAACAGGAAAGAACACCATACTCCCCTTCCTGGTGCCTACAAACATACCATGGTCCACTAGAGGGTTCTCGCTCTTGTGAAAATTCATTTTTTTAATCCAGTTTTCCAGAATTGTTTACAAAATCATCAACTCGATCAAACGAGGTGGTGCATCCTCATGAACACCAGTTTCCCAGTTAGATGCTGAGCTTGAGTTACTGTGCTTTGTAAAGCTTTACATGCTCATATAGATTTCTTCTGCATTCTCAGGTTTTCTAAAACATAGTGGAAAGTGAATTGGCAATTCTGACTTACCCCTAGGTATGAATGAGTATGAATGTGTAAACATGGTGCCCTATGATGGCCTGGCTTCCTGTCACCTGGATGTGTTTCTGGTTCAGGCTCCAGGACAAAGAAATAAATAAATTATCAAATCAGACAGCCTGCTGTGTCAAGGCTATGTTAGTGCAGACATTCTGAAGACCAAAAAAACATTCCGAACCTCTTAGGTGTCTTGAGTTTATATTTGTCTGACAATAGGATACCGATGTCTGTTATTTTACCGAACATATGTTCAGAATTTCCAAACTTCTCTGGATTCGGAAACCTGGAAATATGAACAGAAACCTGGATATCACCATAAGCCTTTCCAAATTTGGTGAACCACTTGGCAAAGCATTTAGTTAATTGATGTTGGTAAATGGATTCTAAGCTGTGTGTACTAAAAATAAGCTGCAACCAAAAATATAGACTATATGAACATTCTTATAAACCTACTATTCTTTTGTCAGAATATATTCCTTGCATTTTTGATAGAGCAATTTGAATATTCTTGCACACATAGTGCAATGTAGCACAGCACATTTCCCCGTTTTACAACAGCTGCTTAAAAACCAAGCCAAAGCTATTTGCGCACCTGCTTTCTCTCAAACAATAGCAGCCATTGAGAGCCATCTGTCTGGCTTGGTTGGACTGAACTTTCTGTAGAAAGAGGGACTCAACATGGGCACCGAACTGAGTGCAATAGGTATCGACATCTAACCATGTAACCTTCCACACCTGGTTGGAGCACTACAAAAAGACAAAAAACTTTCTTATAAACTGAACATCATGACAGATTGAACTTGTCAGGTACGGTATATCACTCATACTCTGATTTTCTATTTGCCTGAGAGAAACCTTCATATGGGAACATGTTATACTAATCTACTGGCTTTACTAAACTTTCGTCATGGATTCCATTCCGACTGCTCCGAAAGACACCAATACACTGGCTAAAAGCAACTGATATTTTATTATTTTTTTATTTGTAAGCAATTTAATGTGTAGTGATTGAGATAATAAAAATGACTATGAAAAATGTCAGATTTTATAGATTTATTCAGAATCTACTGAGCGACAGGCTATTCAATATCATTCTGTCCCTTATTTTATAATAAATGGTCAAAGAACATTCATTATATTTAGATTATAGTAATATTTATCTCCATCAATTATTCATCTTCAGTATCCACTTTATCTCAGAGCCAATCCCAGGAAAAACGGGCACAAGGAAGGAATACACCCAGTATGGAGCATTTACATTTACATTCCCACGTCATTTTGGTCAAGCATGTTTATGGTTTCTAATGTAAAAGTCTTGAAGTATGTTATAGGCAGAATGTTTTTTGTTTTTTTGCTCCAAACGCAATTGTAAATTTTGACTATCATCAGTTATATTGGCATCATGGTTTTTTCAAACTGCCACACATTTGTATTGCACTACTAAAGAGTCTAAAATGTAGAATATATATCACGAGAATTTTGGTAATTACAAAAAGTATTTGCTACAATAATGAATAGTTATAGAATCTGCCAACCTTTGTGTACTCTGAGCAGAAGCTTCACATTTTAACATAGAAGTAAGCTATGAGTTACCATTCAAAAATATGGAAAAAGAGCAGTTTGTTTTTTTTATCCCAATCGAAATGGCTGTACAGGTATTTTGAACTCTCTGATAGTAACTGATCCCCCTTCTTGTCTCGATTGTCCTGCACTCTTACTTTCTGTCAAGTATGTTTTGAGTTCATTAATGCGAAATAAAATATATCAGTGCATGTTAGACTCATGTAACCTTTGAAAAGTATACAGTTAACATCAGTTAATGATATTTATAAGGAATTCTACTGACATTTAATTGAAATAAATTTTATGTCAATGATATCATTTTATGGTAATGAAAATTAGCCAGTGATTAAAAATGCCTTTCCTCTGATGGCAGGTGAGGAGGCCTGGGGTGTTCCAGTTTGTCCAAAAGGTGTTCAGTAGGGTTGAGGTTAGCAAGACACTTGGTTTCTTCCACTTCAACCTTGGCAACCCATGTCTTCATGGAGCTCGCTTTGTGCACAGGGGCATTGTCATGGTGCAACAGATTTGGGCCTCTTAGTTCCAGCAAAGGGAAATTGTAATTCTACAGCATACAAAGACATTCTAAACAATTGTGTGCTTCCAACTTTGTGGCAGAAGTTTGGGGAAGGCCGGCTTAAGGGGTGTGACGGGTCAGGTGTCCACAAACTTTTGGCAATACTGTGTAACACTTAAGCAGAGGCGACTTGCTCTGTGATAATACTGACTAAAAAGATACTGATGCTTTCTTTAAAGGAATAAATGTATCCTGATACTGTCACAAGTTGGAAATTAGCTCTTGATTAATGTCTACTTAAAGATAGAGATGCCGCGGCGATTCAGTCGTTTAGTATGTCCGGCTCTCTCTCCTCCTCATTTGTTCACACTGCTCAAACAGATCAGCTTCCATAGCTGCAACTTTCATGCTAATACTACTGTTAACACCATCATGCTCGTCATCTTGTAGACCGCTAACTAGCCAAGCAGAGCTTCTGACGTAACTCTGGATACATACACTACCAGTCAAAAGTTTAGACACACCTACTCTTTTTCATAGGTTTTTCTTTTTTTTTTTTTGCTGTCTACGTTGTAAAACATTACTGAATACATCAAAACTATGAAACAACACGTATGGCATATACTGAATTATGTGGTAAACAAAAACGTGTAAAAAAAAAAAACCCAAAAAACTAAATATGTTTCATACGTATTTTAAATTCTTCAAAGTAGCCACCATTTACCGTGATGATGCAATTGGCATTATCTTAACCAGCTTCATGAAGTCGTCACCTGGAATGCTTTTCAGTGAACACGTGTGCCTTGTTAAT
>JAQQZR010000016.1:6377608-6394140 GCA_030068235.1 Notoglanidium macrostoma | reverse complement strand
TCATCAAGCTAAATGGGGGCGACTTTGAAGAATCTAAAATATGAAACATATTTTGTTTGGGTTTTTTTTTTTTTTTTTGCACTTTTTGTTTACTACATAATTCAGTATATGTGTCGCTTCATAGTTTGAGGTATTCAGTATTGTTTTACAATGTAGAAAACAAACAAAAAAATAATTAAGAAAAACCTATGAAAGAGAAAGTGTGTCCAAACTTTTGACTGGTAGTGTATATACAAAAGATATTTATTTACAGCATTTTAATCAGCAATATTACAAAACTTTTTCTTAAGTAGGCTTAATTAAATAGCAGTTCACAAATTACAACATTAGTGACATTTATCAGATAATCTGTCACAGCATGAGAATATTATTAAGTGTTCATGTGACAAATAAGACACTCAGACTGACTGAAGGTGATGGTATGTAGCCTACATTGTTTACTGCTTATCGTTTATCACTTTTTTTAATCACTTACCACAAAAAAGCTGGGTTTCCGTATTTCAAGAAATGATTTGTAATTTTGAACAGACAAATTCAAAATAAAGATAAAATGAATATCCACTGACTGTTTCGCTCACTGAAACTCTCCCATGCTTAGTTCATTTTGCTTTTGGTGCCCATGAGTCGAATAATTTTCAGTGTGTGGAATCGAATTGAATCAAATAACTTTGCTGCTTGCTGTCTAACAAAACATAACAAAGCTGTTCTGGACAATTCAAGGATCACGCTTCTCCTCACATTCTCACAAATGGAAGATAATATTTCTCACATTAAAATACAAATTGTGTCATGAGGCCAGCAGGGTAGTGTACTGTAAAGAGTTTCATACCGTAGAGAAAGTCCAAGTGATGTTTCTGCTCCACAATTTCACTTAAATGTTTTATCATGAAGTGGCGTAGCACATGCATAGTGTGCTTCATAATGCAGTTCAACTAATAATTAAATTATTGCCAATAATTTTTATTATAGACTTTTATTGATTAGTTGTTTTAGCTCTTATGTATTTAATAAAATTGTAAACCTGTAAATGGTCCCAATTTTTACTAAAAGTATTGCTAATCTGATTACAGCTTTTTCCGCCGTAACTATGATGTAATACAGTTACATTTTTTTTTGCATCCTAATTACGTAACACTGTTCCATGTATTCTGTTACACCCCAAGCCTGCTCCTTACTCAAGCTGATATTATGCAAGAAACATGTGCTTAAGTTGACCTTTTAAAGGTCCACTATGTAGGGTTTATTGGCAGCTATTAGCAGAAATGGAATATAATATTCATAAATATGTTTTAATTAGTGTATAATTAAATGCAACTACAAATCGTGTTTTTGCAATGAGTGTATTTTTAGAATGAGCCCTTTATATCGATATAGAGAGCGGGTCCACCACTACAGAGTGCAGAACGGACCAAACTTTAGAGAGCGCCTTCAGTGTTTTGTGGTTTTACAAGTGACAGCATGAATCTGAAAGAAAGCATCAGAAGGAAGATGAAGAAAAAGAAGGGAAGAAGAAAGAAGAGGAATCAGTGTTTGTTGCTAACAGGTTTGAGAATTCAAATTTTGAAAAACGGAGGATCATATTTATTTTTTAGCATGGAAAAAGCAAAGGGGTGTGAATGTAAGAACTTGGAAGTACGATGCGGGAACCTGACAGCCACTGTACGTTCTAACACACACTTGGAAAGGAAGGGGTAAGGGAGGGGCATTCGGTTGCTTGAATCCTACACAGTAGACCTTTAAGCCCAAACTTTTTAAATTGAAAAAGTGCTCTATTTTCTCTCTAGTTGGCGGTTTCCTACATTATCCAGAATGCCATTGTTCTTTTGTCAGTGCACCCTAACCGATATCCCTTATGACAGGGATCAGTGAAAAGGTTTTTCTTGTATTAAATGCCAGTGAACTTGTGCTGTGACATCAGAGTGTCAGACAACCACTAACTTCTCACAGGGAAAACAAAAATTTAGCATCATCCCACAAATTAGCATGAGAATCACTAAGCACATCACAAGCGTTTCAATATAAACATATTTAATGTGTTGATATTTCCTTTCAGTTCAAGGTCATAATTATATGTAACTCAAACATATCAGTCTCTGTTTTCAGCAAACTCTGTATGGAAATGCTGTGCATGTAGCATTGAAATCTAAATACACATGCACAATTTAGATATTAACGCCTCAATAAACACTCATAACTCAACTCTGAATGTGGCCCAAAGTGTTCACAAAAAAGGGAAAATAAAGCTTCATAAACCATGTCAATCCCCCTCAACTGTGTCTCACAGCAATGATGAGAAAGCGTAAGCTGTACATCATAAGGCTAAGGTTTTTCTCCGAGCTAAATCAACACGCACATTGTTTTACCTCCTAGTCAAAACTAGCAGTTGTTGTCGAATCACTTGATGACACCAGATTTAGTCTTGAGTTATTTGCAATTTCAAATAAATTCCATTCGCCGTCTGACTGTTTATTCTTCTGATTATTTGCTCCTCAGATTCGGATAGAGGGAGGAGAGGAAAAGAAGAGCGTCAAGGAGAAGATGAAATGAAAAAAGACATGCAATTATTTTTGCAGCTCTCCTCTTTTTAATGACATGCAAAAGTAATTCCCATATGAAAGAAGCAGTAATTACCCAAACAGTGTTATAATGTGACAATCGTAGTAGAACAAAGTACGAAATTGCAAGGGATTTTAATCACAGATAATTCTTGCAAGAAACTTGACAAGTTAAGATAATTAAAAAATATTTCTGAAAAATAGGGTTTTGTTGGCATGTCAGAAGAGCATATTCTCCCCTCTCCTCTCGCTAGTTCTCCTCAGCATTAGGCTGCTAAATTTAACACACATTATACAGAGAGGCAACTCAAGGCAAAATTAGCCATGTTTTATCCTCTGTAATTTAGACCCACCAAAGCTGAAGAGTAACACCTGCCACAAGCGGGTGCATGCCATTCGCAGTTTCTATGATGAAGCCTGCCAAATGAAAGCCCTGTAGTGCTCCTTTAACACCAGAGCTTTTCATGAAAAAGCAATTTAGGGACTAATTATAATTATGTAATCAAACATTTGATTGTTTGAACAACAGAGATACAGAAAATGACCAATTTATACAAGAATTACTTGAGATGTTACTTTGAGTGTTGTTCTGAGGTTAGGTTTGAGGTCAAACTATGTCTTGCATGCAATGATGTCACACAGTTCATTAAAAAAAAAAAAAAAAAAATGTAAATAAACTTCCTCACAGCTGCAAGTTCCCTGGTTCAATTCTGAGATCAGGTTACTATTGTAGTGGAATGTAGGTTTTCTCTTTGTGTCCACTATGTCTTTTCCTAAAACCATGCCAGTAGTTGGATCAGCTAGGATAAATTACCCGTTGGTGTAAATAAGTGTGATTGTGTCCGTGTCATGTGATGAACTGGCATCCTGGAGTATCCCTGCTTCATGCACAATGTTCGCACCATGACCGGCCTTCCTAGAGTGAACTCTGACTACATTTAAGTGGGTCTGACTGAGGAATGAGGTAAAGCAAAAAAAAAAGGCTGCATGACCATTGATGACACAATACCACTAATCAGGTTTTAACCCTAAAGTTGTACCAATACTGGTGAAGCCAAAATGAGCCACTAGGGGACACCGGTGTGTGTCTTTCCTGGTAAGATGAAAACATTAGGAAGTGATGTAATGACAGATGACTATGGTTTGAGACATGCGAGGCTAAACACCGACCTTAGAGCAGTGTTATAGTCAATGTATTTAGGCTTTCATCATTTGAGAACATTTTACAATCAAACTTTAAAGGTTCAGTTTGTTTCTTTTTGGTCATCTGATTTTGGGGATGTAGAACCATTGTAGAAAGCTAAGAACCCATTAACTATCCAAAGTAACATTAAAGAACTGTTGAATTGCATATATCTACAATACCTAAGAAAAACATGATTTCCCATATTGCTATATTATCTAGTTTCTTAATTTCATCATGGGCATTTTTCTGGCCAGAAATCAGCTCAGTACTAACTGTTCAGTATTGTCCCATTCCTTGAAAGATATCGTATAACATACACATAGGTTTAAAATCAACTTTGGCTTTGAAGCATGGGAAAGGTCTGTCACTGTTTTTGATTCAATTGCAATTTGCCTCTCCAGCGCCAGGGGGCTCTGAAATTGACTGCCCCTTTAATGGGTCTAAGTTTGCAATACCAGATCTAAAGGTCATTCAATGTTCAAGATTTATTACAGAGCACCTGTCTGCTGCTATAAAACATTCCTGGACTAGGTCAACTTTTACACATTTTCCCACCATGCTATAAAAGTAGATAACTATTCTTACAACATCAATGGTGAACCTTAGACAAAGGAATTGAGGGACTAAATATGAATGAGCATGATGTGTTTTGAGATACATTTGTGTTGGAAAGTAATCAAGTAATGCATGGAAAATAAGTAATTTTCTGTTCTTTATTCAGTAAGACCAAGGGAGATAATCAGTGGCCCATCAGATCAAGCAGCCTAGCCTGTCAAACTCTGTCAAGGTCTTTTGACTCTGGCAGATAAACAAAGATGTCTCAGTCAATAACACTGCTAGCTCTGGCTCGATTGGAGAATGTCTCCACGCTCTTGACAGTGTTCCGTCACTTTCCTTATTTTGCGTTTGCTGACATCTCTTTCTCCCTGTGGCCAGAGATCAGGTGGCACCTTGTTTTTCATTCATGAATGTATTAAGGTCCTAATAGAGTCAAATCAAGCCCATCACAAGGCATCACACTCAAATTGGCCCGATATACCTTTGGCCCAAGCTGTGAAGACCAGAAGCAACAGACCAGCACATGAAAGCTGCGACAGACAAAAGAGCTCCCTAATTGCACTGCAAAAATGTCAGGCCAAATCCCTCGCAGCTGGAGCAGCCTATTACTGCTCATATTCCCCAAAAACTCCCTCTGTCATTTCTCCTGCTTTGTCTTTCCCTCTTAGTTTTCCGGGCCTCACTTGGTGACTGTCAAGCTTGAGAGTTTGCCAGACGTTTGCGCCACTTGTCTGGAGGGAGCAAGTTCAGTGCTCTAATCGCAGACACACAGGGGCTTGGTGAAAAGGTTTCAGGCCGAGAGGTGGAATAATTGGAGCACCGTGATGCACTGGAGCCCTTAAATGCAGCCTGGGTGCTCTTTCAGACTCTCTTCCGACACACCAGACACGACTGGCCACATGTGACCGCAGCCACTAAGATTGAGCTGTACGAGGGAATCTTTCTTTAATGCCTCTGTCAACCGATTCTTTCTTGGTCTTAAGAGCCCTCTTAGGTGCCCCTTTTACCCTATTTGCCTTTTCCCCCAGTTCTCCTCTGGGAGGAATCCACTGTCATGGATGGGACTGCTATTGTGCTGTCGTCGTTATTTATCAGCCTGATTCTGTCTGTCTAGATGCATCTGCCAGTTTGAGACTACTACAGCAGAGTCTGGCTCTTCTGGGAGATAACATTAATGTCACATGGAGGGGACGCATTCCTCTCTTTACCTCTTTATATCCCACCCCACTCTCTTCCTCCATCTCTGCCTTGCTGTCTCCAAGTTCTATAATTAGGTTGCTTTCAGGCACACTGCCTCAACATCTATCATGTCGGTAATGCCGGCTTCTTAACAAAGAGGCAAAAAATTCTTGCCATGTTGTGGACGATCAGCCAGATGATTGAGGAGCAGCACAGATTTGTTTACACAAGCATTCATAATGGATGTTTCCTTATTTGAAATAATAGGGGAAAATGAAAAAAAAAAAAAAAACATCAGACAGCCTACTTCCCTGGAAACTTTCAGAGAATATGCAGGTATTCCAAAAATACAACATCCCCTGCTATGTTGTAGGTTATCGTGACACAGAGTGAGTTCAGCTGGTGATTATGTGGAAAAAAGGCCACGGCTGCCCTTCTTAAGTGCCTGTGTAAGATTGAACTGGAAGCCACGAGCTGCAGTCTGCTTTCTTGGTTGATTTGCACGTCAGAGAGCATTTGCGATGACTGTCTTCCTGGGCAAAGCAGAGCCACTGAGGAGAGGAAAAAAAGTTCCTCAGTACAGAGTGGAAAGCTCATTGTAACATCAAACCCTAGCTCTCGGAGGCTATCCTGTGCCTAATTAGAAGTGAATGCTGGGAGAGTATTAATTCTCACTGACATGTCCTCCTCATCTGCTTCCGAAGCACCGAGGTGTCTTGTCCCCTCTGGCTCAAAGGTCCTCAATACAGCATGGCCACCCTCTTTGAGTGATGTATTTAAAGCTTGCCATTCTTCTTCTGTGGCTGTTGTGATCTTTGCCTCGGCTTCCATCACTTTTATTTTAAAGGCAACGGGGCCTGAACATAATACAAAGAGGTCGCAATGCTTTATAGGGATTTTCTGGGCTCCCGGCATTGTAAATCTGACGCTAGCCTCCCCATTGGCACGGCCTTAGCCTACAGCAGCCAAGTTTGATGGCCTGCCAGCAGCATCAACCTGAATATCGATCTCCATTTCCACTTCCTCCATCTTTCTTTAACCTCAGTTGTCTGTAAGTCATCTGTGCTTTTATGACTATAGGGAATGAGCTGTGGTGACCTGATGTTCTATTGTCCATCCAAGATGCCTTACATTTGACTCGTGAGCACCTCTGCTCTGTGTCCACCGTGCTCCTGGCTCTTGAAATGCAAATAACATTAAAATTTAAGGAGCTACATGGTATACCATTGATTTTGTCCTCCCATTCGTTTGGCCTTGAACTAAATTCCAATCTGCCTTATTTTGTCACCCACTTGCATTTCTAGTGGGCTCTTGAGCTTTACTAAAGCACTACAGAAGCAGTATTGTTACAGTGCACTGTATTTTTGTCCCTCTTCGATAATGACTTTCTGCGCGGGCCTCCTTCCCGATGACTCATCCTTGCCCCCTCATCATTTATTGCTATTTATTCTGACCAAACATTGGGTTGGAGGTTGCTGGGAGGTGCCTGGTGCTCATGCCAAGCCGGGCACATACACGAACACACAGGTTTGTATTTTCATGATTTGCTTTCTGCCACAGGAATCGTGGGAGACGAGATATATGTGTGAGTAGGGAGCAGAGGGCAGAGAATGTGAGCCAGAGCATCTTCTGCTTCCTGTCAGTGAGTATACGGCAACTGACACTTAGCATCAGCCTTGTTGGTGCATACGCTGTCATCTCCATTTCACTCAGATCAAGTCGCGAGTGGGAGATTCGGACACTGCCTTGTGTTAGTCCTACAATGTTTGCATACCCAGCATGCCTGACGCTGGGGTGGGCTGCAGTGACATTTAAAGCAAGGGGCTTAATAAAAGGGGATTGTGTTGAGCAGTACCGCTGTATTTCAGCCAAATAATTTGCAGGGTTTGGTAGAGACAAGTGAAACACAAGGGAAATTAAGATGTCATTGAGCTCCGCTTTTGGCGGAGGATTCTACTGGCTTCCTCAGGCCTTTATTTATAGTTAAATATAACTAGGCTATAATTAAAACCAAATAATTATTTGAAGAATACCATCATCATAGTGGCCTTTTTAACCCTTGATCAGTTCCCCTGTGAGCACTAATAAGTAAAAAAAAAAAAATCAGCAACAAGGCAACACAATTTGTGATAATTGGTCCTCAAGTAGACTGCACGAATATAATTGGAGGGGAATAAGGAGACTTATGACTCCAATTACCTGTCAGTTCTTGTTTATTCAAAAGCATTTACTGATTTGCACAGTCCAATCTCTGAAATAGCAATGGACAGAGAATTTTCCCCATGACCTTCTCAGTAGACATAATATCCATACTTAAACATGTTGTGTGTTTACATCACATTATGTTCCTTAGCAGACATAACAGACCATCATAGACATAACAGACCTCATTTACACCTGGAGTCTTGTAGCTGGATTCTAAGCATGTGCATTTGCACTTCAAATATAGCTCTTGTTATCCAGAAAACAGATTTGATGCTGTATTTCAAATCAGCTTATAACACTTGACTCACTTCTTATATTGTTCTTTGTTTACACTTGTTCCAAGCATAAAATGGTTGCAGCAATTTCCACAATTTTACATTCCAGATTTCATTTCTTACACACAGACTGTACATTAAGAGTGACTGGATGCAGCTATAGCCAACACTTCTGTGGTGTCCAGGGGGATAATCAGTAGCCTGGTACAAGAGGATTTCCCACCCAGCCTATTAGCTTTTTATTCATAGTTTCCCATTGGACAAATAGGTTCAGGAGGTTGGTGGTCACCAGCATTTCATTTTCCCTTCTCTTGTTCATTAAACAGAAAAATAATTAAAAAAGTATAGTCACTTTTGCAAAACAAAACTTTTATTTGCTATATACTTTTAAAAATTTGTTTCATGGTTGTTGCGACGCACCTCGATGCACACCACATGTTTGGAAACTCGCTGCTTGCTGCACCACACACATTAGCTTTGGCTAGGTGTATTAATTAACGTGCCTGGATGACACGACCTTTTCAGAATGTGGTGGAGGAAACACTGAAAAAAAGAGCAAAATAAAAGGCAGCATGAAGCATAAAGGTGCCATATAACACTCCTGCTAGCACAACACATCATAGTTAAACAAGTCAGGAAAACTTAAGTGAAGTTTGAACTGAATGTGAAGTGAAGACACCACAGCCAATGTAGCCAATGACTGTCAGCCTGTTTGTCGAGGGCACAAACATGATGTGCTACCTCAGACACTTTCTTAGAAAAGGATAATGACTGGCTGAGTCATTATCCTTTAGTCAGGAATTTATATACTCATTTGCATCTGTATTCATGCATTTAACAACCGAACCTGCTCACCATATAAAGTATTACATTAGCTATCATTTTTATCCTATTCAATTAGGTTTCTGGGCAACCAAAAAAAAAAGGGTTTCCTCTTGCCTATGGACTGATTATTTATCTGTTCAAATCGCTAGTAAAGCTTTAGATTTTTGTGTATGCCAACTTCTTCTATGATTACTTTATATCAAGCATGGAGACAATGGACCATGTGTGTTATAATGTATTTGGGGTCATTTTGGCAGTCTAATCTGGCAAAGTGCATTTCCTTAATGGGTTTTAAATGTGTCTTGGGTGCATTTGCACCTGCATTCTATGCCCATCAACACTAAGATGCATAAAACAATGGCTGTGTAAACAGATCATGGTGCAATGTATTAGTAAATTTCATATACCATTCTTACAGTATTCTATAATTATTGCACGTGTGTTAATGAAGTGGAGCAGATGTTGCATATCGAAGGTGGGCAGACACAATGAACGGTCTTCATTTTATGCCTTACCTCACAGATAAACGATGAATAGCTCATTTGCATTGTTTGTCATTATGATTCATTCATCCGATGTTCCCTTGATGTTTACATTCTGTTAAATGGGATATTGTAGCAGGAGCCGCACTTTGCGTTATGGGGGAAAAAAACAATTTAGCGTTCAAAGAAGAAGTGTTGTGATTACATATACTAGGCCTCGCTAATTGTATGTACCTAATTGTCCATTGTTGTGTAGCTATTGTAAGGTCCATAACTGAATTTGGACATGACAGGGAAACTTCTCAAGCTGCTAACTCGCTCTGCTATCTTCCTTTCCACTCATAAGTTTTGATCCCACAACAGTAGGTCTGCTATCACAACATAATAAACCGATCATTACCTTATCAGCCATTACTCACATGCAAGACAAACACACAATAGGTAAATAACAGCTTCCGATTTCCTTGTAAGCCAGTCGTGCCCAACTAAATCAACATCCTGAGTACTTATTCAGGTCTACTGATTAACGCTGGATGCTGTTACAAAAATGTCACCACAGTCAGTGACAAAGCAGCCAGTAAATCATGCCAAGTCGTGGCACGCCTCTGCTAATTATTAGACCTTGCTGATGCGTGAGGTGCAGTGTTCCCTGTCGTAAATCCACCCGTAAAAGTTTTCTTCTTGTTCGTGACAGCCATTTCTAAGCAGGCCACATAGACAGAAACTGGCAGTGAAGCCATCTTAAGCTATTATGCCAATATAATCTGACGCAGTGGTTTTTAATCTGTCCTCATACCTTTTTATTGAAATCAGCAGCAGTGGCACTGTCAAGAAAAAAGTGCTACCAAAGACATGACTATCAGCAAAAACCACAGGAAAGAAATAGAATGATGCTAATTGGAAGAGACACCCTCAGCAGCTTGCATTTAATTAATCTCCAGCGCTGCATTTCTTTTTCTCTCCCTCTCTTTCTCTCTCTCTACACAACAGTGACTTCAAAGGCCATTCTCACTTTTCCAGCCTGACTGAAAATAAAGGAGGCTAGAGTGGAAAGCTTGTGAAGATTTGTACTGAAAATACTTTGCTGTGATTGCACACCAACTGGTGCAATTTATCAACATGAAAATCTAATTTTTAAAACATTCGCCTTTCTGGGTTTTATTTTATTTTAAGATAGAGCACTGGTGGAGCCCTTACAGAAGCTTAAGCACCGAGTTGACAGATTATTATGTATCCAGTACCATATATATATATATATATATATATACACAGTGTATGAGGCTGTCCAATGAGGCAGGGAAAACCCATCAAATGCCACTGTAGCTGAAACAGACTGACTATGACATGCATTGACATCTTGAATTTACAAAGCTATAAATTCAGCAAACCAAATGTGACAATGTGTTTGTTTAATCTTTTATTTTTGGGTAGGTTATCTTCCTGCATCGGTCATGATAGCTAGGTTGAGAGCAAATCTTTGATGTTGGTTGTGCCATAAAAGATCATTGGTTAATTATTTAGGAATAATATGGTACAGACTGAACACATGGCTTAATTGGAGAAAAATCATGATTACAATTCTACTCATAGCTTTAGACGTTACACGAGAGTTTAATAGTTTTGCATTTTTACTTTCTCACTGTTCAATTTTTTTTTGAAAGTTAGAATTTTCAAGGTGGAAGTTAGTCGTGCCATAAACAGCAGGTCCACAGCGTTAAACATGACCTATTGACCAATCATATGTTTTGTTCACCAGTCCCTATATGAATCATAATTCGTGTAATTCAGCAACAGGTTTACATGCGTAATCAACTTATCTATACCGAAAAAAACAAAACAAAACATGACCTATATCTATTTGAAATGTTTTTAATTCACGGTTAAAACCGTGTATCAAAATAGAGCAAAGACATATACACATCGCGGGTTCACAAACTGTCGTCTACCTAAAGATGTCTAAACCCTTGCTAGCTAAGTGTGATTTCCTCACACGGTGAATGTCATGCTTTGATCAAGTTGTTGCTGTAACGAAGCCGATATAAGCCTAAGCAGTTCAGCATGTACTCAGATACTAACTGTCAAAATATGTGTGATGCAATCTTTAAATATGATTTCCTCCCTTTTCACCTTTATGGGAAACTAGGACTTGAAATGCTAGAACTTTTTAGACACTTTTTTCTGTTCAGGAAAGTCTGTTATATATTGTTTTCCCAAGCCTCCAAACATTACTAGATTGGTGTACCCAATAAACTAGCAGCTCAGTGTATTTCCTGGGAGTTGTGGTGCAAATGAAGCAAAATCTTTGTTTGAGTCTAATGCACAGTTGGGAGACCCTCGAAGGATGTTTCATGCCATGTGATTTTTGCCCTGATCTCATTGTAGTATGAGCTCCTGATGGGTTAAGTGTAGTCAGAGATGGTTAGGGACTGGTGGAAAAACGCTGGGGAGGCTGAGCTAATTTAAAAGCACTGCATGATACGAATATCATTATAGAACATCAATCTGGAGTATGAAAGGTGTTGGAGTGTCGAATTTCATACAGATATACCGTAGGTATGGGATAATGAATGCTGCCAGCAAAATGCTACAATAATACTAATATCACTATTTAAATACCAACCCTTATAATAACAGACTTCAAACTAGAGCATTTAATACAGTATTTCTATTTCTATAAGCAAACACTAGGTTTGGTTTAATATTGTTTTAAAAAATAATAATATAAAAAAGTATTTTGTTGCGTTATGAATGTATAAAACCCATATTAAAAATGGATCGTATCCATTTTTAAACCTACACACCTGGAACATTCCTCTTTGTGTCTTATAGCAAGGTAGTTATTCAGGATGCTAATTAGCCAGCAGCTAGCTGTCTGCGTTTGATACATTTATGCATATGTCTATAAGAAGTATTTCAAGACTGCCTAATGATCACAAATGTAATTATGTTGTTGTCCTTTGAGTGTAATTACAGGAAATGGATGATTTGTATAGTATTTATAAGAAATGCTACACGTTCTCTTATTGCTGCGTTGGCAGTAAATAACTTGGAAAGCAAAACAACTATAACACACTTTTACAACATTCTTTTTTTGTGGCAATTTTTTTTCCATCTAGATACGTACGTGGGTCTGTGGGTTGGGACGTGCAACACTCCATTAGTGAAGGACCTCTCTAGTGCCCCCTTACAACCGTTAATCATTAAGTCACTAAAAGTTACATGTTTTGTGTCTGTCATTGGACAAAAACATTAATCACCACATTGTTTTTGCATTTAAGGCATGAATAATGCAGTCCTTGCCAGCATTGACAGTTCACACTTAATTAAACCTGTTCACTAGCGTAGCATCTGAGGAACTCGATGACTCTGCAGAGTCTCTCTACATCATACGCAGTCTGCTTCATACACACACACACACACACACACACGCACAAATACAAGTGCTCATGATGCGAATAGATCAGCTTGGGCCGATCTCTGTGAAGTGAGCTTATGTGCGTTCCCTCCGTAATTACACATGTGATGGGCAGATTAATGGTACCAGCGGTCAGTAAGCGCCTGAGCAAGTGTCTCTGTTTATGAGTTAAAGTGACAGTGGAAATGCCCTCGCCGACATTTTGATGCATAGTAGCTGGGCAATTGTTTTCCTCTTTGATTTTTGGAGTGATTTAATAGTAGGGCTCAACAAGCCTGGAAAATAACAGTGACCCTGGTTAAAAGCATGACTCACTTTGCTGTAATCACGGTCCCACTTATGAGGTGATGCAGGCCGTGGAGGTTAATTGTTAAGTTTGTTGACTGTTTGTTCTGAGTGTTTATAATATAGCCAAGAAAATTATGAGGTTCTGATTAGCAGTTCCTTTTTTACTATACTTATGTCTAGTTTTTACATATCTGCACTTTAATTCAGTTTCTCTTTGACCTAATTCTTTCAATTTCTACTCTGTCATGCCAACACCAGAATCTGCGACAAACTCCATTTCCCAGAATACACAGTAGACCACAAACATCCTACTGCACTTCCTGACTCACAGAATCAGCAACAGAACCATTTTTAAAAATAATTTGAGCTGTATTAGGAATTTTTCTTGGTGTTTGGTCACAACCATTCAACAACACAGCCCAACCGTTCAACAGCAGAGCACATTTATCATCCTAATACACAAATATTACACCTTAAGCAGAAATTTACATTACAGTGGAGGTAGAAATAGCATCTAGATGCAGTTCAGGGTGCATTAAACAGAGTGGAACAATTGTGACACATAATAATAATAGCAATTATATAGTGTAATGACAATATTCAATATACATTTTTAATAAATAGTAAATAATAATGTCATTTATTATTGTTATTTTTATATAAAGGACTCTCGAACTCTCACTTTCCACGAAGTGAGAGTAATTTTACCACCTCCGTCTTATATTATATAAGTTGGAATGTAACCATGGCAACAGACATAATATCTGTAGCTAAACACATGTCTCCAGAGCGGCTGACTGAAACCTGATTGCTGTATCGCACATAAAAAATAAAATAAATAATAACAGGTTCATAACCAAGGTCTTATGTTGTTCCTCTTTTCCTGTTCCCTGGTTGCCATTTTTAATTTACTTTGTGAGAACTTTATTATTTTTAGGAGACACTATTATATACAGCATTGACCCTTGATGTAGCTGAAGAAAATGCTTGTAAAGTGTTTTCTTTTCTTCATATAGCTAATACAGTACTGTGTAAAAGTCTTGAGCCACCTGCCACCCCTCATTTATTTATATTTTGCTATAAAAATGACACAACAGGTACAGAGGTTTATTGCAACATGTGCAAACCTACATGTAACTACAGTACAAACACAAAGAGAGTTTGTATAATTCTAATGAGCTTTAAAAGTCAAAATTTGTTATGACCATCATTATTCTTCAACACAGCTTGAACTCTCTTAGGCAAGCTTTCTGGTAATTTCTTGAAGTTGTTGTCAGGAATACTTCTCCAGGCTTCCTGAAGGACATCCCAGAGCTCTTCTTTGGACATTGGCAGCCTCTTGCTCGGTTCTCTGTCGAGATGATCCCACACTGCATCAATAATGTTGAGATCCGGGCTTTGGGGAGGCCGAGCCATGACTGATAGTGTTCCATCGTGTTCTTTTCATCAAGGTATGCAGGAAGCCTGGAGAACTATTCCTCAAGACTACTTTTAAAAAAATAATAAAAGACTGTCTGGCTCTTTGGAAGCAAATATGAGGAAATGAGTGGTGGCTCAAGACTTTTGTGTTTGATATTGAGAGGAACGTTAATTTTGACCAGGATTTTGACTCACTTACTGAAAATTATAGTTGCATTTTAGTCAAGTTTTGTTTTAGTCAAGATTTAGTCAGTGGAACTCACTTTTGATATTAAATTTAATTTTAGTCATTGTTTTAGTCATAAATTTCTCAGAGAGTTTCTTGATACTTTAAGATGGGGTATGATGATGGAGCGGGGTGTTGATGGAAGTTTTTAGAGATGTGATTGTTGTTGTTGTTGGAAGTTAGCTATGACTCTTGTTACTATATTGCTAGTTATCGAGTTAAAATGGCATTTTATACACTTTTATAGTGATGACTATAAGCTATTTTCTTATAAAAATGTTACTTCGTTCAGACCAACACTGTGTGTGTCCTGACTCATATACCTCTTAGACTCCAGGAGCCTTGTGAAGGTAATATATTATAAATATAAACACATTGTTGAAGGATATTTCTCCTGGCTGTAAAAATTCCCTTGAGAAGTAAGCTAGGTTGTCTGCCTGAACAGAGCCAGCTATTTCTTCTCGTCTTTACTCGTCAGGGCAGAATGAACAGAGATTTTGGCATAATTTTCGTTATCAGGTATTTTTCCATTATCGTTAAAATTAAGTCATGAAACTAAGGTAATCGGCGAATACCTATTATCAAAAATGAAGACTGATTGAGAGAGTGTACATACAGTAATTCAGATTTTGTGCATTAGTTCATTACATAGGATAATAATCACAGCATGTTGGATTGTAACAATGCTAATGATTCTTACTAATTGTTTAAGCTAAGCTGTTATTATGAGATATATTTATGCTATGCGAGCTGCTAGACACAGAATATAAAAAGCATTGACTTACCTGCAAATTCCAAACAGCTTGTTTTAGAGGCAAAAGTTAGCATGCATACTGTGTGTTTTCTTATTTTTTTTTATTTTATTTTTTTTACAACTTCACTGATATGGAAAACCACATGCACTCACTGCTTCAAATTTGCACAAACATCTCAGGAGACCAGGCTGATTTTAACACCAGTTTAAATTTGCTGGATCAGTTTTAATTTGTTTGGGGGGAATGAGAGGCAAATGAAAGGTCTATCTCTAGAATACTAACAAACCTAGGGTGCATCTTCGTTTGAAAGGTGCTAGATACAAGAATGATAATGAAGCAAAAAAAAGGGGGAAAGTCTTAGCATAGGAAAGAGATTTTAATATGGACATCACCTAGAGAATTGTGTAAACATGACTAATCTGATATTTTAGAAGGTGTTAGGATTGTGATTTCTGATTAGGATGTGCTGGGAGTTGGGAAACTTACACATTTCCAGTCGCCCCTTATTGTAAGTTCTGCCTGTACAATGTCAACAAATTAATAGTAGTAGCCCAAGTGAAGGGTCTAGAAAGTTAGCAAAATAAAATGTTTATATATACCTGATAGATGGCCATGCATGGCTTGTCGAAGATACAGGATAGTAAGATATCTCAAGAACAAGTGGTTGAATGCTTGTAGGATTTGAAAGGAATAATCATTGCAAGCAGCAGATGAACTGATTAGATTTTGGAATTGATTCAAACAGGGTCGAGGTCACAGGTCAAATGTCTGAAACGTAAGATTTGTTTGCTGTGTTCTACTGAGTTCTACTTGTTTTTCAATAACAGCTCACCCTGAACTGTTTTATTCCTGTTACACCACAGCATTGTGCCAAGACTAACAATTGTATATGTATGAAAGAATTATGTATTTTATCCATTTATAGTTAAGCAGTTTATAGTTTATGTAATTTAATATTGTACTCTAGCTGAAACATGTAACGATTCATTCAATTCAGGATTTGTTTCGATTCACAATATTGGGTTCATGATTCGATTTTCCGACAATATTTAAAAAAATTTAAATACATAAAATTTTATTACCAGGGCGGTGGTGTGGTGGTTAGCACTGTCGCCTCACAGCAAGAAGGTCCTGGGTTCGATCCCCGGGTCACCCAGGGTGCCT
>JAQQZR010000016.1:6340794-6377508 GCA_030068235.1 Notoglanidium macrostoma | reverse complement strand
CCGGTTTCCTCCCACAGTCCAAAGACATGCAGATTAGGTCGACTGGCTACTCTAAATTGCCCATAGGTGTGAATGCGCACGAGCGTGTGTGGTTGTTTGTCTGTGTCGGCCCTGTGGTGGACTGGCGACCTGCCCAGGATATTTCTCTCGCCCGAAGATGCTGGGATTGGCTCCAGCTTCCCCGCCACCCAGACGGATAAAGCGGTACAGATAATGGATGGATGGATTTTATTACCAAAAAAATGCAACATTTATTTTGCTATTCTTTATCAACTTAAATACTTCTTTTGTTAAATTAAAAACCCCACTTTGTTTCATTTTCTTTATAACCAACATAAATTATTTACCAAAATTAGTTATTAACTAAATATTAAAAATGAAAAAAAGTTAATAAGAAATGCAACTTTTCTTACTAAACATTTATAAAAACTTGTGAAAACTGTAGTCAGGTTTAATGATTCACAAAATCGGAGCTGCACCTTGAAAGACTCCTTTGTTTGTCTTCTTCTCTGGCGCAGAAGTCAGGGAGAGAATAATGATGCACACAGAAAGAATGAAAAAGGAATTAAAAAAAACAAGAAAAGTGAGAAAAGTCTAACATGGACTGAAACATTTGCACTCATTGCACTCTTGCACATGGGTTTCTGTCTATATAGCCCTGTAATGCTAATAGAAATGTTTTAAAAATTCAGATTTTAGTCTGAATTTCTTTTTTGTTCTTTGTGTACAGTCACCCTTAAACATAAAAAAAAAACCTGCCCTCATTTGCTTCTCATTTCTTTAGATTTCAGGAGTCTGTAAAACGATAGCTCAGATTTTTTTTTGTTGAATCTATTTGTACAGTAAAAAAAAAAAAAAAAATTCATTTTATTTTCAAAGTTCATTTTATCTTTCCTTGAATCAAATCGCCAAAAATTTGTACCGTGATTCATTGCAGAATTTAACGTTACACGCCTGTATACTGTTAAAACTGTTAGAACCTGAATGGTGTTTTTCACCAGCATTTCTTTTTTTTCTTTGTCTAAAAGTTAAGAAAATAAAAAAAATTTTAAGAAACCTCAAAATCGTCCATCCTAAAGATTCCTCCGGTACAAAAACTTACATCTTTACTTCTGACTGTTACAACACACTGACACTGGAAACTGCTTCTGAAAATGCTAAAATCGGCCATTTTTAATGTGGAGTGTCAGCCATATACTCTCCAGTAGTATTACTATAGAATCCTTAATATACTAGAAATATTTTAAACAAAGCTCATATCCATATGTGTATTTTTTTTTTTTTTTTTTTTTTTTAACAAAATGCTCTTATCATTTAAGTTCAAGCTTTAAGTGCTGAGACAGATTTCTCTCTCTCTTTCTATCTCGCTCTCTGAATTTCTCCGCCACTGTTTCCGCCATGCTCAGGTATAGATATATCAGGCTGCTGTTGGGTTTGATCAGCCTGTAAATGGCTGCGATGTGAGACCTTGTCTTCTCTGTAATCCTCTGCTCACCTTGTCAGGTGTTAATTTCTGATCCAGGCACAGTCCCGGCTCACGCCTCTCCACTCCATTCCTCCCTCCTTTTCGTTCTCCTCTCAGCCCGTGTTTGGCCGGATGAGGGGAGACAGCTGTCGCTTCGGAAGTGAGCTGTGGAAAAGCCTGCCGCTGCTCGTCGAGTCCGATTTCACATGATGTCCCCACTGGCTACTTCAACCAAGCACACACAAGCATGCATTCTCCCTTCATTTCTTCCTCAATCTTTTCCACCCAATGCACCAGTAGTCTTACAATTTGTTCCACCACTATCTGTCCTTTTTCCATTTAATGTGAATAGATAAATAGGCTGAAAGGAACCTATTCTTTCCATACGAGTTATAAACGGAGGTCTCACGCTCTGCCATTACAGCTTCTCGTGAAGTGTACAGGTTATAACCTCAGCTTGCTTTCCAATTTTAAGCTTGCTGATCATGCTGCAGTAGCCACAGTATTCCCTGTTCTATTGTCTGCGCATGTGAATTTACCACACTGGATTAAAAATGTAGTGAAAGTGGGTTTGTTTTTGCAAATGCAATTTTCACAATAACATTTTTACCTGTTTTATTTATTTGATTTTATTACTTAAATTTTTTTTTTCACATATTGATTTTTCATCTGTTTTTTCCCACATGATACATGATGGTACATTTTTCTCACATGTAGGCCACATGGCTTTATTTTAACATCTGATTTTGTCTCACATGATTCATTTATTAGTGGTATATGTTAATTTTTTTCACATGCGGGTCATATGGCTTTAGCATCTGATTTTTATTCACATGATTAATTTATTATTATTTATAAATTATATTATTTATTAGTATATTTATATATATTTATATTAATAAATATATATATATTTTTTATATTTATTAGTATATGCTAATTTCTTTTTCACATACAGGTCACATGGTTTGACTTTAACATCTGATTTTTTCCCCACATGATTAATTTATTAGAAGTATATGTTAAGTTCACGTTATAAAACACAGTATATCTTAATTCACATGTAAGCTAAGTGCTTTCATTTTCCTATCGGACTGTTTCTCCATGTGTTCGTTTATTTTTTCACGTGGTGACATTTTTTTTCATGCGTTACGTGAAGTCACATGTACAGTTATATGATGATGGGCTTTAAAAGCGTTTTCACATGTGATCACGTAATATTCATACAAACGCATCAGGGAAACATGATCACATAATATGTATGCCATTTTTCTATAAAGGAAAGGATATCCTTAAATTCTAAATTGAATTCTAATCCTTAGGTTGGAAATTTAGAAAATTTAAATTTAGAAATCAAAATTAGAGTTAGCATTCCTCCTACAGCAAAGTGATAAATAACAATAGAATAATAATTAACAGAAATAATTATGATTTTACATAGCTTATGTACAGCTGTTAAGGTATCATTTTGAAGGTCAGAGGGCAGATCATAGTTTTTATGCCTGCAAGGAAAAGGTGCATTTGTAGTTGAATTATTTAAGTATTAATACTTATATATTAATTCTATGGAATATATGAATTCATATGCAAAAATAAAGTATTGTTACAGTATTATAATGATCATATTTGCAATTTTGCTGTATATAAGCCACAGGATACAGAGGGTTCGAGTAAAAAGTAAGCATTATTAATTTTTTTGCTATGTTTTCATGTCAGTAATGGAGCCCTACATATCAGTGTTATATCCACAAAATCCATTGCAACAGACCAACACTGTCAACTGCCTTCAAAATATGTCACTCACTTTGCACCCTCCAGGCAATGTAGTGTTCCAGCTGCACACACCTGGTGAAGCATTTATGCTTTCAGCATCTAGCCAGAGCCAACAGATTTTCCAAAGAAATCATATGCTAGGTAATTGTGCTCACATATCCTTGTTAAGAAATGCCTTTTGGGTAACACTTTATAAAAGTGCCTTGACACAGTTGCCTTGAATATACTCATCTCGCATTTCAGGTCATTGCTTTTGCTAGATATATTTAAATAGTTTAACATTTAGAGGACAATCAACAATTTGTATGCATTTTCTCCAACCTAATTGTGATTCTAATCATTATCTCCAACATAAAATTACAAAAAATTTAGTTTCTAGGTATAGTAATATAACCATGTCTGAGCATGAACGGTTACTAATGCAGATTCATGACATTCAGAAAACAAGTCATTTATTTAGGATATTTATTTGACTCACATTTGTTCTAATCTTTTACTTTTATGAGAGAACATTTCAGTGTCCCCTTTTCACCCTTTAAAGACAGTCAGAATTCAGTACGAAACCATCAGGTTGATATGGGTGAATTTATGGTTGGTGTACCATTTTTGTCCCACTGATTATATTTATCTTTCACAACAACCTATGCACATATTTCAGATATATAATTTTATAAAGCAGAAATAAAAACCACATGGACAGCATTTTGTCTTTCCCAGCCCACTAAAACTAACTTTACCTTGAAATATAATCATTAAAATGCTTTAAAATCATGTTATTTTGCAATAATGTGTGACTTCTTTTAACAGCTCATACTTTTCCAATTGACATCCAATATAGAATTTTTTTTTTTTTTAAATGTACATTTTAGTCCCCCAACATTCACTCAAACTTGCTACCTGAACACATTCATTCCTATGAAGTATTTGGTATAATGCTCAAATCATATGTTCACAAGGAAAACTGTTAAATACTGAAAGAAAATTATAAAGTAATAAATAAGATTCATTAGAATCATTAGATTATTAGAATGTCTTTTATGCCATTAGCTCGGATGCGAAGGGGTTAAAAAAGGGTTAACTGTATTGCTTGTTACTCATTTAAGAGCAAAATGAAACCGTTGTCATCAAAGAAACCTTGTACAAAATGATTCTTGAGATTGTTAGATTCAATGTTAAATAAATAAAGTTACTTTTTAAGAGTTGCAATGACATAATAATAATAATAATAATAATAATAATAATAATAATAATAATAATAATAATAATAATAATAATAATAAAAGCTATACAAAATCTTTTTCTTTGTCAGTATAACAGCCTGGTATTGTGAATGAATTATTCTCTATGAATTTTTGCATTTTCAGTTAACAAACACTGCCCAAAATCATCAGAAAAATATGTGATATAAATATAATTTGTTTTCATATATACCAGCAAAAATGCCAACCTTATTTCAAACCAAGCTAAATCCCAATGAATTGAAACAAACCGTGGTATGGATAAAAAAAAACAAAAAACTGTTTGAATAGGAGTGCTGCCTGGACCCAGTTTAAGTTTGTTAGATGTGGTCGTTTAATGGAGTTCATGTAGACATCCTCTGTAACGTGTTTCGACAACAAGTCTTTGTCAGGGACTCAAATAGTTCAAATGGAAAAACAAAGCTCTTTTCTAGTGGAATTTCACGGATAGGAATTTTCCACATAGAAATGGAGGTGTGGCCTAGAGAGGGTGTGGTCCAATAGGAAATCCAGCAGTTGGCATAATCTCTAGGCCAGACTTCTAAGTGAAAGATACAGTGGCAAAATAAACAATGGAATGGTTTGGATTGAAAATGAAATAGGAACAAGTACTAACTTTAACCTTCGTATTGTTTCATGTGAATCATATCAGTCATACATTTGGTTAAGAATTCCCACTTCCAGCTCCCAAATCATAATGCTGAGTCAAACCACTGAGAATGCCACAAAGCATATTTCAGCAAATGACTATAATTACATAAACAGCATTTCACTATACAGATGCACTGTGGGGTCTGTGGAAACATTTTAGTTCTGTGGGTGGTCCTGTTTATGCTGTTTATTATTACAATTATGAGGTTGGTAATCCACTGTTGAGAGTAAAAAGGTTTAAGGAAGCAACTCTGGCGAGATGTGGATTTGTCCCTCTTTGGACTGAAAGCAATGATGCCTGCTACACTAAAGCGAAAATCAACCACTCATGACATTAGTGTCAGCGTATTACTGATGGTTCCAGCTCGGACTTATAGAGGGACATCTTTAAAGGGATTGCAGGTGTGGAGTGAGAAGATATTTCTTTGCAGACTTAGTAGAGTGCTTGTTGATGTATACAGAGGAACGTCAGAAAAAAACAAGGAAAAGCTTACAGTCATCATGAACATGGATGTGGAAATATTGGGCTTTCAGTGATTCCTTGAACTGTTCTTTTTCTGGGGAAGAATGATTGTAAAACATACATCTTTTTATAGAAAATCAAAAACTCAACAATTTGGTGCACATGTTTTAATTTATTTGGGGTTTTCTGAAATCAACACAGGGTCAAAATTATACATACAGGGTCAAAAATATACATACACCCATGCAGATTATTAATTCAGTGGTGCTGAAAGTTTATAAATGTATTTTAACTTGCCCATGCCAAGGCCTCTTCACTTCCTGTTATTGCTTATGATTGATTACAGTTGGTAGCTTCTCTGTGCACAACATAAAAAGAGTTTGGTTGACAAGTGCAAGTTAATAGGAGTTATGGCAACTTTGACAAACTCTGGAAGAAGACCCAAACTGTCAAGGAACTTGGTTTGGATGGTCAGCTGGTGAACAACACAGGAACCATCAACACACAGGCCTGCCATGAACTGGAAACTGCTGGAACACTGTCTACACTCAAGTAAGTTTTACACTGCCATGTACTGAGAGGCTGGAGCACTGTACCAGCTGTTAAGCATGGTGGTGATAGCAACATGCTCTGGGGCTGTTTTTTTGCCAGTGGAACTTGTGCATTGCATATTGATGGAATAATGAAGAACCTCAGACTACTTCAGCATAACCTCAAACCACCAGCTAGACGTTTGAAACTTGGACACAAGTGGGTGTTCCAACAGGACAATGACCACAAACGCATCAAGGCTGGTTGTGGAATGGATAAAGCAGACTAACATTAAGTTTAAAACAAGTCTTGATCTCAACCCTATCAAAAATATGTGGACTTTGCGTAAAAGCCTGGTTTGTGCCAAGTAACACCTATATCTAATTCTACTTTATCAATTCTGCCACGAAGAGTGGTCAAATATCCAACCAAAATTCTACCAAAAGCATCTGGTCGAGGTGAATCTTGGTAAGGGACATGTAACCAAATATCAGGTGTGCTGAATGTATATTTTATACCTGTATGTATAATTTTGACCCTGAGTTAATAAAAAAACAAAACAAAATAAATTTAGTTTTTTTCTATTCAATCAATCGTCAATCATTCTTTCCCAGAAAAAGAACAGAAAGAAATCAATGAAAGTCCAATATTGTGATGACATTCATGTCCATGAGTGTATATAAACATCTGCAATTGTAAATTGATGATTTCATATTTCAATAAGCTTTCAAATTATTTCAATAAGATTTCAATAAGCTGCTCTAAAAAAAAATACGAAATTAAGTATAAATGGGCTTTCCAATATACAAATAAGTCAGTGTTTAGCATCCATATCAGATTATTTCCTCTTTATAAATGCCTTAAAATGGATCATTTGGATGTTTGTTGAACCAAGCATAACATCTTGTAAAGAAAATATACAATATAGTATAAAGAAGTGAGACTGGGGATGATTGCTTTCAAGCCCAGACTGTAGATTCATAAAGCCTATTAATGACATCATGTCAGGTGATTACACCTGTTAGCTTTTGATAGATTTGGGCTAATATTTTTTTACACCCGCTTCACTTGAAACACTGTAGGAATCATAAATGTGGCTGACTGTCTATCTTCAAATATGTGTGTAATAGTTTGCCCCACATCTTTCTTTATTATGCCCTTGTGATTTAATGTATTACTCAGCCCTAATAGCTTCATTGTTGAGCTATTGATAGATATTGAATTTTAGCTGTCCCATCTAATGTCACTGGTAAGCAGCAAACAAATGAGAACGGAAGGCGAAACCTATATATCATGCATAATTACACATAAACAAGGGTATAGTTAAAGGGTGCAAATATCTTCACATTTTATATAAAAGATAAATGATGTAGGATGGCATGATGAAACTTTTACGCATTGGGTTTGGTATTACACAGAGCAATTTATTTTCAAAACAAGTTCAAAATGAAAAAAAAATGTCTCTCAGACATGTGAACTGTGTATAAATCAGTGCAGGTTAGCAGGTTCTATACAGAGATCCACAAATACATTTGTTTCATAAATCCACATTTGTGATGTTGAGCAATGAAAGAAATGACCATTAAGGCTTGGTACATTAGCAAGGACATTGCAACGTATTTATGGGATAAATTCATTCATCTCCAGTAAGCACTTTATTCTAGTCAGGGTTATGATGGATTCAGAGTCTATCCTGGGAATATAGCTGTGAAAACATATATTCAAAGACTCTTTCACACATAGGGGTAATTTAGCATAGTTATTCCACCTCCTAGCATGTTTTTGGGAGGAAACCAGAGAACCCACACGGACATGAGGAGAGCAAGTGAATCTCCACACAGATAGTAACCTGAGCTGAGGATTGTTGTGAAATTGCTTGTGGAACTTTCTGGTAAACTGTCTATTGAATGTGACTGAGTCAACAAACTAACTAATGTATCTTATAAAACAATAATCTGAATCAGGATTTAATAGTTGGGAATAGACATTCACTTTTATCAGCGTGATTTTAGATGTTACGTTGCAGAAAAGTTCACTAGACACGCTACTACAAAGCTGGGACACAGTGCTGTTGCTAGTCAACATAGGGTCCTTTAAATGGAATTTTATTATAACGCCCAATTATAATAGATTATAACGGAATTTCTGTGAAGATTTTCATTTAATATTCACGAATAACATTATTTTAAGATTGACAAAAACATGTGCAATGAACCTACCAGGTAATATAGTATTTTAAATGTAATAATTAATTATTACAGAGAGGTGGCTTTATACACAGTTTCGGTAACTAATGGAGCAAACCCCTGATTGATAAAACAAAACAAAAGCAAAAAAAAAAAAAATGATGTCTCCTATTTGTCTCTATATTTACATGGTTAGATAATATTATCTATTCATTCCAAAAAATGTATTCCTATTTGATTACATTTCAACAACTTACATACAATTCATCCAGTTTCAAGAATTATCAACGCTCCAAAAGCTAAACATTTTCTACATCCACACATCAAAATGAAAACAGTGTTTTCCTAACCTACTAAAACACGTTTTCAGAGATGCTTACTTATCTGTATGTGAGCCACTAACTGTTTGCTTGTGTCATATTGAAAAGCTAGAATGGTAAATGAAATATCTGACAGTTGCAGCCAGTGTTTACCTACATGATTAATTTAGCAAGCAGTTTCATGCACTACATTTAAACTATGCAGTTGATAAATATTGATTTTTTTCATGTTTGGAACAGAATTGAGTGGTTGCATGTTGCGGGCGTAATTTTTACTGACTATTCTTCAGCGTGTTATCCACCATCAGACTCTCAATAACACAATCCACAGTGATAACTCAGCTCTTTCTTTAGCAAGAACAATAAAAAAAGCAGCAGGAGGGGAAAGAAAACTCCAAATAACCTACATAACATTCACAATTTAACCTAACAATCGTGATTGATAGCATGGAACTGGAACAGTTGCTGGCTGAACAACTGGCTGCACATTTATTGTAGTCATTTATTGATTTATTCATTTGCTTGATCCTTTTAACTTACAAGAGAAGCAGAATCCAATCCAAGGATATATCTGAGCAATTAAGGCTTAAGGGCTGTGCTGAAGAGTCCAATATTGAGGCGGTTATGTGATTTGAACGCACACCCTTGCAGTCACTGGGATGGAATATCCCTTGACATCATGTCCTCAGGTTGAGGCACTAAGCAACTAACAAGTTTCACCATAACAAACTCTACACACAACCACCAAGCAATTTTACTGATAGTCATTCGATTATATCACACCCAGCCATAACAATCATATGGCTAAAAGCATAGACATTGAGCTATAATTATTGAGTCCCAGCGCGTACCAATGCAGTGGTGCCATCATAAAAAAATGGACGATCCTGAGTTTAGTAATAGACTATCCATCTATCCTGATGCCCACAAGCGCCCTCAAAATCATATCCTGTCCTGTTTCTTCTTCATCCATTGATTGCTGACTATGATTGAGCTGTCTCTATTATGTTCATTATACAGGACCAGAAGGGTATCCAAGCCCAGCCTGATGAACATCAGCCTCAGGAACTTTCCAAAATCGCTGTAGGCTCTACATTATGGAAACCCCATATGGTGCAAGTGGCTATTCAACGAGGCTCTGAAAAGTACTCATATCTTCACAAATGAGTTCGCTTCTTGAGCTGCCTCTTTTCGGTGAACGTTGAAAGCAGACTCACATACAAAGTATGAGGCTCTTTTTTATCAAAATGCTTCCATGGAAACCACATTTCAACATCTGTTTGAGTCTGTGTGTACGAGGCAGCATGTCAGTGAGGGTGTAGTGCGCAGCTGCTTGCTGAATATGTACTGCATGTAGTCAAGTATATTAGGGGAGGCGATCAATTTCTAGGATAAATGGAAATGAATCTTCTTAATGAAGCTTCAACACAGCAGGCACAATAACAATACAGGGATGCTTACTGTATTTGTCAGTGCACATTTGTAGTGCATTTGTGATTTAACAGTTATTTAAGGAAGGAACAAATCATAATGTGCTGGTATAGGAAAATAATCCATGACTGAGTGGTGAAACCTGAAACAAAGTGGAGTTACTCTTTCCACCCTGAAATGGAATATTGTCTTATAATAAAAAGTGATTTTTTTCCTTTTCCACCAGCAATTTCCAAACGTTGCTTTTTTTTTTTTTTTTAATTTATTTTGCTTTTAACCATTTATAGTTATATTTAATGTTGTGGAACATCAGCAATGTTAGTTAGTTCCCGCTTAGGTTATTCCAGCTATAAATTATCAAGCATTCACTTTTTCCCTTTTCTTTTCACATGGAAATTAACTTGTGTACAAAAGTCCTTGTCCTGAAGTCTACGTTTTAGAGCGTATCAGTATAATGTATTAGAGCGAGAGCATTAATATAAACCTAACAATTGTAGTCTGAATTATCAACTGTGAAAGCTGCTAGGAAAAGACTATGGCAGTTTAGGAAAGTACAATGACATCTGTCATTGTAAAGAGCCAGAATTCCCACCATTACTGCAAAGGACCAGAACTTTGCCAAATATCCAGCTTTGTTAACAGACATGGGCATGTGGACAAGGCACATTCACTTTTGCGAATAATTGCATTGCTGCCTCCAAAACAAAGAAGGCACTAATGCCCAGGGGATTTGTAGAGACTTAATCTGAGCCTGACCTTAACCATGAGCTATCATTGCCCTTTTCATTAGTTAGAATGTTAGTACCAAACATGAGAATTGTGGATTGTTATCAGAATTAAATTTGGGTGAAAAGATCATATTTCCTAACCTGATTCTGAATTTCATGACATACACAGAAAAAGGATAAAAATTTGCTGAAGCTGACGTTTTCTTCGGTGGCTTTTCTTTAATGAAATAATGACGCACAATATATGGATTGTTTAATCCTAGACGACTACATTAGATGCACACTTACATATTACTGATCAAAATTGTCACAGTTGTCATAGTTTAGCCAACACTTGTTATTTTACGATGTAAAAAGTACAGCTTAACATACAATTAGGTGCCAAAAAGGCATATAAAGTACTGTAGAAATAGAACATTTTGAATGAATATGAATCATCACTGATGTTTTTTCCCCCACACTCTTTCATTTGGAGAAATGACAGATGTATTAGTTATGAACAATGCACCGATGGCATCTAATAGAATAATGACCTAACTGAATTTATTTTGCATCGATTGGAACCCGTTATACGAAATACGCATAAGTAATAAGATGTAGATGCAATAGGTAAACCATCAGTGTCAGCTTCGTCAGCAAATGTGAAGGAGCGAGAGGAGAAGGAAAAAACGAGACTCATTCATCATAAAAAGGCCATGAAATTTTCAGATTTTACCATCTTGTCTTGATGCATAACAGAACCAGAAAGCTAATTATTTATAAGGCTCTTCATCATAAGAACGCTGGTTTATTCCTGACTAATGACTGTCACTGACTGAGCGCTCGCTCTCGTAGGTGGCTGCTGTGTTGCTTTCCTGCATATTGAGTTTCCTCACATATTCAACCGACTTGATTTACATATTTATAGAGAACGCTTCCAAGCTGATGATGTTTCTCGATGAGATTGTAAATCATGGTTTAGCAAAATTAACTCTGATGATGACGTGCCGGCATTTCCTATTATGATTTGTGCCTTAATTCACAGTGGCATAATAGTCTTCTGGCTGATTTCGGTCAGATTATTACATGATTAAGGTAAAAATGAGATGTGCAAGTGTGCAATGCCTGGGCAACGTTTCATTTCCAAACACTCAGATTGCTTTTCCATATCCGAGATTACATAGATATGATGCCTACGGTTTTGTAAGGAAAATCTGATTTACGCAATATTTCATTTAACCAAAATGTACTTCAGCAGCTAAGACATGTATGGTCCCGAATTTTCAATTATTAGGCCGATTATATAAATGTGCACCAAAATATTTACTGGATCCCCGGAGCTATTTATTCCTGAACTTTTCACTGATAGAAGACATTAGGTTCAAGTTGTCAGTATGTATAAACCTACATGTTTTTTTTGAGTTATTGCGGTTCGGATGAAATCCTTCTCTCCACATGACCAGACAAGAAGGCTAACTGGAGTAATTCGGTAACAATGATGAATTGGAATTTCCACCACTGTAACAAAATAAAAAAAAATCCCAAACCCCTGTGAGGCTATGCATCACAGAACCCTGGAAGTCCCCATTTGAGAGAACCACTGAGCTATAAAAAAAACATTATGGGATAGCCATTTTGGAGAAAGTGTGTTATTCCACTCACTTGGCCCCAACTTTTACCATATAAATACAACATTAACAAGATTTGTTTTTCCAGATATCTGAAAGTTATGCATTGTCAGTGTCATATTAATGAGAAATTTTTATGGAGATAGCAGATGGACTCAAAGTCTCAGAAGGCCCTGCATCTATTGTATATGAGGCAGCTCACACATGCAGCCGCACTGAGTTACGGCTCAGCTAGTTAGCAATCTATGAGATGACAAGAAGGATGCGGTTGATAGCAATAGCTGTTTGTGCAGAGTGTACAGATGAGGAGTTGAGAGACTGGGGTTTATAAAGAAAATGATCTCTGTCCGGAAGAGGGTTTTAGCGCCGTATCAGAAATAATCTCTGTCCTTTTAGAGGCTCGAAAAACACAGAGTAGTTTAGACACCAGGTGTAAATGTAACAAAAGTGATGCATTGTAAAACTTGTATTATTGTTTAAATATAAATTATTTAACTTATACATTTAAAAAAAATGTATTATTGTGGTGGAAGTAGCATAAAGGACTAAAGAATTGCTGCATCGCGCTCAAAATTTCACTCCAAAATAAATAGACTTCACTCAAGATCACATGCTACTATAAAGATTAATACTGAAATTGTTCGGGCTGGATTTGTACTTCCCGTGTAAATTTGATATCAAACCATAGCTTTAAGAGGGCCGTTGCTACTTCCCGATATACCTTTGCCATCTCATAGCCATCAGTCTTATCTAATACTATAGCATTAGTGTGTGAGATGGAATCACTTCAATTCAGATAAATTGAAGAGCAAATGTTAACCTTTAATCTGAAGAGTGGAGAAAGTGAGACAGAGAGAAGACTATATGAAGAACAAGTACTATATTAGATACCCTGCAGTTTTTTTACTTAGAAGGCTGTAATGGATTTCTGCTAACAGCACAGGATGAGACTCAGTGAGTCTGTCAGTGATGAAGCGAGTGTCAGTCGGTGTTGATTGTGTCTGCAGGCATTCTGTTTGATCCCCAGCATGACGCAGTAACACACACTCGCACAGTTCTCTCCTCATTGTCTTTCACTGTCTCAGACACATTTAAGCCTAGCTCTGTGCTCTCAGGAACATGCAGTCCATTCGCCCACTCTTGTACTTCATACATCACACACATACACACATACACACACACACACACACACACACACACACACACACTCCGCTCCCCATCCTGCTCTGCATGCTGGTGCTGTAGCCTTTCATTCTGTTTGGCTACAGCCAGCTCTTTCATACGGCCGAGTGTGTTTGGAGTGCGAAGCGGCCAGGCTATTCGGAAAGGTCAGCCAGAACCTCGTATTGATCACGTGCTGTTAGGAAAATCTTTAAAAATGTGTGTTGTTTCAAAAGGTGCTGCTCCCTCCTGTGCTTTGTCAAAAACGACCACCTAAGGTCAGCTAGACTTGGCTGTTCCAACAACCGGAGGTCCGGATGCGGCCTGCGTATAACTTTATTGATCTCCGGTGTTAAAAAGATGGGCTCACTTAAATTGACAAAATATTTTAAGTCTCAAAAATTGGACAAAATGCAAAGATGACATTCATGCAAATCTTATATGACAATGCACATAATGCATTATCAACTTAAATATTAAATTAGTACTAATATGTGCTGCAGGATATGTTACGCTTGCTTCCTTTTTTCATTCCGAGTTAACACTGCCTTTGCCACACCCCCAACCTTACTGTCACCTGCGACGTATACATCATATTCTGTATGGGAACCACAACAAGCCTGTATAGAGGCCCACTGGGGAAGGAATCAAGCTGCCCCATGCTCACTCTATGAACATTTTCAGTGGAAGAGGAACTGCAGACAGGACAGTTAATAACAGGGTTGTTCCACAGCCACCAAGATCATGTTTTATAGCAAATAACCAGAATGAAATCTCATACACTTCTAAAGTGTAAGCGCAGTGGGTCTGTGATGTATAGAACCGTTTCTATTGTAAGAAATATTGCAAAGATTGGAAGAAGGAAAGGAGGATCATGCGGTGATCCTTTTGTGTGGTTTTTGTGATGCAGTTGGGTTAGTTGGTGAGTCTTTCCAATACTTTTACTATAACATACAACATGTCTTTCTATGCTGCAGCATTACACGTCCTCTTCACCTAAACATGTTCCAGCATGACAGTTCCACATGGTGTTCCAAGGCTGGTATGGAAGAACTCGAGTGTCCTGCCCAGAACTGTGACCTCAACCCCACTGAACAGTCTTTGGCATGACTTGGAATGCCGACTGCACGTCAGCCCTCCTCACCAAACATCCTATGCCTGACCTCACTAATGCTCTTGAGGCTGAATGAGTACAAATCCTCACAGCCGCGCTCCAAAATTTAGTGGAATGCCTTCCCAGAAGAGTGGAGGTTATTATAACAGTGAATGGAGACTAAATCTGGAATGGGGTGTTTGAAAAACACAAATAAGTGTTTTTGATAAGAAAACATTTTACCCATTTATCCATTTAATGAACAATGTAGAACTAGGATGACAAATTGCACATAACAGATTCAATAAAAGCTCTCTTCCAAAGAGTATCTTGATAGCAGGTTATCTAATAAAATAGCCTTTTTTTCTGTAGCCAATGATATGGGAGTCCTACATACCATATTTTTTTTTCCTTTGGAACAAATTCTCCTATGTTAACAGTGTCTACCTGTGTTCTGGTTCTTCTGATGAACTCTGAAAAAGACAGCAGCTGTAAAAATGTGATGAATAGTGCTTGAAGGATCCTTGGAACTGACTGGAGGTCTGTGGTCTTGCACAGCAGAGGCAAAAACACCTGTCCAGAACCCTAACGGCAGGTCAGATTAGCAACACCCTTCCTGTCTAAACTTCCTCTTCACTTCCTCTTCCAGTTTACCTTAAGAGCACACAGGCCAGACGCCACAAAACACCAGAAGGATGTATTTCTAGTTTATTCTCTTCATATCAACACTGCCAGGCATGCTATTCTTAGTGTTATTGCAATTATTCCATTTCCTTTTCTATCTTGCTTTAGCCATGAGAGCGAGTCTCTTGAAGAAATGTTCTGCTTTGCTCGCATTAACATGAGGATATTTTTTGCTGTTAACACATCAAAAGGTGGTACATGAACTACTGTATCTTTTCAATTTCCAAACCCCGAATTGACACGGCAAATCATGTTATCTTCCCTGAAATCATTCTGTTTCCTTTTTCCATTCCTTTGCAACCCAGAATGTCGGTCTCCTGATAGCATCTTTTAGATTTACTTGATTATCTTCGATCTTCACCATCTCTAACGTTCTGCTCCTTGTTTCCTCTCGAGCATTGTTTTTGTGTTGATGCAGTCCACAAGCAAGCTCCTTAACAGAATCCTTAATTATTGATTGCAATCCTGAGGGTGAGTAAAAGAGGGAGAAAAAGCAAGGTGTGAAATGAATTGTAAATTGCCTCGGCCTAATGCTATACCGTGCATGCACGTCGACTTATTTGTCAATCACAGGCTCTCTGGAGTCAGTTTTCGGGAGGAACCTGTCAAAAACTGCCAAAGACTTAAGCAGGAGATGAATGGGGCTTACAATCTGAAAATTCAGGGTGAGAATTAGTTATATCAGTCATTCTAAAAGGGCCATCAGCTTTGAGGTAATGATCAAACCAATTTCATTTCTTAAATCTGTGATTGATATTGAATTGATTCCTGTAAATGGGACCATACATTGGCTTACAATTTTTATGTTCTTTTCACTCAGCCACTTCAGTAACGGTCGGATTTATCAGTATACCTTCATTCTAATAATATCCATTTATAATTATAAATACACACTCTGGGGCAGTGCTGATATTTGTGTTTACTTATTTTATAATAACGCAAATACATCGGAATATCAGTTTTTGAAAATCCATGACATGTGCACCTGTTTAGAGCTCAGAATCAGAAGGTTGGTTAAAAGAACTTGTTGCTTCCCCCATCCCGGAGCCAGTGTTCCTGCCACTTTTGGAAAACCAGAAGTTCTTAACATTTGACAATGTTCTAGCTTCACTTTAATATGGATGGACTGTAATGACTTCAATACTTAAAAATGATGGGCTTACACAAGCAATCATTAGCAAATTCAACTGTAATCAATTGGTAGATTTCCAATTTTACTATTTGTAGACCCTGATGCAAACATTTTTTTCAATTTTTTTGTACATGCAATATTTTTTGCAAAAAATGTCTTTGGATATGCCTTTCTCAACACTGGTATACTATATTAGAATACTTTGCTTGACTTATTCGCAATTTGAGAAAAAAGGCCGGTTTGTTTAGTCCGGTATGGCCCCTGGGTCACATGGTGCTATACTGCCCACTCTATTTATGTTGTTATTGCACCAAAAGGATGTGTAGAGTTCATTTCTGAGGACTTATACAAGCGATGCTCCAAATGACTACAGGATTCATGCAGCAGCCATTTCGTGTATGTGTTCTCATAGTTCAAAGCAAGTACATTCCAGGCTTTACTACAGATCAGTAACTTCATATTGCCATCTGTAACAGCAGAAGTCTTAGTAATAAATATGTCCAAGCTTATCAGCAGTGAACCTGTGTGGGTGCAGGTTTTCATTGAGCATGAGACAATAGTTGTTTGAAGACCAACTAGAATCAGGTGTAACTCCTGCTTGGCTGGAATGAAAACTAGCACCCACATCAGCGTTTTACAGACAAGACTGGTTCTGTCGTACTACAAGTCGGGTTCAACAGGAAATCCACAGTGAACCCAAAGTTAAAAGCAGGAACTGTGATGAAGCAAGGAGATAAAAAAAAATGAGGCTTAGAGATCCAGCAGTAATACATACATACACATATATATAAACACACACACACACACACACACACACACACATCTGATGAAACAACAAGCGACAGCTGAAACACAACACAATGGGTACTGAATACTGCGAGGAGGTGGAATAGGAGCTGAGGAAAACGCAAAGTAAAGTTGAGGAATATGTGACAGAATTTGCCTCCCAAAATTTGCACTACAAGCCTCCATAGATGGCTTTCTGCTAGCATGAAAACTGTGACTACATTATGCATATTCAAAACCAGACCTGCAACACTAAAGATCTTAGCAAGAGACAATGATAAGAGAATGCTTATCAAAGTTTTCTTATGGAATTTTTTACTATCCAAGTATTTTTGGCTGATCTAGCCATGTGCAATAAGAGTGTTTATTTTGGTATAGCCACAAATTCTTCCTTTGAAAATCACTGGCAGCAAAACACTATTGCGAGCTATACAGAAGAACATTTCGTAAAGCAGGCTTTGTTCTCAGCTGCATGGATTAATCTCACTACTTCAGAGAGAATTCTGGGCCGTGAGAAGTGCCTAAAAACCAATGGTGTACTGAGGAACTATTTAGTATGCCATGATGTGGCTGGAGTATTCACAATTCTGCTCTTTCTTCAGTATAGGAGAATCATCATGAGAACTTTAAAAAAAAAAATTGTGAATACCAGGTGAAAGATAAAAACATGTCATTTTTAATAACACAGCACACTGCTGTTCATCTGCATCACTAATGGCACCATGAGCTAGCCCACTAACTCTAAACCATTCGTAGGCACGAGCCAGATAGTATTAGTATGCTAGACAAAATAGGGAGCAATAAATATAAGCTTCACAGACAGCCTGGATGATTCACTCTAGTTCGAGATACAGTAACTGAGTCTGAAATACAGAATACAAAAAAATAAAATAAATAAAAAATCATAACTGGGTAACTATACAGATTTCATAAAGAGGGTAAATCAGATGACTGTCATTCACTGGTTCCATCAGTCCTAAATCCCTTTTCCTTTTATAGCATGATATCATAGCATAATATCAGATTTTTTTTCACTTTCTCAATTCCATGTGCGTTGTTTACCATGTTGCTTTTACCATCTTCTTCACTCTCTTCCCTGATTGGCTGTCAGCTCCTGTCTGTCATTTTTTTTCGTCAGACTTCTTTCAGTTTAATATACGTAAGCTGCCGTATGATTTATGTTCACAACATTCCCATCGGTTCTGGACCTGGCACCCCTGATACATATTATATGATCTAAGATAAATTTAACTTTTATATCTGGATTTCTGTAAAGCTTCTTTGTGGCAATGTTCATTGTTAAAAGTGCTATATAAATAAAATTGAATTGAATATTATACAGCATTTTTTTTTGTTCCCTGACATCATAGTTTGACAGTTAAAGGATAACAATTTTGTCTTTGACTAAAGAATGAATTCATGTTTTGCATATTTATGGACAGAATTTTCTTAGAGTTTTTTAAGTAAACAGCTTTTCTTTTCCCAGTTCAGGGAAACATTGAAACTTTGGTATGTGGTAATCACACTGTTACATACAGTGTTTAAATAAATAAATAAATAAATATATAAATAAAACTAAAAATAAAATTAACCAACTATTCCTTAATAGTTATTTAATGAAATTGTGTTGCTTAATAGTTAATAATGAAGTGTAGTCATTTATAAATGGCATTCAGCCAAAATAAAGCTCAAAGGTCAAAGCTCAGAAAACAATAATTCATTCATAATTTCATATTTACTCCCACAGAAGGTTCATATTCACAAACCATGGCCTTAATACACCCTAAGAGTTAACTATGTAATATTACAATATTACATATATTACAATGTACTATTATTACTTATCAATTCATAAATATTACCACTAAGTAATTGATACTTATATTTACAAATGTTTTACTTTTTTGTCATAAATAGTTTATTCCAGTAGTGACAAAAAAATAAGTTCAAAATGAACTATATGAAAGAATCTCTTCATTAATATGTTAATTGGGTTCTTAACATGTTCCTGTTGGTTAATTCAGAAAATTCATAATTGGAGCTTAATTTCTTGAATTAACCAACTGGAACATGACTTAATTTAGTCATTAGCTCATATTTGCCATTGTGGAATTTTTTAAATCATTGTTTTTACTCGTGGATAGAACAACTATTAATAAATGCATAATATTAATGCTAACTATTGCTTAGTGAAACAGACATTTTCCATAGGCATTATTAATTCATGGTTAATATTATTTATAGTCAATTAGTGCTAAAGCAGGTAGTTTATTAACACAAACTCTGTTCTTGCACCTTTAGTATTTGACATTTTCTTGCAGATGCTGTGAACTGTTGCCTATTGAAGACTGTCAAGAAGACACCAGTGGTATCCTCAAAAATGTGACAAGGTAGGCTGCATTTCTGAGCCATGGTTGAAAAAATGTTATAAAATGAACCAGCCATCATGCCAAGTCAGGTTTTATTGTCATTCCTCCATACAATGTGCATACATTTGAATGAAATGTAGTTACTTCTGAAATATGAATGCAACACAGAAAAGAACAGTTCTCCAGTGCACAGGACTACATAAAAGGCATATAAATATACATATGCAGATTTATAAATACACAACTGTGCATGGTAACGAAACAAGACAACAGAACAGTACTGGATGGATTATATGACATTAGAAAGACTTGGACTTGTGCAGCTGTGTATTTCAAAAAGTTATCTGTAGCAGTGATTTATTAGGAATCTGTCCAAGTATCAGCTGGATTGGAAAAAAGTGCATAGTAACAAAAAATTCTCAGTAACAAAAAAGTGCATAGTAACAAAAAATCAGGGTAAAATGTGTTCCATTGGAGAAATAACAGGTCTTGACAATCTTGATTATTCAGGGTGGTGGTTTGGTTGAGTTGTCTAACAAGGAGTCTAGTAGAGGTGGCACTGTTGCTCCAGGACCTTCTACAAGACGGTAGGTGTGGTCCATTAGAAGGGATGAATGAATTAAGCCAATGGTGTTGACCTTAAAGATGCTTATGATAGGAAGTGTCACTGGTGGAAGGGTCTTGTGATCTAAGACAGTGCAGTTCCCAAACTAGGGAGTGAGACAGCTGTTCAGGATGCGCTCTATTGTCCTACTGTAGAAAGTGGTAAGAATGTGAGCGCAGATGAAGTGAAGTCAAGACACAGGAAGTGAAGATGTTGCTCGGTTTTCTAGGTTTAAGTGTTGTTAAGGATACATTCATACTGTCCACACCAAGGAACTTGGAGCTTTTGACTCTCTCCAGCGTTGCAGCCTTGTTGTGCTGTGGTCACTGATCACCATGGGTTCTTCTGAAATCAGCAATCATCTCTTTCTTTTTATTAACATTAAAAGATAAGAAAAGAAATGTTGTCTCTGGACCAATCTTCAAGCTGCTCCACCTCCTCTTGTATGCTGACTTGTTGTTGCTGATCACCACTGTGGTGTCATCAGCAAACTTGATGATGCGGTTTGTGCGAGTTAGCAGTAAAATCTGGACTGAGCACACAGCCCTGGGGAGCAACAGTGTTCAGTTTAGTGGTGCTGGAAGTGGCGACAGACTGAGATCTCCCAGTTAGAAAGTCCAGGATGCACTTGCAGTGGGAGGTCTTCAAACCCAGCAGGTTACCTTCCCATAAATCACCATGGGATGACTGTAGAATCCAGAACTGAAGTATATGGACAGAATTTTCACATCATTGTCATTTTAGGGACAGTGGTGACTCAGTTGTTAAATGTAATGAGTTACTGATCAGAAGGTCAGGGCTCCAGCCAGAGCACCACCAAGCTGCCACTATTGTGCACAGGAATGTGGTTACCATAACACCACTGTGGTTTCTCAAAGTTTGAAGGTGCTTGCTTATTTATTAAGAAGAAAACCAGAAAATTGCTTCATGATCCATCATTACCCATTGGTTTTGGGGTGGGTTTTGCATGATGTTTTGAATGTTGAATGAATGAATCATGGTGAATTTGATGTTTTCGTATCCTTAGTATGTTTCCTCTTAAAACTTGGGGCCCCAAGCATATGCCTGCCTTGTGTATTCTGTAGCTAAGCCTCTGGCAGTGACTCAGGAATGGATTACCAGCCATGTCTATTAGGCAGGGCCCCTCTGGCCCTGGCCACTAAGGGGCCCTTGATGAGCACAGCTTTAAAGTGAATGATTAGGCAAATATGGCAGACACACACAACACAATGCATACACTATATTGCCAAATGTATGTAGACATCTGATCATTGTTCATATATGTGGGCCTTCCCCAAATGTAGCCACAAACTTGTAAGCATACAATTGCCTAGAATGTCTTTATATATTGTGTTAAGATTTCCCTTCACTGGAATTAATGGACCCAAACCTGTTTCATCATGACAGTGCCTCTGTTCACAAAACGAGGTCCCTTAAAGAACTATTGATGTGGAAGAGACCCAAGATTTTTAAAAAGCTGGAATTTGGTGATTTGGTGGATGGGTTTCTGAGATGAAAAACAGAAAGAAGTCAGTCATCTAAAGTAAGACAGCCTTCTGACTACTCAAATACTCATATCAGATGTCTAATATAGTAATGCATGCATTTAATTTAGCATGTGTAGGGTTATTGGGCAGGGCAATCAGGGATCCTTGCATTGGTTCATGCATAGTGTGTCGGGGAGAGGGTTCTGGGCAGGGGCCCAGGATTTACTAATCCACCTTTGCTGTTAATGCTACAGAACGGTAGTCTTGGACACAGATTTTTTTTAAAAGAGATTTTTTTGCTCAATATTTGCCTTCCTTTCTAATTTTTTTTTTGCCATCCAATGCATTTGGATACAAATTGAGATAATTAATGGTGGTTAGCCAGAATCATGTCTGCCTTATAAGTACTTATAACCCAGCCACCCCACCCCAAACCAGCCCCTCACCCCCCTTAATCTCTGTCGCATGCCTAAAGGATGATTGCTCATCCTCATTCATTTATACTGTAGGATTAAAGTGGAGTTGCTTCCTTATGTCAGGTGCTTTGATCACACTGATGGCCTGTCACAGACGAGGAGAAGGATATCTGTGATTAGAGTTCAGTGTCTAACTGTATGTTATAAATATATCTCTCCTGAGTGTGTGTGTAGGATGGCTCTGCACTACGTGAGTGCGTTTCATTTGTACATGGGCCCAAAAACAACCTGTGAAAGATTAGTCATAGCCTACGCGCTTGGCCGTGTTGAAAAATGAAGTGCCTTTTGAAAACGCCAGCTGGGTTCAGTATCGTTTATTCATCCTACTCATTTTGGACTTCAGACCTCACACAGCAGGGCACCATGGGAGGGAAGTGTATTTTTACAGATGCTACTGTACATTATTAACACGTCTGAGCCATCTAGAGCTGTTTCCCATCCCCCTGGTCCTGGTCTAAATCCGGCACTGCAGATTTTTAATGTTTATTGCTCTAATGCTCTCATTTTAGCCTTGTAAATAGCCTGTAAATTAGCTGATGAGCTGATTTGAGGGTATTACGAGCAGGAAAATGTGCAGTGTAGTGTGACGAAATAATCAGGAGTGGGGAAAATGACAAGTACATGTAGAAAATAATTTGCAAAAAAAAAAAAAACCTGCAATAATTTGATTAACATGGTTAGATGCACATAAGTAATTTGATGAGACAATTCTAGATCTGTGAATCACTCAATAATCAGATCTTTGTCTAAATTAAGTAACAATGCTTCACCATTAAACCCACCAAAAAAGAGGGACATGATGTAAAAATGTATGTTTCCTGCTCTGTTTTTTTTTTTCCTGGTAAATATTCGAGTAGTATAAAATGCATTGTTGCTATTTTGCACCATTCTGTGCCAAGTGTTTAATTTTTATATACAGTTATTATTGCTTCCTGATAATTAATTAAATTAAATATAATACATTATGGTATGCTGCGTGTATGACCACCGCAATGGTATCTACCAAAATCAGATAAGGACATTATTATTGTGTAGACACAAACCATGGCTAAGCTATATCTTATTTGGGATTAGCTTTTTCCTCTGAAGATTAAGGTGTGAAGTGTGCTAATAATGTATCTTGGTGTGCTGGAGAAAACTTGGTGTGCTTGAGAGAGCTTGAGAGGAGACATTGCTTGATTTGATTGGCAGCTCCTGATTGGCAGGATCTATTCTGTGTCTCCGGGACACTGTTAAATACTAAAAAAATTTTTTTTATTCTTTATACTCTCTCTGCGAATAGGGAAAATAAAAGTGCATTCTTGGTGCAGAAGTCTAATCAAAAGAGAGGGATGGAAAAGTATTTGGAGGATTCATAACAAAATGGCTTGCCTAGGGCTGTTGTGTTAGCCCCGCTGCCTTTGAAGCATATTGGATCAACCGTCTGCTTGTGAATAAACGATTGAATACCTCAATTTGTAATTTACTCCTCAATAACTTGGGCCAGTTGAGCCATATAATGTTTTGCTTGTTCATATTTCATTTGTTCTTTGGCACTAAGCAAAAGATTGGCACTGAGGTATGAATTTTACTGAAAAATGATGGGATAGAATTTTTTTTTTCCGGGGAGCAATTTGCTCGCAGAGAGAAAGAGAGGCAATGATAAGTGCCTTAAACTGCAATCACAGCTCTGGTGGCATCCTGTTTTATTTATGTTTTGCTTGGCCTGCTGCATTTGAAGTGTACTGGATCAACCAGCAGCTTGTAAATAAATACCATATACTGAATACCATTGCTGTGATTGATTGAATACGATTGTAAGCTAAGTGCCTTAAACTGCAATCTAACCTCCACTGGACCCCTATCAGCCCTGTACATGCGAAATTAGATTTAATGATACATCTGGCTTGTCTTCGGTAATAAACTCTTATGATTCATAGGTCAGACAGTTAAATAACACCGCAGAGGTGCAGGAAGGGAGGTTGCAGGAGTGTAGAGAAAGAGGATAGAATCGCTACCTGGGCTTCCAATTCCAGCGACGTCTTATTAAATTTTAAAATAGCCTCTCCGACACGAGCCCCCATTCTATTAACCTGTCGCGTCGTGTTCTTTATAGTCGTGTTCGAGGGAAAATGGCTGGGGTCCAGACGCATTATGGGTACCTGCTTTGTGTGGTTTATGTGGGATGCGTGAGGCCTGAATACATTTCAGCAAGATATAGGATTGTTAGTGGGGATCTGCAGTCTGAACTAATCCTCCTTTTGGTGTAATGGAGAATATCTCTATGAACCTATAAACATGGAGGCAGCAGTGGACCACTTGGAGGAATTGTTAAGGCACATATTCAGTGCTGTTGATGACTAGAAAAATGGATAATGTGGGAATTCTAGCACCGGCCATGTTGACATATTGACATATTGATACATTAACTGTCTAGCTGCCAAAATATGTACAGATATTGATCACTTCTTTTAACTTTCTTTTGCAAACAGTACCAGATAACCCAAAAATATGTTAATTCCACATGGCAAAAATATAATGTTCTTCAGAATTTTCACATTATTCAATGTAATTCTCTGTTAGGCTTAACTTTTCATAAAATGGACATCTTTATGAACTACAAAACAGCCTAATTTACATAAATCTTCCATTCCTTTACCTCAGATGTAGCTGATCAGCTGTTAAATGTTTGGTGTCTGACATCTGCTTGGTGTCCCTAGTTTTGCTAATGTTAACAAGGAATGCAATTAATATTGTAAATACTACAATGTACAAACTACATCCAGTTTTTCAGTTATGTCACACGAAAACATGGTTTAGGATAGTATGTATTACTGTAATCTATAAAGAGGAAGAACATTTTACAGTGCATTGTTTTGACCTTTACATTTTCCTTAGTGTGATTTTGCATGATTTTGCAATGCAAGATGTTTGAAAGCAAGCCATCAGAAAGATGCTAGTTGTGCCAGTTAATTAGGAAGCTGGGGAATATGTCACAGTACATGCTAGCTAATGACTGAGAATGGAAAAAAAAAAAATCAGCTTGCTAGCATGCAGCTGTTAAGTCTTTCGTACAGTTAAAGCATAAATAAAGGCTTAATGACAGTTGAAAGAAGACTTAACTCTTGGGAACATCAACATTTCTGTCTGGATTGTTGGTAAATGACTAAGAAAAGACTCTTTGCACTGTGAAAATTACAGTGTGATTACACTCAGCATGGGGTGGCCCAGTGGGGTAGTGGATAGCATTGATGCCTGACAGCTTCAAGGTAGCTGGTTTGAGCTGGTTATGAGCTTAGGTTCCTGTGTATGTGTGGAGTTTTCAGGTTATCTTCATATCTGCATGGGTTTCCTCCACATTCTCAGGTTTTCTCTAACCTCCAAAAACATGCCAGTAGATGGATTGGTAATGCAAAATCAGCCTTGGAGGCGAAAGCATGTGTGTGTGCATGTGGCCTTGTGATGAACAGATCTCCTATCCAGTATGTATTCTCACCTTGTTCATGGTTTTCCAGAGATAGGCTCTGGATCCACTGTGATCCTGACCAGGAAAATGCACCTAGCGAAGCCTTTCCGGGATTCTTCCATCAACAGTGTGTCATTTGTGACCTCTGACATATCAAACGAATGCTAGAAATGTGGGTCATTCTTGTGGCATTTCCTCATTATATGGTAGAGGGCCCTCTGTTTCATCTCACTGATGGAATGACAACAAAAATGGTCTTGACTTGAAGTATGCCAGGCCAAAACAGGATAGGGAATAGACAGAAAGACAGACATAGATTACCATCTCCCTGATACAGTGATGGGTAATGGACCAGGTGTGTGTGTCTATGTGCGTCTGTGTGTAGTAACGGTTGAACGAGCTGCTCTGGGAGGCTGTGGAGGCATGGGCATGCTGAGGCATTAATGGAAGGTTGATGGGAAGGTAATGGATAACCCTAAGCCTGGGTAGAGGCAGCACCCATTAGCATGGGCCAACTATGCGAGCTGAGACCTGGGTGTGTGTGTGGCGTGACAAAGTAGCAGTTATTCAAATCATTCGGACCATCTGCTGCCCTTCACAGGTAAAATCAATTTACCGTCAAGTCTGCTTATTTGAATTTTACCAGGGAACATAAAACATCTTGGTGCATATGTAAAAAGTGCAATGCAGTATGTAACATCCTGACTATTTAGTGAGAAAATAACTTGATTTAATTAAAGCAAGAAATAAAACACAATGGAGTGTGCTGTTTTATGAAAAGAAACTCTGGATGGTAATTTTCCTATAACAGTACACCTAGGCCTGGTTAATTCCTATTATAGTACAGTGATTTCTCAATGATTAAATATTTCTATTAATTAAAGAACATGCCATAATCATTCATGGTTGTGATTAGTTAAATTCAATTAAATTACATTATAATAGCTGTAAACAATCATTCTGCTAACAAAACCAACTTTTGCTACGTTTACACCTGGTGTCCATACTACTCCAGAGTTCTTCAGTCCCTAAAATTTTGGAAATGCTGCTGGTTTCGTTTTAGATTTTAAAACTCCCGGTTGTGTTTTAGTGTGGGCAGTCAGAAACGTAAAGTTTTGGAAACAATGACTGACTCCCATTTTCACTTCCTGATCTGCATCTATTCCACCAACCCCAGAGTAGACAGTCTGCTTCCTGCTCCGTGAATGGTCATGTGCTACGTGCTTTGAGGCATGATAGTATGGGTGGAGATTATTTCTGTTACGGAACGAAAAATTCCTGTCTGAACAGAGATCGTTAGCATATTTAAAGCGCCGTTTTAAAACTAAAACTTTTAATTTGGTCATAGCCTCTGTCCTGAAGACCTTCCTGAGAGAGAAATTTTACTGACATTACAACGAACTAAGCACCCAAGATTCCTTCCAAAAATATTAAATAATCATCTACTTACAGAATGTTTAAGAAAAGTTAAAGTTTACAGAAAGTTAAAGAAACTTTTTTTACATTAATTCTTAGCCTCAGATTATGCTGAGTATTCATGAACATACAAGTCCCCGTGAAGGAATTCTTTCTATAGAAATGATACCTATAAAATGATTAGTGCATTATTATATGTAAAATATCATTTGAATTATACCCAGCACTACTGTCAGAAATGCTGCTAAAGAAAACTAATCAACACCTTCTGACCAATCAGATTTGAGAATTTAACAGCGCTGTGGTAGGACTCCTAGTAAATGTTTGTCAGATGGTAATAAGCGTCCCTTCACACATGGTTACCAAAGGTTACCAAATTTCAGTACATACGCAACTACAAACTACTGACTAACGTATGAGTAATAGCTTTGATGTGCAACACTTTGTTTTTGCTTAGGGCAGTGCACCTGGTTTAAAAATTCATGAAATCATCCCCCCTTAGGGGTTCATTTGTCACCTGTGCTTCACTCTTGATATTTGACTCCCTACTTCCTGTCTCCTGCCTCCTATAGTGGGGGATAAAAAAAATAAAAATGACTGAGATGAAGAACGAGCTCGTGGTTTGGGAGCTAGGAGTCAGCGGATAATTTCATTACGGCTCAGAGGCTGACTGATAAGACACTATATGGGCTTTATGTGTGGATGTTCCGATGATTAATCGTGAGTGAATTTTGTTCAAGAGGTCTGAAAAATGAATCTGAAAATGATGATAATGTGACATTACATGCTGATAGTGTTCAAAGAAATGTACAGAAAATGAACTAAATAAAGGGACATTTCTGGTTTTGTGATTTAAAGTGTACTTAGTACCTGATCTTGATACTTCATGACACATTTCTACAACATATTACACCTCTAAAGTACTATTCTTGTGTTGGAAAATATATTGTATTGGTTTGATCTGATTAAATTCTCCATACCCTCCGCCATGCTTCTTATCAGTGTATGGAGTTTCAGTGCTCTTTTTCATTTTGTTCGCTTGACATTTTCTCTTGCGTCGGCAGGAAGAGTGATAAAATTTTTGGGGTGTCCAATATGTGAATGTAATGTATAAAACATCATCCCAGCTTACAGAGGACATTACTAAAATGCTCAGGAAGTACTTTGTGCTTTTTGTTGTACAAAAAAAGTATCTTCTGAATAATTGAACAAGTGATTCATTTCCTATATCAGCATTTCTCAAAGTGTTTTATTCCTTTTATGACACAGTAATTTGCTAATAGTTATGTCTGTTATGAATTAAAAAACTTTCTCATGAAAGAAAAATTTATGGCTTTACCTCTGCTGTCACTGGAGACTCCTTCCAAAAATGATCTATGCTAATGAACATCGTTTTGCCAAAAACTTCATCATATCAACAATTTCCATCCACTATACAAATACCTATGTAAGTTGTTATTATAGAAACAATAGCGTATTCACATGAGTACATTACTATATAAACCTTGCACCCAGAACTACTTTCAGAGCTATTATAGAATATGAATCAACACCTGATTGAGCATTCAGCATGTCTAATGGGGTTTAATCCAGAAATCATCTACCTGTAAAAACATTTGCTGCATGTTATCAGATTATTGCTCACACAATGTTCACGATTTCACAGAAAACTAACATTATGGAAACATTAGTGTTAATGTTCTTCTTCTTACAACTGAAATTGTTGCAGAAACATTGTAGGAACTTTTACAATTATTACCTTAAGTAGCTTAAAAGATTCAAACGTTCAACAACATTCATAAAACATTCTGCTTAATAATCTGTATTTTTAAAAAAATCGTAATTGACACATATAAATCAGATGTTTTATAGTATAATGCATATAGGACATTACAGTAAACAGTATCATACAATACCTACCTATTTTCAACCTGATTTGTTCAACAATGCACGTTATATGTTCAATATTCATTCTATTCTGATAACATGTAACACTTGCATCAGTCTCATACAACCTATTAAGTAGCAGGGAAAGCCTGCTGGGAAGTTAATTCATTGTGCAGTCATGTGGTGCATAATTGTTTACAACATTTTTTTTCTTTTTTTTGGGGGGGGGGGAAATGGGAATTGCTCCATATTGGTTGTGTAGATCATGTAATGAGACCATTAAGATAAATTCTCAGGTGCTGAGTACGGACATGGATGTGGGAAACTCCATTAGCTGATGTAATTATGGGGGACAGGAATGAACAGCATTGAACCTCCAGTTATAGCACTTAAGATGGTGTATTGTTGAACTGCATGTTTGGAGAGAGAGAGAGAGAGAGAGAGAGAGAGAGAGAGAGAGAGAGAGAGAGAAACACCAACTGAACAGCATCTACCAATTAAATCCCATGTTGTTGTTTGGTGTGTAGCTATCTCCGTATCTCCTACACAGACACTGCTAAGACAAACAGCATTTTCTGCCTCTCCAGCTTTACAGAGCACACACAACCCGTCTCTCAATGTCAACACTCAACATCTTTTAAATTATTAGCAAGACATGCTTCGAGCATCGAAAGTGCTGTGGCTCTCCATATTAAAACTAACGCATGCAGCATCATGGCCCTAAACTAAGCATGAAATGAATACAACGCCGAAAGCAGTGACAAACACGGCCGCTGTCACATCGGCCTGAAGACTATTAAAGGCGGACGAGTGTAGCCGAGAGCTTCGTATGGGACAGGAGTGTGTCAACTCCCTACAATCAAAAGCCACTGGCAGCTGCTGAAATGGGACACGACAGGTAGGCCAAATTGCTATCCTCGCTTTGCAGTTTTTCCCTGCTGGCATTTTGTGTGTCTTTCTCAGTCAGTCTCACTATTTCCACAAATAAATACATTCATGCATCAATATAAAGAGCTTTTCACATGGGAGGCAGCAGTGAGAGCTGGGTGGGCAGCAGGTGGAGCATTAGGATATGTGGCAAGTAGGCTCAACCTCTAGAATTCAGTATGCGAACCCAAGATGAGGACATGCACACTCATTTAGCTCCAAGTTCACATCATGGGTCATAACACGGTAAGGTTGCCAGGGTTGTGGTCTTTATGCCAAATTGGGAACAAGGTGGAAAATACAGTTCCGTGGGTGGTGTTTTTTGGTGATGGGGTGGTGCAGGTGGTGGTGGGGGGGGGGGGGGGCTGTTGGGTGATAGTCAACGTCATCAACATAAAATTTTTAAATCAATCAGAATTGAGTCTAATTAATTGCTGTAAGATAGGCTATGGCAGAAAAATGGAAAGTGTAATTGCTGAGAGTGTATCCATGAAATATAGAACCATTTCCTTAGTATATTGAAAGATTGCAAGAGAGAAAGGGAAATTATTGAGTGGATAATGAGTGTACAAGGTGATGATAAAAAGGTGTGTTGCAGATATTGTGAATCAGAAATGCACACCATGGTGAACTTGTTTCCCATGCAAATGCCAAGAAACAAAAGAAAAACGTGTCTCCCTTTAAAATGTCCAAACTTTTTGGGCTCGTTTCAGGTTTTTTGTGCAGTTTTGGAGAATTTTTTGGACTGTACAATTTACTAAGACCTGGCAACCACGGAAGACATATTGTAGATTGTGTCGCCATTGGTCAGCAAAATCACATTTTTTCACCTCACTGATGCAGAACATTCTTTAAAAAACAAACAGCATGGGCTGTCTATTATTTTATAGACTGTCTATTGAGTGTAGCGCATTTAACCAAAACAAGTTTGTTATTAGTTGTTTGCTAATTGTGGATAGCTAATCCAGCAGAAATGTGTGCTTAAAGCTGCCGAGATGCCAGCATAACATTATTTTGGATGACTGGTCATAACTTTGAGTATTTCTTCAAATTCTCACTGTAGTATATTACCTGCAAAACAACATCATAATCAACGTCATAATAAAAATACAGTGCTGTCTTGAAACATAATGAAATAATTGACTGTTCAAATAACACATTATACTCATACATTGCTGAAAGCAGCTGTTATGCATGATGGAAAGCTGGGTTCCAGATAGATAGCTACCTAGCTTGAAAAAACAACAAAACTCTTGTTTGTTGAGTGGGTGGATTCTTTTATTCATTTGTGTGTTTTTTGATACGTATTTTCCCATGTTTAGCATATTGATTTAGAAATCTGCTAAATATATATTGGAAAAGCGCTAGCTGTGCTAAGCTTTTTCATAGCAATGCGGCCTATAGCAAGTGAAGTATAGTGTCTCTCTCATTTTAATTAAGAATTTTTATATATATTACCCATTCTCTTAAGTGGTTTACACAAATGAACAACATTACTTCAAAGTACAGAGACATCTACTGAAGAGAATGTGTTAGCTAAAAAGACTTTTGTCAAGCTAGCTAATTCAGTCTTTAAGCCAGAGCTACATTACCAGCTATCTAGCTAGCAATGACAAAAAAATGTAAGATGTTTTCTAGTAATAGATTAACAACACTACTTGTATTCACTTAGTGAAAGACATCATCTAAAGTGAGTTTGCTAGCTAATTTTGGCCAGCTACTGTTAAATAATGCTGGCAGTTCTTAACATTTGCTTAGCAATATATAAAGACATCAACTGAAGAGAGCGTATTAGCTCATTTTGGCTAGTTAGCATTGAATGCATGTGATCTGCTCTTAATTGATGCTTGGCAAAAAATAGAAATCAAACAAAAGGCTAAACGTGTCAAGCAACTAATTTAAAGCCATATTTATGAGGTATCTAGCTAGGCAAATATAGTAACAAATAGGCAGGTCTGTTTTCTAGTAACATATATCTCTGTTGAATGCATAATTATTTGCTTTTTGATTATTAATTTGTGTTTTTGAGGTGTATTTTTCCTGTATTTCTTTTTACACATATCAATTAGTTTGAAAACAATCACTCAATCTATGCAAGACAATTGCTATCTCTGCCTAGCATTGCTTCCACTCTGTAAGCGGTGCATGTTATTTTTCACCTTCCTCACCTTACAAAACAGCTATGCTGAACAATTTTGACATTTTATACAGGAAGCGAAGGGAGGTAGGAGGAGGGGCAAGCAATATGTCACCTGCCATGTGAAAAGCTCTTAAAAGCTACATGAGTAGGTCGTTCTGAAAGGTGAAAAAGTAAATGGCGGATGTGTCATGCAGAGAGACCTCTTAACCCTATGGTCAATGTTGTACAGACTTGTCCAATTGTCTACACTCATGCACACAAACAAACACGACACTGACACTCGGTGACGTAGACCATGCCTGACTGCTCAGATGTCCGCATGCATCTGTCAGAATCAGATGGTGAGTGACGGCCATATGTGAGTGTGTGGTTGCGTACTGTATGTGTGTCAGCTGCTATGAGTGAAAAACGGACACATGTACAAACAACCCTGCATCTTGACACCTGATGCATTCCACTGCAAGCTGGGACCGGCCCTTTTGCTAAACAGTGAACACACATATTGTTTTACATACCAATCATGCACTGTTTTTCATACCACTGTCATTACTTCAGCTCTAAACAGGACTGACCTCCAAACTATGACATCCCTCATCCGGAGACAGCTTTGCAAATTTCTTATGAAGAAATATTTGAGATGTTATGATTGGTGTGATTTCACCTGTTGGGTATGAAGACTGGTGCTTTTAACAAGTGTTAAAACCCCCCCAAAAAACCCAATAATAGTAGGTGTGGATGGGGCGAAAGATCCTAAAGTGAAGCTAAACCACATGAAATATTCTACAACCAGTCGCAGTAAATGGACTGTTCATTGGTACACCTACTTAATGGCTACTCACTTTGGCCATTTTATTAGTAGTCCCAGTGTATAGCACTTTAGAGGTTTGTAATTACTGACTGTTTCTCCGTACAGTGCGTCAGTCATCCATTAATAAAAATGCTCCACCATCATCTATCTATCCATCCATTATCTATACCGCTTTCAGTCAGGGTTGTGGGAAAGCTGGAACCAATCCCAGCTGACTTTGGGTGAGAGGTGGCGTACACCTTGGGCAGGTCGCCAATCTATCTATCACATTCACATTAACCTAATCTGCATGTCTTTTGGCTGTGGGAGGAAAAACAAAGTACCCGGAGGAAACCCATGCAGGCACACTGAGAACATGTAAACTCCTCACAAAAAGGCCTCATTCGGCCAGCATGTTAAAACCCAGAACCTTCTTGCTGTGAGGCAACAGTGCTAACCACTGCACCACCCTGGTGCCTGGACCACCACCAACCCATGGATATTATTTAGGTAGTGGACCATTCACTTCAATTTTATTTGTGTAGCACTTTTTAACAATAGACATTGTCACAAAGCAGCTTTTAATAAACCTGAATGAGTCATGAAATGAGCACAGGACCGTCTTTATGACTACAGTTACAGTTCTTCGGTACAAATCTATATAAAGTAGTGATTAAAATTAGAGAACAAATTACATTTTCTAAATTTCAAAGTTACTGCTTATTCCAGTTTAAAGTTACCCTAATATAACATAGCAGGGATGAAATTGAAGTGCATTTCATAATTTTTTCAAAAGTACTCCATGTCACAATATAAATAAAACATATTGAGAAATTTGAAAAAGAACTGTTGACAAAATTAGAGAACACTTTATGATACTTTGCAGGTATTGGTGCTAATCTGACACCTGGTGCTAATTTCCTTTATTGTCTAACAAACCCCATTTATCTGGCAGCTCTCAGTCATTCTGCAAGATGCCGAGCCGCTCCAAGGTGACTGAAACCCTTCGACAGCAGGTTGTTTAGATGAAGGCCGAAGGGATGACTCTTAGTCATTGCAGAATGTTTTCTGCAGCAGGAGTCGGGCCTCTTATATAGTGATGTCCTGCAGGTGCAAACGTGCTGAAGTCATTCAAGCCAAGAGCCTCTACACTTCCTCCAAATTTTTGAAAGCTGTAACCATCAGAAATTCCATTTGTAAGCTTGTTTTCTGCTACAATTGTTAACATTCTCTAATTTTGATCGCTGTATTGTTCTTGAGTAATTTTCTTGTTTCTTTGGAAAAACATGCTAGTAGAACAGTCGTATAACCACAGCTAACATTCCTTCAAATTTTGAGCGATAAAGGTTGCCTATGCTTGATGAAATAATCAAGTATATATGAGTTGTTCACTAATTTGGATCTGCACTGTAATGGCAAAAACTGGCATAAATCATTCCGGGGAGCTGCAAGTCATTAGAGGATCCATTCTCAGCACAGCAGTGACACTGAAATCATGGCGTGTGTTTTTATTTTTTGTTTACTGACAAATACCTTCATATATTGGCCTGGTTATTAGCTTCAGTCTAATTCCTTTAGTTGTGTTAATTAGAAATGATCAATAAACCAAATGTTTTAACTTGTGGGATTATTTAAATGTAGTCAGACATGACTATTAAACTTGATTAACATGGCATTTTAACATATATGCTGTGTGTACATTGTTGATGACTAAAGCCCTGCCTAAGTGCACCAATATAACCTGAAATCTAAAGTGAAACCATCTAAATATAGTAATATTTAATGTGTAAGTGCACAAGTATCAACATCCAGATGGGTTTAGTAGACATTAAGGTTTTTTTTTTTTTTTTTTTTTTTACAAGCTGGCCACACCAGTAGAAAAAAACAGCCCAATAATCAGTAAAATATCCCCCAAACAAAAGAACAAACAATCCTATACACTGCTTTTGAATTTCACTGCTTTGATATTTTAATAATGTTTGATGATGCACTGTTTTATTGTAGCCACATTGTAACTCATACTAGATCACAATATGGTATTTTCCGATATATTTTTGTCAATTACTCATGACTCTTTAAATAAAAACAGTACTTAGTAGTGAGTTCAGAAATTTAGGCTCTAGTGTACAGTATCTCAAAAATTGCCAACCATTGTATCATCAGGCCTTTGCGAAGGAACTTTTTCAAAAAACCAATACAGTCCCTAGTTCTTTGTATTATGCCGTAATCATCTGTTTGCTTTTGAAGTGGCTTCTATTCAAAGCCATAAGCCGACCTTGAACTCTCAAATGAAGTCCACGCTGATCGCCGGGCCCCATCACACACCTCGCCGTGGGAGCTGGTTAGTAACTTCATATCTCTCCTTTTCACACAACTGTCTTTTGTGGTCAGCCTCTGTCAGTGGCCCTATCTTCTTCTTTCTCTGCCTTGGAATGCCTTAATGAGTCCCATGGTGCAACGTGCACCCTCCCATTGCCCTCCCATTGACTGTGGAGCCATCAGTCTTTCTGTCTCTCGCTCACTCTGCATCACTCATCGCTCTGTCTCGCTTCCTTTTTTCCCTGAGAAATAGAAGATGTAAATATGATCTCCCACGTGATCGCCCATCTTTAGCCACTGACCTTTTTGCATGTGTGCACATTTTATGAATTCATTCCAGTTTAGAGCCTGTTATTTAGCATTATGGGCTGAAAATTGGGAAGGTCATTGGATGGGCTTTCCAGAGAAGAATGATCAAAGCCTGTCAATCAGAGCTTGGCTAGAGGTTATGGGTTTGCAGTTTGGGGCTTACTTTATTAAAGTGCACTCTGCTGGAGTGTTATTTACACTATAATATAAATATTATATTCTTTTATACTACAGTGATCCTGAATACTTGAAGCAATTAATTTTAATTAAATTAAATACATTTTAATAAGCGAATTTACTTAAACAGCAGCTCCAATAATAGTGCTGGATATATTTTTTTAAAATAATAATTATAATTTTAATTATAATAAAAACCACACTTGTTCTAATATGTTCTTATTTCTGTAGTAATGACTCATTCACAAGGAAGGGTAATGGCTGGCAATCTACATAATCTAAGTTTAATAACAAACAGATTTTAAGAACAATTAGTAATATGGTGAAGCTTTATATAATAAGGATGCTTATTTTATTTATTAACGTTTATGGAAGGAGGCTCCAGTTTCAGTAATTGGGGAACATCTTCAGGGCAAAGGACCTTGTACTTGTACATGAAAAGATGCATTTATTTTTTTGGTCTATTTATCCTCATGGCTGGTGAGGGACAACTGCTTATAGATGCAAAGTGATAGCAGGAACTAATTTAATAAATTAAGAGCATGGATGTTTCACACCATTAAAAGTAACTATAAATAATAAAGAAATAAATAAACAAATAAGCAAATGAGCAATAATAGATGCGTGTATGTTAATGAAAAAAAAATGTAATGTTATGGTGTAAGGGAAATAAAACATTTCAGGAGGTGCTGTTATTGGAAAATATTCAACTTCAGGGTTGTAACAGTAACTCGCTTCATCTTAGTCCATGTCACACCAGCCTAACTGGGATTATTTTCCCCTCGCATTATTCCCATCTTTCCAGTCATTCCCATAATGATTTATTCCTCAAATGTCCACTATGTAGGATTTAGGGGGATCTGTTAGCAAAAATGGAATTTAGTATTCATAAGTATGTTTTCATTTAGTGTATAATTGCACTGCACAGTAACAGTAACAGTAACACTGCACAACAATTTTTTTTTTAAAGTCTTGCTTCCTGAAAAGTTGTTGCTGATTGTGACAGGTACCTACTGGGTTGCACAAATCTAGTTTTGGTTTTGCTGCATCACGTAGGAACTCTGAGAAATAGACATTTATATATTTACTGACAATAACGTATTTAGTCACGTTTATGTTTCG
>JAQQZR010000016.1:6305811-6340694 GCA_030068235.1 Notoglanidium macrostoma | reverse complement strand
GTGATCAGCACCCAAAAATCTATAAGAAACACCCAACAGTGTTCAAGAAGCAAAAACTTTGTTGTGCAGTGTTACCAATAACTACAATTCATCGTGCTTTCATAAGCTTAGAATGTGCCCTTTATATCTACATGGGGCACGTGACCTTTTCCACGGAGCCTCCATGTTGCACTGCTATAGTTGCCCAGAACAGACAAACTTGTAGAGAGCGCCTTCCGAGTTTCATGTTTTTACAAATGGTAGCATGAATCTGAAGAAGATGAAAAAGAAGTAATTAAGACAAGGAAGAAGAAAGAAGAAGAATCGGTGATTACTGGTGCTGGCTAACCCTAAAGTTAAAGTTAAAGCTAAAGTTAACCCAAATTTTGAAAAATGGAGAATAATATGTATTATTTAGCAAGGAAAAAGCAAGGGAGTGTGAAAGTAAATATTTGGAAATGTGCTACGGGCATCTGATGGCCACCGAATAATTTAATACACATTTGGAAAGGGAGAAGTAAAGAGGGTTGCAATCAGATACATCCTACACAGTGGACCTTTAAGAAATAAATCATGCTGTTATGGGAAAATAAACCCTGATAGGGTGGTGTGAAGTGGCCTAACATGATATTATAATATCATAGTGTGTACAAGTGTAGTGGCAATTACACTGTGTTTTTAAAACAAATATTTGTCCTACAGTAATATAATTGTACCGATGGTTATCAGAGAAGTATGATTTGGCCTGAATGCAGAAAACATTTTTTAAACTGATATTAGTAAATGTAATTTTTTTTCCCCTTTCCCAATAAACCAGCCCCCAAATCAGGAACAACACCCTAGGCTAGTTTTATAGATCTGTGATTTTCCATGCTGCTACCATTGCTGACCAAACAACACATTTAGAGTTAACTCCCAATGAATCTGCACAGCATTAATGCATTTCTAAGATTCTAGGCTGAAGAAGCACTTGTACCAGTTCTCCACGTCACAGTGGATTTGCCACTCAGTGATAGCTTACATCTGGATGTGTGGCTAATAATAAATGCATGAAATCTGTAGGCGCCAGCAGTCGTGAAATCTATGTTTCTTGAGGCGCAAAAACTGACCATGTTTCACAGTTGCCTTTCCCATCACAAATAACACAATCAGCAGTATGCATCCAGCAAATAGGCAAAACTTTGTGCTTTTTACCTGTTTGGATCTGCAGTAAATTAAAAAAAGAAAAACAACAACAACAAAAAAAAACAACCACATCTACCATAGCATCAGCAAAAAGTTCAATTTAAAGTAACGAAGAAGTCCCTCAGGCTCTTCCTGCTGCGTTTCTGACAGTTAATTGATATATTCTCTTGATATGCCCTCAATTAAGACCTTAGCACTAGCTTCAGTCACACTGTGCAATTTTTAAAGCCTGGGGCCTATTGTTGTCAACTTTGTGGCGCAGATTTATTTCTCGCTTTAAATGGCACGAAAGTTCATGCCAATTTTCTTACTCCATGAAGGGGTTATGAGAGACACGATAAAAAAGAAAAGAAAACAAAGCCCATTTCTTTTGGTTAACAGCTAATGGTTTTGTTAATGAATGATGTGGGTCACATAGCTAACCCCTGCATGTTTTGAGTGTTTCCTGATTTACCTCAGCTAATTACTGAGGTCTTCGGTAACTGAACTAATGTATTATAGAGCAAGTTGAACACCTAATTTCTCTACTAATGAAGCCCTCCAAGACCTTAATGTCACACCTTGATTTAACCCCTTCCTTTAATGTTATAAATTAATATTTTTTTGTGTTTCATAGTGTTGCTATTTAACAAAGAAAAATATATGGCATAGTCATTGAGATGGTGAAGTGCTCTGTAAAGAAAGGTTTAGTTAATGTTTATGGAAGGAATCTTCAGTGTAATGACTTATCCATCATGGGAGAGACTTTAGGACAGATCACTTTATGCTTTAATGTTTTTCTGTAACATGACGAGCTGCTGGTGGGGGTTTTGAGGCTTTTGTTTGTCTTATTAACTTCAAGTGCGAAAGAAAGAGGCTGGTAAGTAATGGTTGTTAGTAGCTGCTATAATGAATGCGATGACAGGAACCGACTTGTCTTGTGAACATTTCACAATGATAAATTTAACTATAAATGGATAAAAAAGTATGCTGTGCCATTCATTAAAAAAATGAAAGTTACTATAGCATGAATCAATGCAACAATCAATAACATATAATAAACTCGATCGTATATGTAGCCTAAACCTAACCCTAACCATAACCATAATCATAAGACTTAAAATTAACCCTAAGTCCTACTGACTGCAGCTAAGTAGCATATCTCCATAGGTAGTACAAATCAACAGAACACCAGCTGTAAAATAAAGGATAGGGTAATATTACTGTGCTTATTCTGATACATTATTGTTTCTAAAGTAACAGCTCCTACACAGGGACTTGTACAGTGGAAGCTCCACATAATCTAAGACTAATAATAATTGGAAAAAGAAAAATGTTGTTAAATAACGATGAAACTAATAATGTTGATATGGTGATGTTTGTTAGGGGACATTTGTTTAATATTTGTGGAAGGAGTTTTAGTTGTCAAAGCTTTGTAACAGTCACTGTGTTATGCAAAGGTTCTCAGCACAGGAAAGTCTTCAGGACAGAAGAGTACATGCTTTCTGGTTTCTCAATACAATGGCATGCTTTTTAAACATGTTATGAGAGAGAGAGAGAGAGAGAGAGAGAGAGAGAGAGAGAGAGAGATATCATACCATATCATATCATAAATGATAACAGGAACCACTTTGCAGTGGTAACTCACCACTGTACTGTGAATTATTTTCGTATAACCACACGGTCCATCGTGTGTTATTCCTTACACAATAAACCACCCATTTTGAGTCCCATCATGATCTGTGTCATGACCCGCTCCTCGCTATACGCTCTGCGCGCCTTGACGACTCGGCCACGCATGCGGTGTTTCCTCCATCAAGTCACAGAGCCTGTTCCAGTACAAGTACAAGTCACAGAGCCTGTTCCAGTACAAGTTCCGCATGTTGACAGAGACCACACGGACTACAGTTCCCATGAGCACCTGCTCCCAGCCATGAGGACTGTCAATGGGATGCAGATGCATCTCATTCACGGACTGATTAGCCGTGCTTTAAAAGGACGCTCATATGCTCTTCGTGTTGGTGAAACGTTAGTCTAGCCCCGTCTGCTATTGCCGTGCATTTCTGTAGTTTCTGTAGCCCCATCTAGAGGCAAGAAAGGAGGCAACCACTCCAGAGCCCGCTCTAGAGGCAAGAAAGGAGGCAACCGCTCCAGAGCCCCCTCCAGATGCAAAGAATGAGACAACCGCTCCCGAGCTCCCTCTAATGGCCGAAAAAGAGGCTTCTGCTCCTAAGCTTCCTCAAATGGCTGAAAAACGAAGTCTATCAAAGTCCAAGTCTGCACCAGAGTCCAAAACCGCACCGGGGGCAAAACCTTCGTCAGAGCATGTCATCAGAGTTACACCTGAACCCAAGTCTAGATCGCCACAAGGGTCAGAAGCCACTCCTGGCTCAGTTGCTCTCCCAGAGCCAGTTCCTGTCCCAGCCAAAGTCACTCATATGGAGCCTGTTCCTGTTCCTAGTTCTGCTCCTGTTCCCGCCAAAGTCGTTCACATGGTGCCTGTTCCTGTTCCTGCTCTTGTTTCAGCTGAAGTTGCTCACAAGAAGCCTGTTCCTGTTCCCGCTACAGTTCAAGCCACTGTTGCTCACATGGAGCTTATTCCTGTCCAAGTCACCAGGCCATAGCCAGAGCCTGCTCATTTCCAAGTCACTGGGCCAGAGCCAGAGCCCTCTTCTGTCAAGGCCACCAAGACTGTTCATGTCAAGGTCACAGAGATGGTTCACGTCACGGCCACAGAGACATTTCCCGTACACGTCTCAGTGCCTGTTCCAGTGCAAGTCTCAAGGCCTGTTCCCATACATGTCTCAGAGCCTGTTCCCGTACTCGTCACAGAGACTGTCAGTCATGGAACCCGTTCCAGTCACAAAGCCTGTTCCTGTTCTAGTTCCTGTTCCAGTATTGGTTACAGCTCCTGCTCCTGTCGCACTCACAGAGCCAGCTCCCGTTCCTGTCACAGCTCAAGTCACAGTGCCCGTTCCTGTTGCAGCTCAAGTCACAGTGCCCATTCCTGTAGCACTCACCGAGCCTGCTCCTGTTCCTGTAGCGCAAATCACAGTGCCTGTTCCCGTGCAAGTCACCGCTTCTGTTCCCACACAAGTCACAGGGCCTGCTCCTGTTCCTGCGCAAGTCACAGAGGCTCCTCCTGTTCCTGCGCAACTCACCGAGCCTGCTCCTGTTCCAGTGTACTCAGCCAAACCTGCTTCTCTCTTAACTCTGCTTATGACCACTGATTTTTGTATTACCTGTTTGACTCTGTTTCCCGATCAACTGACCCTTTTTCTGTTTTGGATTACTCTTTTGCCTGCTGTGTTTGTACCTCTGCCTATCGTGTGTTTAAATAAACACTATACAGCTTTTTACCTCCGTCTCCTGATCCTGCACTTGTGTCTCACCATGCCTCGATGGCGCAAACGCTGTGACAATCTGAGATTGGCCCCAAGAACAGAAATGTGGCTATTTAGTGGAAGACATTTTAATTGCTATCTGTATATATTCTTTGGGATACCAATAATGCTTAAGAAACATGAGAAACTCCAGGTATTCAAAAACTTTTGACTGGCAGCATAGACTATATTATACACTGTTGAACAACTCCAGTCATTAAGTGAATGCACAATGCAGAAGTAGCATTTAATTTAAATCACTTTCTGGACTCACTCTATAGTGAAGTTGTTGTCAGATGTATATATCAGATGACTGAGACTTGGAGCATAGAGCTAACCCAGTGGTGTCAGGGATTTTTAAGTTGGTGCATTACTTTGTGTTAGTTTGAAATTTTTTTTAACATTCATGCCTCAATAAAATGTCTCCAGTGTTTGTGGTGCCCCAGGCCAACAAACAGGTAAAAAGACAAATGATGTTTTTTTTCTGGTTTCTTAAAAGCATGGATTAAAATTTGCTGATTCTGTATTTAACCAGAAGTAAAGTCATATAGCTTTGTGCCTAATGTGAGGTTTGTTTGGTTTCTTTTGAAAAGCTACTAAAACTTGTTGGTAATATTTTACTGTATGGTCCACAAATAAGCACATATTTCATACTTAATTAATGTTTTCATAATGATGAATTAATACATGCACTATTCCGTAGTGCAAATAAGCTGAGAACTGAGTCATATATGAATATCCATTAATAGTAGTAATAGTTAAATTTGATCTGGTTCATGGTGTAGTTATTAATACATTATGTTAATTAATAGGTTGACAAAATATTAAATAAGTTCATTTATATTACAAAGTGTGTGAAATTTAGACATAATGTAAGTTTAGGTAATTTGTACATAATACACAAACATCATAATTCTTTATCATGTGCTTGAATGGATCAACCTTCTGTGAGATCATCATTCAACTCATTTTTATAAAATAATACTAATAAAATGGTTTGATGTTAATCAACTTAGTAGAGGTGCAGACTTCGAATTGTGAATTCTCCCAAGTTGTCCTGCACTGTTAACCTACATGATATCTGCTTTCTTTTAACACTTTCTTTTAAGTAAAAATATAAAGGGTTTGGATTGGCACAGTGGTGCAATGGTTAGGATTCTAGCTTCACAGCAAGAAGGTTCTGGGTTTGAACCTGCTGGCCGACTGGGTCCTTTCTGTGTGTAGTTTGCATGTTCTCCCTGTGCCTATGTAAGTTTCCTCCGGTTGCTCCGGTTTCCTCCCACAGTCTAAAGACATGCAGATTAGGTCAACTAATTGGCTACTCTAAATTGCCCTTGGTGTGAATGCGAGTGTGAATGGTTGTCCATCTCTGTGTTATCCCTGCAATAAAATGGTGACCTGTCCAGGATGTACCTCACCTCTCACCTGAAGTCAGCTGGGATTGGTGTCAGCTTCCCTGGGTCCCTTAACAGATAAGCATTATAAAAACTAATAATGCAATGATTACTCATTTTCTCATAACACATCTCCAGTTATATTGTAATACAGGTCTTTATGAATAAAGAGTAATTTATCAAGCCCTTATATGTGCTTTTAAATATGAAGTACTACCCAATACTCCATTGCAGTTCAGTTCCCGAAATGACCTGATTGCTGCATATTAATGCTACCAAAGGTAACATAATAAGAGGACAGAAGGATGAAAAAAAGCAAAAATGCTAACTAGGAGATAAGCTTGTGAAGAACAGAGGGATGTAGAGTAATGAGAATCCTTTGAAGAGCCCAGTGTGGTAGAGAACAACAGATCCAGGGAGATGGTGTGGCACAACTCCCTGTCCAAGGTTTAGATAATGCACTTCTTTTTAATTCGAAGTCCTTGTCACAGCTCACTGATCTCCAGCCCATGCAGCACTAGTTTCCTAAGGGCCTGTGGTAGCATTTGGAATGTACAACTCATCCACCCGCTTCTCTCATCTCTCCACCAAGCATAATGAGATGTAACTGAATGTTTCGAAGCCCTGAGAGGAACTGGGTCTCATATATATATGAGGGTTTTCATATATATATATATATATATATATATATATATGAAAAATAATGAATCTCAAGAAAAAAAAGAACAAACACCAAGATGCAGGCAAAAAATGTTGAGCTGAATTTGCAAGATGTGTTATTAGGCACCATAATAATCGTTGTTAGCCATTTCACTTCATCTTCATTAGTATGCTAATATTTCTATATACATATGAATGCTCTAATTATGAGCATTTAAATGAATTCTGCATATGCGGGAATTTGTACATCCATTTACAATAATGAGGTCCGCATTTCGTGTCCCGGTACAGAACAACAGAAAATGTTATGAGACATCGAAGTTAATCCACTCAAATTTATGCAGAAATGTTCCCATTAGCACAACTGAAGATGAGGTACAATCCAAAGTCCAGCTAGTCACTTTCCTAAGTGCTTAATGAAATTCAATTATAGACTTATGCAGTTACTGCAATTAAATTCAGTTTGAGTGTTTTCAACTGTCACTGTGTTTAATAAGAATAGCACAAGTGAATTTTAACAATGTTTCAAGGTAGAATACTATCAAATATTTGAATTTACGCATACAACCTGCAACTCCTTTACCTTTACTCAATGCATCCTACTGTTTTCTGTGTTTTTTTTTATTATTATTCATATTTAACTGTTGTTTTCTCCACATTTAAGTAACATTGCTGTACCAGACCATGTACCAAGTACACATTCATAGCAGGTGTTGAAAAGGTTGCTCAAAACCAATATAAGCCAAGAACCAGTGGCAACATAAGACATTATTAGCTTAATAGCTACAACAAACTGTAGATTTACCATGAATTAAATTTTAGCTAAAAGCAGTTTGTAATTCTACGTTAGTCAAAATGTTATCATTTGAAATAGGCTATGTTCTTATAGTGAGTGTTTACGATTGGCAAACATATTTAGTAACGGGTTTTAAAAATTGGCTATTGCAAATGGCATTGTGAAATTACAGTTGATAATTACACGACGTCTGATGCAAAATGATTGTCATAAAGATAATAATTTGATTAAAGGTCCACTATGTAGGATTCTAGCATCTGAATGCCCCTTCCTTACCCCCTCTTTACAAGCATGTATTTCCAAGCAAGCGTACTTCCAAGTACTTACATTCACACCCCCTTGATTTTTCCGTGCTAAATAATAAGTATGATCCTCCATTTTTCAAAATTTTGGTTCTCAAACTTTTTAGCCAGCACTAGCAAACACTGATTCCTCTTCATTCTTCTCTTCCTTTCTTCTTCTTTGTTGTCCTTTTGGAGCTTCCTTCCAGATTCACGCTGCCACTTGTAAAAACGCAAAATGCAGAAGGCGCTCTCTAGAGGTTTGTCCATTCTGGGCTACTGTAGCACTGCAACATGGCAGCTCCGTAGGGGTGGACCTGCTCTCTATGTAGATATAAAGGGCTCATTCTAAGCTCACGAAAAAACAACAATTCATAGTTACAGGTAATTATACACTAATTAAAACATCTTTATGAAATCTATAAGTATATTATGGAATATATAGTCCATTTCTGTTAATAGATACTTTCAGAATCCTGCATAATGGACCTTTAAATAAAAGCATGTCTCTATAAAAAGAGTTGCAACTCTATAACTTCATTATCATTACTAACATTATACTGTTCTAACCAAATTATAGCCTAGTACCAGGACTCTTGGTACCAGGACCTGCTTAATATTCACATAAACATTATGTTTATGTAAAAATATACTGCCTGAACTCCCAGCAGTTTAACTCCTGCATATAATGGGCTGAAATGAAACCTACAGCACCACAGCTCACCTTAAAATAATGATGTTTTCCAGTAACATTCAACATTGTGTACATTTGTATGCAAGAATGTATGACAGTGAAAGAAGGGTAGATATTATAAATATCTACCCCAGCGGCTTAAAATGAACACCATCATGAGTAAAGCTTAGTGTTCAGTGGGTGCAGAATAGGTGTTTATTGCCTTTTTTCTTTCATTTAAAAAAAAAAAAATCATATTTCTTATTAGAATCCCATAGATTTTTCTGCACATTTTACTTTCTCATGAATTCTTTGCATTTCCTGTCACCACCAAGAAAGCTGTGATAGTTCATTCCCTTGCATTTCTTTATGCTTGTCTAATCTCAAGGCTTTCCCTTGTACAGTACATCCTCTTCTGTCAATAAAGTGTCCGCCCTGGACAGAGCAGCGGCGTCTCTAGGAATTCTTGGCATGCCGCCTTTTTTTTTTTTTAAAGAAATGTGGAGAAATTGCTTTCCTCTGACAGCTCTCCAAGACACCCATTGATTCAACATTGATTCCCATTGCAAGGAGGTTTTGTAGAAAGAAAGAGAGGGAGAGAAAATCATCTGCCTTGAAAAACATGAATGAAACTGTTTCTTTGACATCGGCTCTCCTGCTCACAGCTCATTACAACCTCTGTTCCTTCATTTTGCTGCTTTCTCTGTGATCTCCCATCATGCACTGCCACTCATTGCTTATTACTCTACACACAATCACATAGGCATGCTGGCACCTCTCCAAGCATGCAGTGTTTTTAATAAATGTTGACTGGATTTAAAAAAAAAACCCTATTAACTAAAATCCATGATTTAAAGAACATGTTTAAATATTTCACAGCATAGCCAGGGGCTTCTACCTTGACAGTAATTGTTGGTTGTGCAAGCATTAATTCAAAGATATGCATGTTGTCATGTTTAATAATGACTTGAAAGAAAAGTACCTACAAGAAGTCAACAACTGGGGCAAGAATCATTCAGGTAAGAAAGCCCTTAAGATATCCGCACTGAGTTTTAGGGCTTTTCTGTTGCATCGCTTTTGATGCTTGATCTTAAGTGTCTTATGTGGGATCTCTGGCTTGATTTCTTTAACAGATGTACTGTAAAAATCAATGCTCAATTTGAATGTCTGCATAACAACCCCTAAAACGATCTTTCAACTCGAAATATCTCTGAACAATGTCATCCTCATGTCAAAACAATGTAGCAGCGTGTTGTTAGCATCAACAGTGTCGACATTATACCACATGCTTCCCTCTCACACCTCTCTCTTTGATGATTTGAATCAATCAACAGCCTGGCATTGACCTCATGGTGGACTGACCCCTCCCTTCCCCCAAATGGCATGAAGTGTCCATTATCCACAATTGAGCAGCAGGGAACCTGCCATGGCAGTGACCCATGATGCTGTAGGCCCCCATGTCCCGATCTGAGTTGCCAAGTGTGGGCTTTAATTACACCTGATTACCTGCTGTCGCTCTCCAAGGACTACTGATTGAATGGTATGGGAGCCTCTGCTTGATATCACAATCAGTCTCTTCATGGAAAATGCCATGAACTGTTGCTAGAAGCTATTGCTAGTCCATTACACCATCCTGTTTTTTTTTTCTTTTGACAATTGTCCCCCATTAACGTCAAAGATGAGTGTGCTGAGACATTTTGAGACATGTAGGTTATGGCAGATAAATGCAGCAAAGCAGTGCGGTTGGTTCGGCGGCTTTATAATAATTTTGTTTTCTATTGCATAGAAGATTGCACAGGGGTTTGGTGTTTCTTTAGAGTGGTATGCAATTCAAAATCGGCAATGATATGTGGCACTAGAATAAAACACTTATTATACCTCTAGTGGCAGTTCACCACATAAGGTTCTGTTCTAGTGACCAGAAGGTCATGAGCTCAGATTTGAAATCTGCAAGAGAGCCATTGACCAGCCCTTGAGCAACTGCTCACCTGTATGCTTGTATTATATTCTGCTTCATTTTTATATCTATTTGAATAAAAGCATTCACAAATGATTGACTGTAAAGGTTGGAGTTTGTGGTTGATTCAGACCCCCATCTTTGGTCACAATAGCACTTTTTCTCTGTATAAATATAATAACGGGCTTTTATTACTGACTATATCCAGCGTTACCAGTGGGGACAGTTTGCCAGTCATTCTATGTAAAGTGAGGTTTAAGTGAGAGACCATCACATATTAGACATTATTTAGATTGCTGCCCATTTTCAAGACATCATTGACTATAAAATCCTAGCATATCTAGCCTATGTAAACAGTGTTCATGCACTTGCCAATATTAGACACTGTGGATGTATAATTCCACTGGGCAGTTCACTATGGAACAAATAAAATCTGTAATGCCAGATTTTGTTCCTCTTTAGGCTCCTCTATGGCTTAGAAACATGGCAAACAACAACTACATCAAATATCAAACCTCAGGACAGGACTGAGGTCCAGACCAGGAAAAGGAAGTGGGGTTGGTTGGTACACACCCTCCAAAACCCTGCAACCAACGAAACCAGACAATCTCTTGAATGGAACCCGCAGGGGAAGAGAAGCCATGGAAGACCCAGAAATGGAAGATCCTCCCAGAACTGCTTGGAAGGAAGTGGAGAAAGTAGTGCAGTGGAGAAGCATTATGGATGACCTATGCTTTACTAGGAGAAAATGGGTTGGTTATGTAAAATAAGTCATATTTTGTTTTGTTGTAACTTTATACCTTGGCTGTTTTTCTGTGTTGGCCCTGTGGTGGACTGGTGAACTGCCCAGGGTGTACCCCGCCTCTCGCCCAAAGATGCTGGGATTGGCTCCAGCTTCCACGCAACCCAGATGGATAAAAGCGGTATAGATAATGGATGGATCTAACTTTGTACCAGTGCTGAATTTGGTTACTTTTTTCCCCAGGATAACAAAGTACCAAATAAGGGCATATAGATGGAAGTTAAAATTGTACAGACCATTGATCAAATTGTATGACGTCAGTACGCATCACATCCAAATCCACCACTGATCTAAGAGTCATTAAAAAGCCACATTCAAATCCATTCTGGATATTATATTGATTTCTCACTCGCATGATTACTGACTGCACCTGTTTCCTTTTTCCTCTCAGTCCAGTGTGCTCAACCAGTTCACTCTCCTTTATCCTTTGTGAGGTTTTTCATGACATTTTTTCTTTTTTGACATTTTTTTTTGACAGGTGCAATTATATGCATAATTTTCTCTCTTGTTATTCCCAGTTTGACATTTGTGCCTACTCTTGATTTTTGATTTTGATTCTGTTTATCCTGCCTTGATCTGCTGATCAGTTGACGCCTGCATGATTTTTGGCCATGGCTTTGTCTTCTGATTTGGATGGTCAATAAAATTAAGTGACAGTACAAGTACTAAACATTATGTTAAAATAGTACAGGACAATTTGTTACTTTATATAGAGTAGTAGAGTCATAATGTGTTTTTGGATGGAGCCAGCTAGCTAGAATTGCCTTTCAAACTGTATGGCTCTGCAATCTTAAGTAGTTGATAATATATCCATCCAGTTCAGTTCAATGAAAAATATGCAAATTTTCATTTGGTTGGCTGCTTTATGTAAGAGATAATTTGAAATACTGGAGAAAAGGTAAATCAAATTTTCAAGCTTTGCAACTGTTGCTAAGTCTTAACTGGTAACATTGCGGCTGAGTGGGAAATGATGAATCTACTCCAGAACCCAAGAAAGAACCTCTGACATTGATGAATATAAGTATGCAATGGAAAACAGTCACAGGTCCTCTACCAGGATTCTGCAAGCTCTGGCTGTGCCTGAAACAACAAATGCTAATCACATGCTAATATTTCACTACTGCCACCCAATAGTTTAGCAGTAGTCTAAAGATTCCAAAAACAGTTATCCGAGTCTCACCCTTGGTTCAGTGGATAATCTTACATGGATAATATAGATTCATACCTTAGAACTGCTTCTGTAATCATAAAGACTGTCCAGTACTCTTATTTAAAATTTGCTTATATCTTCTACAACTTCTACATAACTTCTACAACTCTACAACCCAATATCCTGCACCACCCATAAGGAACATGGCAAACAACGGCTATGTCCAACAGCAAACCTCAGGACAGGATTGAGATCTAGACCAGCAAATGGAAGTGGGGATGGTTGGTAGACACCCTCCAAAACCCTGTAACCAATGAAACCAGACGATCTCTAAAATGGAACCCACAGGGGAAGAGAAGCCATGGAAGACCCAGCCATGGAAGATCCTTCCAGAACTGCTTGGAAGGAAGTGGAGAAAGTAGTGGAACCCGCAGGGGAAGAGAAGCCATGGAAGACCCAGGAATGGATGATCCTTCCAGAAATGCTTGGAAGGAAGTGGAGAAAGCCGTGCAGTGGAGAAGCATTGTGGAAAGCAGAAGATGCTTTTGAGTCTGGGTCCTCTCAAGGTTTCTTTCTCATGTCATCTTAAGGCTTGCTGATTAGGGATCTAAATCTACATCTGGATTTCTGTAAATCTGCTTTGTTACAGTGTCTGTTGATAAAAACACTATACACATAAAATGGGAATAATTTTAATTAAGGTCCCATATCAGCGATGGGCATGGTAGATGGTATTGGGGGAATTGTACATGACTAATAGGCTACAATCAATAATTGTTCACCTAGATATGTAGGCAGGTAGGTGTACTTGAAAATGGACAATGATTGTAGGTACAAGGTAGGTAAATGTGATAAACTGCGAACCATTTCTGTGCTTTTTAGCAGAATGTATTGGCTCTGTTCTGTTTAGTTATGAGTATCACCCTTTCACCACTTTAATAAGGACACTGAGACTTTTTTAGCATAACAGGTGAGCTGTTATGGTAGATATTCTTTGCAGCTATGTAACATACACTTTTCTGTTTTAATGTCTCTGTGATAATTAGTTCTGATTAGTGCTGCTGACTTCACTGATGAAGGGATTTGTTTGATGTGCTCCCACCCATAACCGGCTTATTATTTCATGTTTGCATCATGCCTAGCTGTTTCTTCCCCAATCCCTCCCAGGTTGTTATATGACTCTTGAGAAAATTAATCCCAACCTTTTTTTCTCCCCTTGTTGCTTTGATGTGCAGTTCCAACACGAAAAGTGTTACAAACAACACGATCTCAAAACTCTGCTATCAGTGCTGTTCCTCCTGCTGCTGGCAGCGCTGAGTATAGCTCAAAACAACGTGCTGATTTAAAAGCTTGAATGTGTTTCTGTTTATTTGTTTGTTAATGAAAGATGTCTGCATCTGTGTGCAAAGCGTGTTTGAGCGGCGTGAACAAATAAAGTAGGACATCAAATGTATATCTGGACATTTTGGTGTCCGTGTGTACCTTGTGCTGACTGTAAGGGTCTGACTGGTCATATCTGGTGGAGTGGATTGTCAGTCCGTGCCATTGGGAAGGAGAGAACGTGTGTGCTTGTGTGTGTCTGAGAGAGTGCATGTGGACTGTTGAATAGGTTTTTCCTCTTATAGCCTCTTCTCTGTATGGATCTCCTGTTTGGCGTTGTGGGCACGGGATGCTGCTGTCAGTCACCCAAAGCCTGCTGGGCTTTTGAGCTCCCCCTTTTCTCTTTATTTCTCTGTCTTTCACCCCCCCCCATGTCTCTCTTTCTCTAGGACAGGTGTTGCAGCCAATCAGCCGCTGATCCTCACCCTCTGGGGTGCAGTAATGTTACACTGTGGGAAGTTCTGAACTTCCTGGCTGAAATTGGAGCACATAGGAATGCTAATACTTTGGCACAGGATCTTGATGCACCCTATGACTTATGAACAAGCTTGTCAAGACATAGAACCACTTAAAAGAGTGCAACTCTATTTTTTACTTTTTCTCAGATTTTGACTTAAGTGACAGCCCAGGTCTGCTCAACATGTCTACCATGAACACCTGTTGAGCTTCCTTTTCTGAATTGTTTTGGAACAGTATATCTTTACATGTTGTCCGTAGCATAACATTGCTCTGGAAAACTTTGGAGTTGTTTTTAAACTCCAGGCCAGAAATAAAAGTCAAGGGCAGAGACCTGCACTGTATGAGCTCATATTTTATGATTCACCACCGAGGACAGAGTGAAACATGTTAGTGGTCAAATGAAACATTTTTCTTGTTGATTTCAGAATAACACTAATATTCTCCACTGATGAGCTCATGCTTGCTATCTATTCTAAAAACTTGCCAATTTTCACTTTAATATAAGTGGTCCATAATAGCCCACAATGAAATACATAACGAGTCCATAATAGTTAATACTGCTTACCATGGTTGATTGATAGATGACCTCATAAGTGAATAAGCATTTAATTTTGGTTATATATTACAGAGGAGCATAAAAGATACCTTACTTAATTAGTCGCTACTTAATTAAACTTGTTAATTAGTATTGAATGCTTTGGGGAGCTGGGTGTTTACATTACAGATTTAAATTTTTTTGTTTTGTTTTAATTTTTTTTTTAGATGGTAATTAATGTCGTCATGGAAGTGTAGTGGTTAGCACTCACAGCAACCTGCTGTCTGACTGGGTCCTTTCTGTGTGGAATTTGCATGTCTCCATGTGACTGCATTGGTTTCCTCCAGGCACTCCGGTTTCCTCCTACAGCCCACAGAAATGCAAATTAGGTCAACTGGCTCTCTAAATTGCCCATAGGTGTGAATGTGAGTTTGAATGATTGTTCGTCTCCATGTTATCCCTGTGACAGGGTATACCCTGGCTCTCACCTGGAGTCAGCTGGGATTGGTTGCATCAGTTAATCATTGGTCGTCAATTAATGCAAAAAGTGGCTGCACCAAATAACGTGAAATCATGTATTTTTATTCAACGTATGTTATACTTTTAAAAACATTTTTTTACTTTACAGAATTTACCCATTCCTTTAGACTTGTGCAGACTGAATTTACAGACAAACATAACCATGTTAATTTTTGTCCATGGTAACACAGTGGGTAGCCTTGCTCCCTCACAGGTCTAGGGTCCTCAGATTGATCCTGAGCTCAGGTTACTGTCTGTGTGGAGTTTTACTACATATACTCCTTGTGTCTCTTTGGGTTATCTGGTTTCTTTTCACCTTCCAAAAAACATGCCAGTATTTGGTCTGACTTCTTGGAACTGCCCTGAGGTGTGAACATGTGAGTGAGACACCCTGTGATAGACTGGTGTCCTGTCCCATCATGAATGAATGAATGGATGAATGAATGAATTTTGTCCAACATGTATACATATTAATAAAAGAAAGTGGTGGAACTAGAAACACAGGATTTATTTGTTCATTTGTTATTCTTTGACAGTTTATTGTGCATCTATTAAAGCCATTTGTTGAAAGCTTGCTGTAGGCTCAGAATGCCAGACGCCACACAAGACACACATAGACATACACATACACATATTCTATCACCCTCATATGCTGTTATGAACTATGAGCAGTTTGACAATATCTTTGTTTGCTGTTGTTTTTTTTCTTTTCCCTCAGCATAGACTGCCCATAACATTTGTGAATTTTGCGGTAAGCAATAACCCACATTGTTATATTACGCTCAGCTCTATATTGACATTGAAAGACATGTAGCTATTCTATAGTATTCGTTGCTATTGAAATGAAACAATGTGTTCGTGCTTTATGGGATTCCTGCAGCCTTTAAAACCTCTTTACATCTTTGGCTTTGTTGCTGTAGTTCTGAGCACTGCATATAAAACAAGGAGTCTTGGCCTGTTAAAAACAAATTATAATCCATTCATTCATTCATTCATTCATTTTTAGAAATAGTCCTATCCTGGTTAGGTTTGCAGAAGATCTGGAGTCTATCTGAGGAACAGTGTGTATGAGAGGGGGAATACAGGCTGGATGTGATGCCAGTCCATTGCTGGGCATCACACACAGATATATTTGCTCCTAGGGGCAATTTAGAGTCTGCAGAAACCAACGCTCGGGATTGAACCAGGGATTCTGGAGCTGTGATGCAGCAGTACTCCCAGATGCACCTCTGTGCTATCAAATAAAATATACATTCAATATGAAATTCAGCTTTTTCCAGACTCATAATTCTAATGAGCTTGCAAATATTACAATTTCCACAATTACCCTCTATACCCCAGCAATAATGTTGATATTATATTTTTCAACTAATACACAACCAATTTTTATATATCTGCTTCAAACCACTTTTTTTTTTTAACCAAATATTACTATGGAAAAAAATATACCATGTTTCAGGTTATTTCAAGATGGCTGTCCTCAACAGCATCACAGAATTTAGCTTAGTGGTAAGATTTTGTTCATGTTAATAGATCACACAGTATCCTAACCAGATCAGCAAATCATCAGCAATGTGTGCAACAAGCAAAAAGGCCATGACCACTTCACTGGGACTGACAAACAAAATAGTCATGCCTTTTTCACTGCAATCAGAAGGCACCGAGGCCACACCTCCTTCACTGGAACTGACAGGCACCGAGGCCACACCTCCTTCACTGGAACTGACAGGCACCGAGGCCACACCTCCTTCACTGGAACTGACAGGCGCCGAGGCCACACCTCCTTCACTGGAAGCCACACATTTGTCACCAGGACTGACAGACCAGAATTCAAATCCTTAAAAACAATATTTTGATAATTTTAAAGGCTATTTGGCAGATCACAATATTTTCCTGATAAGTTCCATTCCTAACATCCACAATTATCTCAAGTTAATGTCTCAACCTCCCAAGAGCCCATCTAACAGCACTTTAATGTTTTACTTGCACTGATAAAGTAATTTAAATGTCCCTAATATGGATACGTGAATTCCCTAAGGGAAAATAAAGAAGGCAACTTGATGAGGCTGCATTAAAACCATAATGAAATGGGGCCATTGTCAGGGAAATTCTAGAACTGAACCCCCTGAACCCTGTGTCAGGTTTCGTAAATCCTTGTATTTCTTGGTTAGCAAGGTCAGCAAACATGAATCTCAATGACTAACTGTTTATGTGAAAGGCTTCACTCACACACCTTCAGTGCTGTGTGGGTGCATGTCTGTGCTCCTATTTGTCTGTAAATGTGTCTGTGAAGGTGAGAAATTATGTGCGGTTTTAAAAACACAGCACGCTTCTGAGGACACACAGTCTATTCATGCTGAACCAAGCCTTCACCTTGCTGTCTCTTTCCCAATTTTTCCTTATTATTTTAAGCCTCTAATGTCACTTATTAAAAGCCACTTAATTCAAATGAATCTTTTTCCTGTTCAGGGTCTCTGTGGGGTCTGGCAGGGGAAATGGGACACATTTCTGTCTAACTCAATCAAAGCACTTTTCTTTTCATTATTAATATTTAATTCACTGTGTTTTTAATACTTAATCAGTAGTGTTTGTACTTTTAAATGGTAATGTGGCTGCCATCATATAATACATTTGAATGCCAGGAAATGCAAAGGCAGGTTTATGTCGATTTTGCTGCAGCAAGTAGCTATCCATTAAGTTGAACAATGCGTGGCTTTCACTTTGTTAGGAAATCACACTTATCTAGCAAGATTTTAGAAATTTTCTGACTGACTTTTCTTACCACAATGTATCTTAAACTCTTTCCTTACCCAGTACTATCGTTGTAGGAAGAAATCTTTTGTTTTTGCAAGTTGAGGAGATAAAAAATAAAAGTGCCATAAGCATACTTTGTATATTTTTGGCTGCTTTCCAGAATGCAGCTGGAACGACAACTGACGGGTTTTCCCAGATCGCCACACATATTGTATAGTGTTTTGATTGATTCTGACAGCAGTGCAAATGTACTGCAATGACAGAGCTATCTTTTTTTCTGGCCTTAAAGAAAATTGTTTGATTATAATATTTATAATATGTTCTTCAGTAAAGTGAGTTAAAACATGTAATATTTTACTGTAAACTTGGTGTTGATGATGGTGTCGTGACACCATAACGAAAGACTTGATGTTTGATGATGTCACATTTTCATTATGAGTCTCTGACATATCAGAAGTACACTAAGCTACAAAGTCAGTTGTCATGTCAATGTTGGCTTATTTGAGTTAGCACAACCTTGGCCTTAAGTTAAGTGGTGCAAAATATTTTTACTCAGAATATAACCCTTTGGAGTCGACAGAACTATAATGAACCCACTTTCACGTAACAAATCTATTTTAAAAACTAGAAATAAATAATAAAATTTGTGCAGAGATGTAAAAAATATTATTTAAAGTTAAAATGTGTGTAAAAAATAAATTTGCATAATACATCATAGGACAACCAGCAAAAATTCTGACCTCAGAAAATTAGATTAAATTTTCATATAAGAAATATCAAAAGAAGGAAATACTGTTAAGCATGAAATTTTCTGCTGAAATGTGTTTAATAGTGAATAGTATTCATCAAGAAAATTTGCTTTTAAATGTAAAAAATCACTCCAAAAGGTTCCTTAAACAATAGTTTCCTATTCAATAGTATTCAAAAAAGTTGTTTGTTCATTCGTTTGTTTCGTCGTCCATTCTTTCATTCAATTTTCAAGTCAAATTATAGAAGGCTTGTTCAAAATGGCTTTAATTTTAAGGATAAATTTTACTCTTTTCAAGGTACTTCATAAACAAATTCCACCAAATAACAATTTCAAGGGATTTGCACATCATGTGCACTCTCTTTGAGTGAGGCAATGGAGGAAGTCATTATTGGCTAAACTGGAAGAAAATGAAACACTTGCTGTACATCCTGTGCAGCATCCTGTATCGGCCATGGTCATGCATTCTGTTGCTTCAAACAAATTTCCTCTTCACACCTCATCTGCCTTGGAAATTGGGTGGGCTGATCCGATTTCTGCACTACTGCTTGCCAGGATATTGGTATTAATTGTCGGTAGAGCCACCACGCCACCCGTTTTATGTTTGTTTGTTTGTTTTCCCTCTCCACTCACAAAGGAGAAGTTTCTGTAATTTTTTGTGAGAATTACCATAAATTATTAGCACAAATAAAGGTGAATGGGCAAGAGAAAATTTCAGTGGAAACCTCTGACAAATCATACAGAGGACAGTTTTTTGATTGTCTATCCAATGCTGTATTCAAGTCTCCACGAGTCACCTCTTTACCTATAGATTTTAAAGCATGTAATGCAACGGAAGAAAAAGCTTGCCTGAGGAGAAGCTTTTTGCTTTTGTTTGTTAACTTCCTGTTAGTTTCCCTCCACCCTGTTTCTACCCCAGCTCATGACCCTAGTGTCCACTGGCCTCGTTTGTGAGCCTTAACACTTTGTAACAGAAAATTTGCACCTACTTAATGCTCTAATGTGAAACAGGCTTGAGGGAAGGTGTATAATCTCCGCTCTGGGTTGTGCAGCACGTGTGCTTTGGATTGATAAATAGACACTGGCCTATTTTTCGACAGTATGAGTTCAGCCTTCTTGGTAGGGGATGCATTTGGCTTCTGCTCAGATGTTTGCTGCATACGAATGCTGACAAATCATGGAGTAGCTCATATATGGCCTCACATGGCTCATAACTCCATTCTGCTTTTGTAATTAGTAATTATTCTTCCAAACGTGTGATGACATAGAGCACTGTTTGAGCTTTTTACAGAATGAGAGCAATTAAAATATATTTAGAATGATAGACTGTCTGGGTTCCAATTCTTTCATGATTTATAAATTGTTATGATGATACTCATGCTTAATGGTGGTGCAGCGATTAGAACTGTCGCCTCACAGCTAGTAGGTTTTGCGTTTGATCCCCAGGTTGCCCTTTCTGTGCAGAGTTTGCATGTTTTCCCTGTCCCTGCATGGGTTTCCTCTGGGTGCTCTGGTTTCCTCCCACAGTGCAAAGATATGAGAATTAGGTCAACTGGCTACTCTAAATTGCCCATAGGTGTGAACGCGAGTGCGAATGGTTGTTCATCTCTGTGCAATAGATTGGCAATCTGCCCAGGGAGTACCCCACCTCTCACCTGAAGTCAACTGGAATTGGATCCAGCTTCCCCCATGACCTGCATTGGATAAACGTCATAGAAAATGTATGGATGGTAGCCATGCTTGTTTTTCAAAGCTATGGTATGACAGGGAAAGAAATACTCTATAGCTGATAATAGTATGTGAAAACAAACGGTGTGGCTATATGTCCAATACTATACAACCTCATCACATAGCGTATAACATAATGGTGAAAAGATGAACTAATTAGCCAATATAATCTAATTCGCAGACAAACTTAATCCTTAATTTTAAGTTTCTTAAGACTCATATTAGGTTAGTAATCAGATTGTATTTTAAATTTAATGTAGTTTTTTTTATTCAGAAGATTGCAATGCAATGTGTTCTACTAGTCCTTGTATGTAATCGGCTGGCAACAATTATTTTTTCCTGTAATAGTTTAGTGTAAGTTCATTGAGTCCATGCTGAAGGTAACATTGTTAACAAATACTTGAGAAATTTCAGCATCTCCTCTGATTCAATACTGTAAAATGTACAAGGATATGATAAGGCAAGAGGGGGAAACAATATTCAAGGACCAAAAGCTCAGAAATTTTTTTTTAAAACCAATAAACTGTAATTTACATACATAACCAGTGACTAAGCCCATTCGTGTGGTGATTCAGGCCAGGTGGGCAATTGGCTATGATGACTGGACCATCTAAGAATGGGTATGACACAAGCAGAGAGTTGAAATACTCACAGATATCACAAATGTTTAGAGTATATATAGTTCTTTAAGGGGTAGGGAAAATTACGGATTGCTTGACTAAAGAACGCTCAATAACCTGCATATTAGACTAACATTAGATACTGTGGAGGCAGCAACGAGGATACGAATGACCTTTCATAGGTCAAGTTTTGTCTAGGTCCTCAGGAATTCTTAAACAAAAGTGATTTTCAAATAAAAATATTTTGTCTTCTTTTGCTGCGCAATTAAATATTTTAACAAACCTGAGTACAGCACGCTATTGTTTTGGTGTGAATGTCTTTGATATGGGCCTCAATAAAAAAAAAGTGTAATGCAGCATCTTTTGGTTTCAAAGATTTAAATGATCTGTGATGAATTGTACACTGACACTCTGTCACAGATTTATTTAAAGAATTTGATGTGATGATCCGTGTTTAATTGTACACTGATCACTTTGAATTATTAAGTATTTTTTCCTATGCTGGATATTCTAGATTAAAATTCTACAATCACTCTACTTCACACTCAAAAAAGGCGCTGCCCTCAAGCATACACCTGTTGTAAATTAAGTAAATATGTCTTAATGTAAAACCTTCATGTAATGTACTTTTTAAGCTTTACTCTGAAAAGTAATTACGGTCCAATTATGCACCTTGAGTTTTTGAAAGGTACAATATTTCCACATTTCCAAGTGAAAGATACACATTAGAGCTACAGAAGATAAAGGTATCACTTCAATGGCAAGGAAAGGTCCCGTAGTGCAAAGTACAGGTGAGCAAGTGTATTTTAACTGTTAGCCTATATGCCTAACATTTGTGGTGACAGTCTTTTCCAAAAGATAGAAATCATTAATTTGCCTTTTTTGTCTCAGTATGAGCCCCAAATCCAAGTAACGCAGGCCACTGTGGAGTTGAAAATCATGAATAAATGATTCGTAAATACCAAGGAATAGCTCAACCATTAGACATGCCCTAAAAGACAAGGTGCCAGAGAGCTTATCGATGGCATGCACAAGAAACACCAAGGAGCAAGACCAAAGAATCCTTTCAATTGTGAATAAAAGTCCTGGAACCAGATCAAAAACACCCTCAAGAGTGTAGGCTGAGACGTGTCAAAGAGCGCCATATGCTGAAAACTAGACCCTCAGGGGTACACCATATGACGCAAACCACTAGCAAGGCTTGAGTCCCCGTTGCAGTTGTACCAAATTTACCCAAAGGAAATACATCACTTCTGTAGCTAAGCCTTTGGAAAGATAACAGAAGGAATGGAGGGAAAAAAGAAGACATCCTAATGCAGCATGACAAGAAGCATACAATGTCATATTGGAAATGTACTGGAAGAAGCAGTTTGGCTCAGACATTGTATGGACTTGGCTGACGTCATCATCAACATCATCATCATCATCATCATCCTTACAAATTACATGATTATTGGTGATAGCATCAGAATAACTTTGTGATCTGCACAGATACAGCCAAATGGTATGTCATCATACAGTCACATGGTCTGAAACCATTAGCTATGACTTCTACAAGGCTCCTAATAAGGAAATTTCAGGACTAAACATTGCAAGCTCTTGACTTGAAAGGTCAACTAATATAAACATGACAGGACATGCATTTAACATGTTTAAAAGTCAGTTGGATCTTATCTGGGCCCTAAAAAGGGCAGCATGTGAGGAGACGTCTGGCATATTGTCACATCTTATCACTTGGTGCCATCTGAAAACCATTAAAAATGTGAGGATGTAACACCAAAACTGTTTTTTCCAAATTTCAAATCTTTGAGTGTCAGACCAAAAACTTTGGCTTTTTTTGCCAAATAGAGATAGTCCAAAAGATCACTGCGTTTAACCATATCAGAACATTGAAAATCTCAGTGTATGCTCATCTTTAGCCTTCTCCATTTCCCAGAGCACTATGCATTGCTGGATCCAGACGTCAAAGCAACATCAGCAATATGGATCTTGAAAGGCAGAGCCGAGGCCATCAATAAAGATGAAGTATTACTCCAGCATTGAAGCACAACTGCTGTTGTGACTGGCGCTCGGTATGGGAGCGTGGCAGGGCCACTCCATCAAACACAGACCCCCACCCCCATGTTCCTGAGGCCTGTATACCAGGTAGTGGCACTTCCTCATCGTGCTAATGCTGGATTGTGCTGTTTGTAGCTAAGTGGGTGGGCTGTCTGGGTGAGGGTGGAGGTTATTAAAGGTGATCAAAGTAGAAATGATTATAAAGATAAATACCATATGTAAGTCCTGGGCTGTCAGACTATGACTTCTTTCCAGGAAGACCAAAGGCCTCCTTCCTCCAGCAGCTCCTTGGCTTTCCTTTTTTTGTCCTATATACTTATCATGTCTGACCACTTGTTCGCACCCACATTAAAGTGAAAACCTTGTATGAATCCCACTATCGCATACCTCTAGTCCCAACCAGATGCCCTGTGAACCTTCCTGACAAGCATTGTATAAAAAACAGCCTGTAACAGTTGTATCTGTTTACAACACATTATCTGTTCATTCTGAATAATGTATTCATATTTGGTTACATCCCTACGATATTTTAATTCTACTCTCTTTCTCTCTTTCTGGATGTGTACATATGAACTCATTTCTGTGTCTACATGCATGTTTGAATTCCATACATTTAAATACAAAATTCTTCCTTTATAAACTTTCTTCCCCAGGATAAGCTGACTACAGTATTTTGAATATTTCACCTGCTGCTGAAATTGCTGGGTACCTCCACATCTGCCAGCTATCAATATATAATTATATTTTCACTATTTCCCTCTCTGCTACACTCACTTGCATTTACATGTCCCAATTTGTCCTCGGTATCAGCAAATGCCAAGCGGATTTCAATGAGAAGCTGATCTCGTTTGCCGCGCACTGTAAACAGAGCCCTGTTTGTTTTCTTAAACTTTCAGATACACCGCCTACCTGACTGCATTCTAAAAAGGCTCCCACATGCTTTATTAAGCATTCAGCAAAGTGTATTAGGGAGAGTAGTGGAATACGTAAGGGGATTTTATTTCCTGTTACATTATTACATTATTCTCTTTAAACGCAATTGTGATTTGCTATGCTGGTTGAAGCCAAGTGACCTCCTGACCTTTAACCCCATAACGGCAAAAAGGAATGACAATAAGTGCTAAAACAACTTGTCCAAAAAGCTTTTCAGCTTTGTTCCATCTTGTTGGCATTTTTCGGTGTCTGGTTGACAAATATTTGGCCAAATCACAAGAGGGAAACGAAAGGGTCTAGGCACAAAAGGACACAAAGTCATCCTTTATGTTTTGCCCCCCCTCCTGAGTGTTTCTTTGGTGTTGGGACATGTTTGGAATTCCATTCCCATTCCTGCTGTTTCGGTGGCTCATGGTGGAAGGGGGCGCACATTGCTGTTTCGAGAAACAGAATGAGAAGGATACAAAAAGGGTTGGTGGTTCAACAATGTTGGTTGCCAAACATATTGTATATGGGTACATAAATAAGCTTTTCACAATTTTCCATCTTGGAAAATCCCAAAAGTAAGCATTAGAAAAACTTGCAATAACGTTGTTGCATCCTCATCAGTGCAGTTATTTCTTTATTTTTGCTTATGGCGCAGGGTAAAAGAAGCAAAATTACATTAGGCTAATGATCGCCAGCCATGCAAATGTGCTATTTTGATATTCAGATGACGACTTTTTCTTGTTTATTTACCTCTGTGTATATCCCCTGGGCATCTTATGCTAATTTCTTGCACTCTGTGCCTTGAAAATTGGAGATGCAGCGAGGGAGGGAGGGATGGAGAGAGCTAGGGTGAGAGAGAGAGGAAGAGAGAAGAATTTAGAATGAATTAGGAAGAGAGAGGCAGAGTATACTTTTCAAAGTAAAGTGAGCATTGCAGTACTTATTTTAACTCAGTACCCACACATACACAAACGTAAACATACCCACACAGTGCTTTCTCGCTGGATGTGAACTCGGTGTCAGAGGAGATAGCAGGGTTGTCACATCAATTGGACACGGCAGAGTTCAGTGCATACAGATCCTGTTATTGCGCCACGAAGGCCGAGTGACGCTGCACCCGGTCATGTGAGACTCACAATGCCGCCTCCGTGCTCGTTGGCCCATGTGAGAGCCCCCCTGCTTTCCTTCCGCTCTATGTGTGTGTATGTGCGCATCTGTCTGTCTTTGGATGATAAATCAAAGTAGATGGTTTGAAAAGAAGGAATGTCAAATTTGGAACAACTTAAAACAGTGGATTAAACACTAAAGATATTAATGATGTGGTGCATGTGTATTTCTATGGTAGTCTTGGGTCAGTGTGTCTAATCAGGGGCTGGATTAGCATAGTTAGCAGTTAGAGTTTGTCCTGAGGGCACACAGCAGGTAGGATAAAGAAAGAGCTGTGACCTTTGGCTCAAGCAAGTATTGACTTTTTGGTCATGTGAGTTTTTTTTTTTTTTAATGGACATGCTCTCTAATTAGTAATGCACCAGTGGGCTGTTAGAAATGAGTAGTGTAGATTCAAAACAGCCTGGGTGAATGCAAGCTACCCCCCCAAAAAAATATTGGTACACAATAAAAAGTCCAGTAGAGACTGAATCTACTACTAGTACTAATTTTTACTTTATTTACCAACTGATAACATTAGTAACATTTCTCTTTTTTGGATTGTTACTCATTACTATGATCCAATATGAAGAACTGGTACTAAGTGATGTGAGCCTAGAGAATACAAAATGCCAGAGATCCAGACATATTTAACAATTAATGATCCAAGCAGAACTGACGGCAAACTGTGAGCTTCAAAAATATCAAGAGGAGCTACTACAGTGCCATCTTACAGTACAAGTAACCTGTTAAACAGTGTCTTTACTAGATACACACAGCTAGAGTTTGCAGAGCAGTGTCCATAAGTGTGGTAATTAAAAATGCACACGCATAAATGTGTTTTTAAATTTGCACACGCATTAAATGTGAACTTCAGTTCAGTGAGTACTGAGAAACAGCCATCCATCCATCCATTATCTATACCGCTTTATCCATCTGGGTCGCGGGGACGCTGGAACCAATCCCAGCATCTTCGGGCGAGAGGCGGGGTACACCCTGGGCAGGTCTTCAGTCCACCACAGGGCCAACACAGACAAACAGCCACACACGCTCGCATTCTAGGGCGTGTATTTAGAGTAGCCAGTTGACCTCATCTGCATGTCTTTGGACTGTGATAGGAAACCAACGCATGCATGGGCAGAACATGCAAACTTCACACAGAAAGGCACCCTGGGTGACCCAGGGATCGAACCCAGGACCTTCTTGCTGTGACGCGACAGTGCTAACCACCGCACCACCGTGCCGCCGTACTGAGAAACATGCACTGATATTGCTCTGTATGGTCAAACATGCATAAAACTCAGCACAAAGAGATTAAATGTTCCATGAAGCCACTGACACAAAGCAGGTTATTTATTTCATAATGTATGAGTATCAGTGTTGTATTGTACTAGCAAGTACTTGTATGTCGTATGAAAATAATTGTATTGATGCTTAGGGTTTGATGCTGTACTTTGCATTCCAGTGCATTTCAATCATCATTTCAATATAGTCAACTATAATCTTGTAACAACATTAAACAAAAATGCATTAGTTTTTCATTGTTTGAACTAGTCCTTGTCAGTGCATCCAGGCATTTGAACCGTACCTTAGAAAATGTTTGCGTTTTAATAAAGCTCTTGTTTTGTGGTTTCGGGTCAGCATCAGCTCATTCTATTTGCTTACTGCTGTTTGGAAGTCTCTGAACTGTGGGTGAAAAGTGCTGACTAAATTGTTATTATAGTTCATAATCTTCAGAAGAATGCTCTGTAGTACAAATAACTCGATGAATCAAGTATCATCCTTCTCTCTTTCTCTACCCAAAGTAGCACTGGGGCAATCATCACCACCTCCACTTTTCCATAATTACCTCAGAACTTTCAGAGAGTAAGGGGTGGTGTGGTGGTACAGCAAGTAGGTTTAATGCATCAGAGCTCCAGGATCCGATTTTGATCCTGAGCTGTGGTTACTATCAGTCTGGTGTTTCTCATTGTGTGTGTTTTCCTTCAACATATCAAATGGCAAGTTTAAATTTCCCCTAGGTGTGAATGAGTGTGTTGGTGTGTGATTGACTGTGTGTGTATTACTCTGTCCTACCTTGTGCCCAGTCTTCTTTGGATAGGCCTTGTGGTCCACTGTGACCAGAATAAAGTGGTTACTGGAGAAAAATTGATAGTGGGAGGTATAATCAGAGGTTCCAATATCAATTTAACCACATCATTCACAGGATGTTACAGTCATATATAAGAAACCTAAAAACTTTTTTTTTTTTATTTTGCTTTCTGAGATAAAGCAGCAGGAAGACCAAACATAAATAAAATTCGCCCAGCCGAAAAACACCTTTTTATTTTAGTCAGGGCAGTTTTGCATTTCTTATTTCGGATTTTCCCCAATTTTCAACCTAATTTAGATTTATTTTTTGAGACATGAAAGGACTACATGCTTTTCAACTTTTTGAGGAAAGCGCTACCCACCCTCTTCCGTATACATGAGCTCACAGATGCTGATGATTAGTTAGTGTTGCTGTGATTGAACTATGATAGAGACTATGCCATTCCTCCCATCCAGAGACCAAAAAAAAATGTCTTTTGTATTTGTGCTGATGCGTAGATCGATCAGTGATAAAAGCGTTGGGTAAAGTTTGTTGTGCATCATTAGTAATGACAGTGTTGGTAATATTAGGGCCTTACAAATAATACAAGTCTGCATGTTTATTCTATTAAATAATTATATATTTTTTAGTATTCGTGTACAATTTTGTATTCATCAAAAACCAAGCTTATACGTTCTGATTTCTTAAAAGCAAATATTTCTGCTAATTTTCTACAGTAAAAGATCAATATACGTTGTCATTTTTGCTTTTAGGACAGAGCCATTCCATGCACAGATATACACTGGAGTTTTTGTGGTTTATGTCACTTTTTTCTTTCTGTTGGCTAGGAATTCTTTATTAGCAATGCTGAGACTTAGAAAAATGACAAGATCCCAAAAATAATAAATACTAAACAGTCAATAATGAATAGTCAGTTCTTCAGTAGTGGTCCTTGAACCTGAAACATTTTCAAGCGAATGACTAAGGTGATTAGCTAAATGAATGCAAGCCCGGTTCATTTGCTTGAAGTCACATGTGCTCGGATGATTCAGGTTCATTGTTGTTGCATTCAGTGATCTTTGATCCTCATCTGTGAATGACTCGCTGATCAAAAAGAGAATTAGCTCTGAAAGCCAGCCCACCTGCTGCTCTGGCTTGTAAGAACAGTAAATGAACATGGTGTTTGCTTTCAGTAACGCCAAGACTTTTTGGACATTCAGAATGCTGGCCATATTCGCAAGGTTTCACCAATCAAACCCTCGAGTGACCACTACACCACATTATTTTTTTTCCCGCAATGAGTAAAATACAGGCTTGTTCCCTAGTGTTCCTGACATCATGACTCTTAATCCAAAGGAGAAATGAGAAAGTTGAAGAACAAATGGGAAAGCTAGCACTGCTCAAATTACCATCAAGCAGAGATTTTTTCTTTAAGAACAGGTGCAGTAGAAGTCAAGGCTGCTTTATGAGTGCAAGTTTTCTTCAAGGTCCATAATAATTACTTGAGGCAAACAATAGAATATAAAGGGCACACATTACCATAGAAGATTGTGTCCCATTTTCTGAAATGCCTGTTCCCTTTCGTCTGTCCTTTTTTTCTTTCTTTTTTTCTTTTAATCCCAGTTTTGGTAGATTACCTACTCTTACTGCCTGCCAGCCTCACAAATTAATTATTCTAATTTCTGTTGGGCACAACATTGTATTAATGGACTTTCCAAGTTAAACAAGGAGGAATAGTCCTTGGTAGAAAACCCCTGTGCTTCCTTACATACAGTAGGATTCAAAAATTTGAATCTACTACCATAACAGCTCATCCTGAACTGTTTAATTCCTCTAATATCATAATAATTGGTCAACAATTATAATTTTTTATTTATTAATAAATGACTTCAGTTTTATCCATTTATAGTTACATTTAATATTGTGAAATGTCCACAAGACATTCCTATTATCGTTTTTGTTATAGCAGCTATAAACAGTCTGTCCTGCATCAACCTCATTTTTGAGAACTCATGAAACTAATAATAAAAAAAATAAACACGGCTTGTCATGTTACTGAAAAACTACAAAGTCCTCTATTTGGAAGACTCTCATGTCAAAAAAAGAAGAAAAAAACAAAACAACACACACAAAAAAATCCTTATTACTACAAAGTGTTGAAACTGGAGACTCCTTCCATAGATTTCAAATAAATGTCTCCTTATAGAAAGCTTCATCCTCAGCAATACATTTTTAAAACTTATTATTATTATTATTATTATAGTTCATGTGGCATGAGGGTCATTCCAGTGAATAAGCTGTTGCTATAGAAATGATAGCGAGTGCAATAATGTGAGTGTTCCAAACGTCACATTGTAGAAAATGTGACAATTTCACCTTATGAAGGGCATTCCCAGGCTTCCACACATAAAATTCCAATTTTGAATTTAATTTTGTATATGAGGATTTGGGCAGGTACTGTATATAAGAAGAATTTGTTACCACTATTGATAGCATCGTAGCTCACACTGTAACTCATTCTGAACATGTCTTGGCCAATATGTGATAAATTGCTGAGCTATTTCAATATGGTTCTATTTATGGGCGCTATTTATCACTTATTGGCCAAGACATGTTTGGTCTAAGAGAGGTCTTGCTTGAAGTAATCCTCTTTAGCGATGGTTATAAAAAATAATTACTGCCAACATGCCAACTTCTACCAGAGCAGTACATTTAATGTGCCGAGTTTAGCAGAGAGGAGCGATGCGTCAGCAAAGACGAGTCACACGTCAAGCTAATCGGAATAATGGAAAAAAAAATAAAGCAATTTGGATGTTAAATTGGAGAAGATGGTACACTTTTCACTCCGGAGCGCCCTTTAGCAACCTTTCAGAATAACACACTGATCTTCACCGGCAGTAAGCTCTCATTTTGGTCCTGCAATTCAGTTGCAATTCTGAGGCTCTCTCCTCTATCTCACTCCCACACTGTCATCTCTCACATGCATTCAAACTCACTCACAGTGTTTTCTCACATACACACTTACTCTTTTTTTTGTCTGTCAGCTTTCTCATATAAGCATATTTGCATATGCTGTTTCAGTCTGTCACGCACGAACTTTTGGTTTTAATCTCTTAATCCCAACATGCATACTCGCACTTTTGAGCATTCACACGTTAGGGATGTAATGAATCCTTACATGATTCCGAGTTGAACAGGTGATGTTTTAAGCAGTCACAAATACAGATACTATTTGTTTGAGTAGGCATTGTGTGCTGTACAATGTATTTAAATCATTCATTTATTCATCCTTTGTAACTAGGGTAGGGGTGGTTTAAATTAAGGTAATAATTTGTTTTTATTTTAAGAAGCAGAAGCAGCTAAATTCACTAGACAAAAAAAAGGGCAGGTACGAATAAGGAAAAACAACTGTGTGAGCATAATCTTTTTTAAAAAAATGCATATTATGTAGTCAAAATTCATAACCCATGCTGACAGTGCTTGCATTTCTATCTACCCTTATGGTAGAATTCATATGCATTATTATAATAACTTTTTCCAAAAGCTGGGTGGTTTAGGCCACGGCCAGTTTTGGTTTAAATCCGAATTGCAGATATGAATATTTAGACCATTAATAGATACAGATAGTGGCATTGTATTAAAGCCCTAACACATACACATACTCTTTCTCTGCCTGTCCCAGAGTCATACTTACTATCTCTCTCTTGGCTTCTTACTGTCTCTCTCTCTCAAACACACACAGTTTTTCAGGATTTCAGTGTGTGATGTCTCCAGAGACCTGTGTGGAGTCACTTTGGTAGAGTCGCTTGGTCCTCTGGGAACAATATCATCCCTCAGGTTAGGAGTCTGTCCTTCACTGTGCTTAAGCTGCTGAGACTTCATAAAGAGAGGGCACGTGAGACATCCATTTACTAAACAGCTCAAAACACCACCTGATATTGACCCAATATTGTCATTTATCAGTCACACTATATTATTATTCACATCTCTACTGTGTTTAGTCAATAAGAGCAAATCTTTTTTGGGTTATATTAGTAAAAATCTTGTTTAAGAAATATGATCTGAGAAATTTGCATTCATATTTCATACCTCATAAAACATTTATCTCATTGTTCAAATAAATCCCTTCACTGTTACACCAAGGATCTCAAGTTTCATGTTATGTGAATGGTACCTATCTTGTGCCTTCATAACACTTTCATAAGCATTGCATGAATCTTTTATAAAGCAATCCTTGTGGATTTCTGGATGGCTTAGGTCAGAACTTTTGATATTAGAGGTTTTTTATGGGATATGACTTTCTATTTGTATGAAGGAGAAAATAGATAAAAATGCTGTGTTATCATTATGGGAGACTGTTCAAGTTCAAGTTGTTAGTGTGTGGGTTTATTTTATATTAAATTTTTTGTTTTTAGGTCATGTCTAACAGCACATTCATGAAGCTTTAAGACCCTTGAATTATCCACTTGTAATTACAGAGGATATAAGAAGTCTACACTCCCCTGTTAAAATGTCAGGTTTTTGTGAAGTAAAAACAATCATACATTTTAGGGAAAAATAGGAAAAACTAAAAAAAAAAAACCAACAACAACATCAGCGTACAATAACCAGGTTGCTTAGGTTTACGCACCCTTTTTACAATTGATGATGTGGCCATGTTCAGAATGAACCAATCACATTCAATCTCATGTTCAAAATTAATTATCTTAATTTACCAGCTGTAAGATTTTGATTCTGTTCTGATTAACACCAAATAAAGATCAGCTGTATTTTTAGGCATTACTATACATCTTGGTTTCATCTGACTGCTGCAATTGTCAGCCATGGTCCTCTAAGAGCTTACAAAGCAGGTACAGTATCTCACTTGTTGAAAGGTAACAATCAGGAGAAGGATATAAAAGAATTTCCAAGACATTAGATGTACCAAGGAACACTGTGAAGGCCATCATCAACACGTGGATAAAATGGAGCACCACAGTGACATGAAGAACAGGATGTCCCTATAAAAATTTTTTTTTATAAAAGAACATAAAAAAAATGATCAGGGAGGCTGTCAGGAGACCTATGGCAACATTAAAGGAGCCGCAGGAACATCTGACAAGTACTGATTACTCTCTGCATGTGAAAACAATCTCTTGTATTCTTCACATGTCTGGGCTATGAGGTCGTGTGGCTATAGAGAAGCCCTTTCTCACAAAAAAATATCCAAGTCCAACTAAATCACCCAAAACTACTTGTAGTAAAATGTGATATGGTCTGATGGGAACAGTTCCAAAAGCTATAAAAATTCCACAATTCCAAAACACGTTTGGCACAAAAAAGCACATCAGCAAAAGAACACCATATCCAAGGTGAAACATGGTGGTGGCAGCTTCATGCTTAAGGACTGCCTTTTTTCAGCCAGAACTGGGGCTTTTATCAAAATGGCGGGAAGCAGGAAAGCTACAAATACCAGTCAATTTTGTGCAAAACACACAGGTGTCTGCTAGCAAGCTGAAGATGAAAAGGAATTTAACCTTTCAGAACAATGACCCAAAACATATTTCCAAATCAACAAAAGAATGGCTTAACCAAAAGGAGATCAATAATTTTGAAAGACCTAGCCAGAGCTCAGACCTGAATCCAGCTAAAAATCTGTGGGGTGACCTGAAGCGAGCTGTACACAGGAAATGCCCTCACAGTTTGACCACTCTAGAATGTTTTTGGAAGAAAGAGTGGGAGAATATTGCTTATATTGAGAATATAAGTCAAGTCGTGCCATGCTGATAGACTCTTACACAAAAGGACTGAGCGTTGTAATAAAATCAAAAGGTGCTTCAACAAAGTATTGGTTTAGGGGTGTGCACACTTATGCAACTAGGTTATTGTAACATTTCTATTTTTCCCTAAAATATTTCGGAGTGTTTTTCACTTAAGTTTTTTACATTGTAATTTCACATTGAGGGTGGAGAAAATTCTGACATGATTTATCTTAGTTTAATTTTTTTTTTACCTTACAGAAACCTGCCATTTTAACAGGGGGCTGTAGACGTTTTATATCCACTGTACTGTATATCTTTTTGGATAGTTGTATTTATCTTTGTTTTATTCTTTTCAGCTGTGGCATTTGCCTAACATCATTCCAATATGCCACATGGCTTTTATAGATTTTATATATTTGACACCTATTGTATAGCAACAAATTTTAACAGATGTCAGAGCTTTATAAATATGCTTTTATAAAAAAAACAGACAGATAACTTATAAGATAAGGCTAAAAATGTGCAGTAACAAATGGTACATTAATCATTAATGAATAAATATTGTCCATCATTCCATCAGTCAGATTGTTATAACAAGCCAGTTTAGCAGTAGTGTTCTCTACAATTATTGATATGTTTAGGTAAAGAACAACCAGTTATGCCAATGAAAAGTCTATTGTGGGCCAAAAATATTTGAAGCTGTCGTCACATTTGGAATCTGCTCAAAAAGTGGATACAAGATACAACCAACCATAGCTAAATTTTATAAAGCCCTTTCAATTTTGAGCAAAAAGTAGGCCAACTGTACATTTTATTCCATAACCTGATGAGATATAGTCTCATCAAGGATTGAGTTGTGGCTGTGTTTTGGCAGCCAGATTTGAATAAGGTTATTACCATCACTTCACAGCACTATGTGGGTCAGATGAAAGTATTAAGTATGGTTCATCACTCTTTTGCTATGTGAATAGATTCCCCATTGACTTACTGGTTTTTCAAAATGGGTTTAAACCCAATAAATCTTGTTCTCCATTTTAAAGTTGAAGGGAAAACCACAAACCAATGTGACCTCAGTGTTGCTCCATGGTTGAAGGTATGAAAAGACATGTACGAGCTATATAGGGTGTACTGGTTACAGACTTGTGCGATATATAACTATTTCTACACAAGTTTACACTACCACGATATCCAGTGATGTTTACCCTAGTTAATGTAGTGTATTACAGACCTGCCAACCTTCACCCATTTTGCATAGGAGTGCCTCAATTTAACATTAGAGGGCCTTGTATGAGCTATGATTTTAAAATATTCCAAAAGAGCAGTCTTTTTCTTCCCAGTTAAAATGGCAGATGAGCCAATAGACCTATGAATCTAAAATGATTTGCCTAGGTGTGTTGAACTCTCCAATATTAACTGACACTGCCTGGAAGCCCCACCCCCTTCCTCCCCATCTCACAGACTAGACTTGTGGTGTGCCCTGACTTCCTGGCAAGGTAAACAGAGTATGATTTGTGATTAAATAATATGGAAAAAAACAATCTATCAATGCATGTTTGATTTGGCTAACATTAGACAGATATTTAAATGCTCAAAAACAGCCGTTTTGGTTTTCAGCGGAAACGTATTTGTTTAAATTGCCGCATAAAAGGTGCAACGGTACAATAGGAATTAATACATATTTATATTTTTGGTCAAATGAAACAGGAATTTTCATTCATTCATCCATTCATCTTCAATAACTGCTTTATTCTGGTCAGAGTTGTGATGGATTCAGAACCTCACCTGAGAACACTATTCATTGAAAGGGTACCATGCACACACACATCGGAACCTATGGGTAATAAAAAAATTAGGGATTTGTAAGGAAATCAGGTGGCAGCACGATGGTGCGGTGGTTAGCACTGTCGCCTCACATCAAGAAGGTCCTGGGTTCGATCCCCGGGTCACCCAGGGTGCCTTTCTGT
>JAQQZR010000016.1:6286389-6305514 GCA_030068235.1 Notoglanidium macrostoma | reverse complement strand
GGTGTGAATGCAAGCATGTGTGGCTGTTTGTCTGTGTTGGCCCTGTGGTGGACTGGCGACCTGCCCAGGGTGTACCCCGACTCTTGCTCGAAGATGCTGGGATTGGCTCCAGCTTCCCCGCGACCCAGATGGATAAAGCGGTATAGGTAATGGATGGGTGTATGGATGGGAGGAAATCAGAGAACCCAAAAGAAACACACATCGACAGTAAGTCAAACTCAGCCTGGAGCCCTGGAGCTTTAAGGCAGCAACGATACGCATGGTGCCACAGTGCTACCCATGTAGTAATATGATCTAATGGGTTTTTTTTTTCAATAAAATTTGCACAGAATCTGAAAGTAGCTACTCATTACATAATGTGGGGAACAGTGGGGGCATACTTTTCCCAGCAGCCTCCCAAAGAGACTTATTGAATATTACAAATGGATCTCTGGTGAATTACACAGTTTAATCCCACAAAGCAGCTATTGATGAATGGTCATGTTGAGAAATGACATTCTATTATTTAATCCAGTGAGAGTAAAGATGCACATTATGATTATGAGCGTAAATACTGGGGTTAGGGTTAGACTTACTTCAGTATCTGCAGAATTTCTGTCAGCTTGATAGTCATGGTGACAAAGGGTCACAAAAAAAGAAAATCTAGGACCTTCAAGGACTATTTTTAAGGACTACACGGGAGATGTCACCCACTGAACAAGTTCTTTATTCATTCATCACGTTTTTTTCTTTTACAACTTTTACAACAGCAGTGATGGATATTCTTTTTATCCTCAAGGAGACAGGTAGTATCATTTTCCATCCAGGCTGGATTAAACTTGCATTTCCTGGGCATCATAAATTATTTCATCATTCAGTCAGGTAATATAAACCAGGTCAGTGTGTGTCAGGGTCAGTGTAGACACCAGTGCTGAAAAGTATGAGCTGTTGCTGGGGTTCAATATCATTTTTAAGTTAAATGATAAAGTGGTACTCTAATATTAAGCAATGATTAGATACATTTCAAACTTGCTTTGGTGCCTTTGGTGCCATCTTTTTCTTTTTTAATTGCAAATGCTTTTAATCACATCACAAATAAAGAGGCTCCTCAAGTTTACCAGGAATTATATTTCCAAAAGCTCCTTATGCAAACCTATTGTTACATCATTATTTTCAGTACTGTAAGTAAATTTAAGTGGTCTTGTTTTAATATTAGGTCTATAATCATGACAAACTATGAATTGATGAGTGTTCTTTGGATGAGCGTATTAATTCCATGCAGTTTATATTTTTATGTGTGTGTGCATGTTCAGGTTACATTAGGAGGGTAATGAAATGCTGCTATCTGTATCTGTTGATTGCTCCAAATATCTGTATCCATATACAGAGTTCAACCTGAACTGGGTGTAGCCTAAACAGGAAGCCCCTGGAAACACTGGAAGCTCCAGGATTAAATAAATAAATAAATAAATAAACAAGTAAATAAATAAATATTCTCAGAAATTTCAGCAGTGTCAGAATTCTGTGAATTTTTCTCTCTTACAGTTCCTCAACATCAGCTACATCACTCGAGTTCTTCATAATTGGTCTTAACTACAGATGTGGGTGAGACTGCTGTTGCTATTGTATTTGTTTTAATCCTAGTCATGAAATAATTATTTATGTTTCTACCTGCTGTAAATATTTTCTAATGAAACATGTTGATTTCCCAAAATATAAAGTAATAGGCCAATTTAAATGACCCTGACCAAACAGTAAATAATGATGAATAGATGAATGAATGCTGTAAATATATTGTGCAGTGCTGTAGACTTTGCTTATCCCACAAACTTCATATCGAACCTCCCATTGTCATAACTTTTTTGTTGCAACTCCTGAGATCCCAGTCCCAATGCACGCCTGTAGACTCAACCAGATGTTTTGTGACCCTGTCTGGCAAGCTTTCTTTTTTTGTAAAAAAAAAAAAAAAAAAAAGAAAAAAGAAGAAGAATAATACTGTGCCTCCTATTCATATCTGTATTTGTATCTGTTTTAAATACCTCATCAGTTACCTATAGATGTGAAATTAGTGTTTGAGTGTACAGTATGTGTGATGCTTTGTGATGGATTACGTCCCATCCAAGAGTTTTTTTTACGTGTCCCTAAAATATCACTTGGGGCCCCAAATCCCATCCCTGTTTATTGCCTTTTGCATAAGTTATAAGATATTGGTCATTCCAATTAGAATATGTGTTGGCTCCTCTCCTACTTTTCAACATCTATCAGCCTACTAACACTAGCCATGATTCCTGCCTTATAAGTCAGTGCTCCCAGGATCACCTCTGGATCCAGAGAAACCTTGCCCTGGAGCTCACTGAAGACTAATAAATGAATGAATTCTCATTCCACCTGTACTTTCCGACCATGTGGAGATCTTGCTTTCTGTTTCCAGGAGCAGATAGATGAATCCTGGGCTTATCTTTTCCTGCATGTGGTCAGATATGGCTGATTATGGAAGACCCCAGCTCTTTCTTTCCTATCTCTCAACCCACCACACGCCAAAAGCTTGAGATACAGCTCCATTTTGGGGAAAGGCATGGATGGCAAAAGGACGCAGGTAGACAGGCAGTGCATCACTCTGACACTGCAAATTCAATTCAGCTAGGAGGAAAAAAAAGTCAACCTTGGAGCGAGGAAGGAGATTCTGCTTTTGGAGACTCAGCTTAGATAAAGATCTGCATGACGTGTTTAGCGTGTTTGTGTTCGCCACATTCTGCTGGTAAAAAGAAATGAAACAAGGAGAAGGTTAAAGGCTTTATGCTCACATTCTTTTAATCTGAATCATGAATGTAGGTGCTGGCAAAATAAAAAGGGAAAAAGGAATACTTGCAAATACTTGCAGATCAATTGAGTGCTGTTTTATGCTTTTTCACCACACTACATTGACCCAAAATTGAACTGAAGGAAAAGGCCATTTAGAAATTCAATTTTTCCTTGCCTCTCTCTATATCTTACTCCCTCCCTCGAGCATTCTTCTCAGGCCAAACAGAAAGGGCAGCAGTAAAGGCCAGCTACTAAACCACCTAAGGGTACTAACTCGGAGGTTTTCTATAGGCTGTAAGATTATTCAATGGTCATGTGTATACTGAGGCGGTGGAGCTGATGCACAGAAACCCATCCATTTGAAAATGAGCTGAGGCAGGATTGAAGGTGAATAAACTACATTAGGTTGGGCTAATATGATGCATTCATATTCAGCCACAGAGAGACCCTTTCTGTTTTCTCTTTTTCCATTTGAGGACAACAAATTAAAGAATATGGACACTGAATCCCTGGATCTGACTAGGCAAAACAAAAAAAAATCACCATTTTTAATATATAAAGGTCTAGTGTTCAAGATTTTAAACATTTTATTTTTCAACTGTGCCGTCACAAACTTTAATAACAATACGGAGCTCTCTGTGTAAGTAATATCTATTTCAACATGGTCCCCTAACCAAGGCTGAGATTCACTGACAAAAAGAAATTGCTATGTAACTGCGGTTCTGTGAACACAAGACAACTTCCAGAGGCAGTGAGAATCACCTGGATACCTTGTTGTGTCCGTGCCTATGCATACAGGGCCCTTCAACAAAGTCACATATGAGTGACCATATTATGAGATATTGGATATAAAAACCTTTTTCTATGTCATAAAATCACGTTTCCTGGTACCTTCTTGCTGGAAAGTTTTTGCGAGAATGACAGTCAACTCAGATGAACAGTTAATCTGTTGATTGAATCACCACCATCTGTTCCAATTAGTATGTGGGATGCATACTGGGCATACCAAGGAATGCTTAGCACATTCTGCATCATGGGAGACAGTACTGCCACCAGATTGGTTACCAAAGTGGGTGATGTGTTTTTGGGCAGAAACCCATGGTTCAACCACAAGGTCACTTTGAAATTACAGTATCTGACCATCAAGACATGCAAGACGAGCTTATTACCAAGGCATTCTCCTACTCTTTGTGTTGAAGTGATTGCTAGCAAAAAGCCAGTCTTTAGAGGGAACATTGGGAACATTCATGAAGTTGCACTAGTGATTGGAAGGTCATGAGTTCAAATCCCAGCACTGCCAAGCTATTACTGATGGGCCCTTGAGCAAGACCCTTAACCCTCAACTGCTCAGTTGTATAAATGTAAGTCGCTCTGGATAAGCGCGTCTGCCAAATGACAAATGTAAATGTAATGTAGGTATGACAGTACCTTGCTCTCTTCAGAAAGCCAGTGACCATTTTATGAGCCCCCAGTGAGACATCGTTCACAGTGCTGTGGCTACAGTTGTTGCCACATACACCTTCAATGTAAATGGGAACATTTTGCTTAGTACTTCAGGAAGTGGACAGTGCACTGGATCCAGATGAAGGAATGCACACTATTCATGGAACAATTTTCACCTTCACCTTGGCAATCAGTCTTCCAAGTGCTTTTCACTCCAAGTGTGCAAACCCATTTGGACCAACAGATCTATGCAGGAAGGAAGCTGCCAAGGCATTCTGACCACTAAAGAAGAATGAAATTAGGAATATGTTAGCAGAATGAAGTCAGAGGTCCAATAGTGTCATAGGTTGAGAAAGAGGAAGCTGAGGAATTGATGGCTAGATGGTGAGGCATTGGAAGGCAGAGAGGAGCAAACTCAGTGATGGTATATTGAAGAACATATTGAAATGTGTTAAGCATGCTTAAAAAAACAGGCCTGCTAGACAAGAGACTTGAGGGGCTGTGTGACTGAAGGCAAATGTATACATCTGTGTCAAATCTACACCATAGGGTATAGGGTAGGGTATTATTCTTACACTGAAACACGGAACTCTCATTCCGCTCTTCTTCTGTGTGTAAAATCAGTAAATTTTGGTGTGTTTCATGGGACAATGCTTTTAGAGATGACACAGACCTTATGTGCAAGTATAACTGATTCACCCTGTGCAAGCATTGATGGTGTACCTATGTCGTAGATTCGACGCAGAATTATAAATCGGACTTGAGCCAAAGCTGCAAGTGAGGGCCCACTTGGCAGGGATACAGGGAAATAGAGGGAACCCCAGCCTATGTATACATGTCAGCTGAGTCCAGCTAATATTACAAGCTCAGCAGTGGTGACAGCAGTATGGTGAGGGACAACCACTCAACCACGCTATTAGAATGTATTCACAGGTCATCAGATGTAAAAAAAGATTAGTCTTGAGAGGCGATGCACCCAGTGAGGAAATGAGAGGTAAGTACTGTACATAGCAGAACAGGAACAGGAACTCTTTAACCAGCAGAACCGTTCGTAAGTAACTCGCAGGCAATGCAGAAATGATAAATAACAAGGCTAGCACTTTAGGAAAGGGAATCCAACTCGAGCTAGTATCCACAGAGTTCGAAATGACCCCAAAAAGCATAAAATATACTCACCTCAGTCTGAACAGATGAAAGGAGATGACAGGAGTCTAGCTGTGCTTTTGGTGTATAGGTTACCTGTAGCTCTAAAATGTAGTCAGAAACTGTTAGGCAGACCACTCAAAGGTGCACATGAGATCTGATGAGTACAAGGTGAGAAGAAAGGCAACAGTGGCTGTATGACAAAAGTGTTTATATAAAATACAACCTCATATAGACACTTATAATATACACACCCGTGGTGTTTAGGAGGGATGAAACACAGCTGAGATTTCTAAGTCACATAGTAGCTTTGTAACAGATTCTGACTCTCTCTGCAGAAGCACTGCCTTGCTGTTGCATTTGTTTATTACACCAACAGCTTTTTGTCTTCCCACCAGGAGGTAGGACTCGCAATCGATGACATGTAGACCTCCATGTCCCCCATGCTTATGGGAGGAAATGAGGAGTCTTCATGCTGGCTAGCTGTCATTTGGATGCATCTCACACATGCTAGGGAAGCGCAAAGATACGACATGAAAATGCAATATGTGACCCCTTTGTTTCATTTAGTGTTTGGATTTCTTTTGATATGCAGATTTGGATAAATATGCATTCTGCAGAAGAGCCCGAAGACACACACTCACAAAGATTAGGATTAGATAACATCTTAAAAAAATGCATCAAATGTGACAAGACTCTGAAGTGAGCATTATTTAAATGCAAGCTTATTTCAGCAGACAGAAACTGGCACTGTTTTGACACTGATGCCATAGTAAGCCAAGCCAGTTTTAAAAAGTCTTCCAATGTAACTCATCTCAGCCCATGGAATAATTTCAGATACAGGAGAACGGCCAACTTATATAACTAATTATGAATGAAAGCTCACGGATTAGCATATCCAGCAGGGAATCCCAAACACTGAAACCTTGAGTATTTAGAATGCTTAAATACCAAAACACTGCTGCCTGTTGCCTTGCTTCTCCCATCTATTATCAAAGCTGTAAAAGATGTAAAACATTGCTAATGAGCATCAGTAGGAGCGAGTCCTGTTTGCCTGGCAGGGTTCTTCTATTCACACATGCTGAGACAAAAGATGGAGCCCATGGCAGCTACCTCAAAGATTGCCAAACACAAATGTATTTCTTTACGATTAGAGACGGGACTCCATTGGTAGACAGGAAAAAAAAAAGACGTTCCTCTTTCTCTTATGATGACTTTTCATGTCACATTCTCCATCCCAACATCAGTCAGGGATGCCAGTGAGCAATGAACATTCTGGAATAAATTAACTGACGGTCTAAAAGCAAAAGACCATACATTTCTGTTACAAAGAATGCCAGTGAATTAAGACATCATTCATTCAGAGCTGCGAAGTACCACGGAACAAGATGTAAAAAGGCACCCATTGTCTGATGACAAGAACCTGGCTCCTAATGAATCTTACCCCCACTTAGCCCCATAATCTCCCACCTACATTGTACACAATCTGTCTTGACGTGAACCAATTCCCACCCCAAAACAATTAAGATAAATTTTTGTTGTTTTTCTCATTATTATCATCATCTTCCTTGATCAGGGTGATAGCGAGCTGCCAAGCTCCTAATTGTGCTTCATTGAGACTCCCCAAGAAAGGCCTTGAATGTCATATTAGCGAAATTATATGAATCATACTGCGATGCTGGCCCGGTTTCCCCTTATGCTAATGCAATTAAATGCTTACGAGAGGGTTTGGAAGACGAGCACTGATGAGCAGAAAGCAGGCTCTTCGTTTCCTCCCGAGACAAAGAGAGCGCACCCCGGCTAGACGAGAGAGGAAATGAAAATGTTGAAGAAAAACAGCGAGGACAAGATTCCATTATCTCTTGATCAATACGGCTATTTGTGCCACCCATTCAATCCTGAGCCTGCTGGTGGTGAAGGAATGCCACAGAAATACGTGCAGACATTTGTACTCCGGCTTGAGAAGGGCCCTAATGTGATTTGTTTAGCTGTATAAATAATATTATGATGAGGATTAGAGGGGGTATGCATCACTTTGGCCTTGATGGCTCTCTAGGGGCTGAATCGGGGGAAGCGTGGTTAATATGCAAGCATTATTTGTTTGTGATTTAAACCACATGCATCCATTCATGGAGTTAATAACTGGATAGAGTATACAATTCAGAGATCCCTGTGTGCGTTGTAGTTCAGTGTAATATATGTGGAATTGGAGATGACAGTGGCTGTTAGTGAGAAAAATATGGCAAGCCCTTCAAAATTGCATTGTATTTCTTAAGCATAGAATTTTAATAAGGCAAACGCCATACAGAAACATACCATGCTCTACTGTAGGCTTGTGTTTTTAACTTTCGCCCTAACACAGAATAAGAAATTAGCAGAATAAACAAACAAACTGCTGTGAATTGTTGATGAATGGCTCTGGCATTGCAATACTACAATCACGTTCTAGCTAAACGTTGAATAATTCCACGAAGAATCACTTAATTATGTGACTTAATTTCTAATCTTTCTTTCTCAATATACCTATCACACAGATGATCCAATGAGATTGCTTTGATTGAGGTAGCTGATACACTGCAAATTGGTCCTTTCATGCAAAATACTCTTATTAATATGTTACCCCGGAGCTTTTCTTGTATCTCCATAGAGACTCGTTTATCATTTTAATCCAACACTAGTCAGGATCTAGATACGCAATTCTAATGACAAGTTTTTGTGTCACACAGGCAGAAAGAATGTGAAAAGACCCATGCCCCCAGGTTGAAAACTATGTGAGCTAATTAACCACATAGCGTCTTACATTGAGTCTGAATTCATCTTAATGGCCTTATGTTCATTAGGAATAGCAGAGAGAAAGAAAACCCCCCATATAAAAACAGATATATTGCAGCATATTGTCAATACGTTAATAATATACAGTAAGTAGCACATTTTGTATTTTTCAGTATATTCATTTTTGTATGAGGGGACAATATTACACTTCATAACCTCACATCTTGCATCTCATATCTGTCCTACTGTTTTTTTAATCCTCTTTTCCCTGAAGTAATCACATACACTACATTTTTATCATTTCTAGTATCTGTTCTGGTGAGTATTTCTGAGCCAACAGGTCTTCAATTTCACATGGAAATGTTACACTGGCAGCAGTAAATTCTGGCTTGTCACATCTCAGTCCTTGTTTTATTAGTAAATGAAATAGGCTGTATTCCAGGCTATAATGTCACACATACCATAAAATCCATCTATAATGTTAAGCTTTAGAAGCTGGTTAAGGTTTTGAGCTGTCAGACAACTCTAAATATGACTTTTTGTGACAGGATCTTGGAATCCAAACTTGTTTTTATGCAATTACAAACCTTTGCTGAATAAAATGGGTTACATGCAAGTGCATATGATCTTAAAAAATAAAAAAGGCCAAATGGCATTTCAGGAGTTATATAATTGAAAAAGTAGCTCAGCTCAATAATATTACATCTCATAATTTTCAAGATGTATACTTTCACATTTGCATACTAGCATACTTGCATACCTATTTACATAGATACGTTTACCTTTTTCCATAGCCTATTTCCATAAATACTTGTCTCTGTGCATCGTTGCAGTCTTGCATACTTGTATACTTACAGTACATACTTGATTACTTATATAGCAGCATACTATGTAGCTACTAGTAAGTATACTACACATTTGCATACTAGCATAGTTATAAATGTCCTAGCATGCATGATTACATTCATACTTCATGCTTGCATACCAGCATTCTAGCATAATTGTATGCATACTTGTATACTTATTACATTCACATAATAGCATAGTTAATTCACTTATGATTCAGATCATCTATATTCTTCATAAATATCAGGTAAGTTTTATCTTCGCTCCATGGTTTTTTGCTGTGCTCACTGTATTGTAGTTTTGTACAGATGAAGGAGCAAGGAAGATTTATGACATTAGTTTCTATTAGACGGTAGACTGGGTGGGCACTGGGGCTTTTCCAGTGCCCATCATTAGCTCATCAGGAGATCTCCAGGGGCCTGGGTGCATCAATCTACCTGACAGGAGCAGCTGGACGTGGGAAAGTAGGGACTGAATAAATAGGAAGATTGGGTGATTCAGCTAAATCGAAACTGCTGTGGCAGACTGACAGCCATTTCAGTCACAGATTTGAGATCACATTTTGATCTGTTAATATACTCAGCCCTAAAGTTTAACCCTATTTTTATGGCTAGGGCCTCGCCACACCATGGGAGGGTTTGATGCCCCGTGTAGCCACAGCTAGCCCTCTTCCACTCAAAGCTAATTGTCATTACCCAACCTGCTTGCACGGAGACATGCACTTAGATGTCTCTTTCTCATCAAGAGCAGGTGTTTTTTTTTTTTTTTTTTCCTGAATGTTTCATCTTGAAGCTAGCAATCAAACTTTGATCACCCTCTTCGCTTGCTTTGATGATCAGCTAGTCTGTGCTACTTGGAGTCAGAACGTTAATCAAGGAGAAAATGTAGCACAGATTGAGGTGTGTAGGCTAATTATGTACTGTGCTTCAGTTTTGGAAAAGGTTACTTACAGATTTTACACGGCATTACGCCAGTTTAAAATGGCAGAGATTGGCGCAAAACATTCTTCTTTTTGCTCCATATTGAAATTGACTTGTCTCTAGCCACTGTGTTGTTGTATTTTAGAAGTTATTTTAATGCATCCATTATTTTTCACCCTGTTCTTTATGGTATTTAATAGCTAGAACAACCCTTACTACCTTAATAAAGTCTCCTAGTAATTAGAACAGGGCCTCTAAACATCTGGATGCTTGTTTCACTTTTTTTTCAACATAGGCTCACAAATGGCAAAGCTAACTAAATGTTCACCCAATTGCTTTCCAAGTTTGACTCTCGACAATACATTATTTGGCAGCGAGTCCTAGTCCTGGCTAATTTGGCCCTGATTTTTTGATACATGCTTGCTCATCCCTGGTGTCTCTTAGCTAATGCAGTTAGTACTCTCCTTTAAGCATGCTTAGCTGCTATATGATGTTGCATGAGCAGCGCTTTGAGAAGATTTGGTGGCAGGAAGCCTGTATTGATAGCTGATGTGAGATAGAGCACAAAACACAGATAGCAGGTAGAAATTGGCTACCAAAGTTGAGCCAATAAAGGCAAATAAGCTGGGCTCTCAGTTGGTACAATGTTAACACCCATTCATTTTCAGTAAGCTATTTATCCTGGTCAGGGTTGAAGTGGATCTGTAGCTCATACTGGGAACATTGGGATCAAAGCAGGAATACACCCTGTATGGGACACCAGTCAATTGCACGCCCATGCGCACACACATTCACCACTAGAGTAGCCAGTGTACTTACTGGCACTTACCAGGACCTACAGAAAACCAGAGAACCTGGAGGAATTCTGTATAGCAGGTGTAACTCCATACAGACAGTAACCCTAGCACATGATTGAACTGGGGACTCTGAGGCTGTGAGATGGCAATGCTATCTGCTGCACCATCTGTTAGCATCTGCAATGCTAACACTTTGCTCAGTTGTTGGGGAGGGTTGTGAATCAAGCAGATGCCATAGTTGTCTGTAGTTGGGAATCCAAGTCTGCTGAGCTGGCCCTGCTCTCTGAGATGTGCCAGACAATCTGGTGTCCGTTAGCTCATGGGTAGAAAATAGGGCAACTAGCTGCTCTCCACCAAGTATGTTAGGACGTACAGCCGCAAAAGTGTTTCAGGATGTGGTGGCAGGAGACGTGTTAATGTTTGTAGATGTTGTTCCACAGGAGACACTCAGCTAGCAGGTTGGAAATTAATAAATAATAATAAAAAAGACTTTAATGAAGCTAATATAGACTCCAGCCCCACTAAACCCATTGCCATAGAAACCTCAGAGTTCATGAACCCATGTATTAGCAAAAAGGTGCTGTTTTCAGCTCAGTCCTTCCTGATGAATGAACTGCAACCAGAAACTCTCCACTATCAATGCTTAATACATTGCCTTTAGGTTTCATTTCACATTTCTCATTGTACATGGCCCACCTCTCTCCCTCTGACCCCTCTGTCTGACCTGCTTTTGGACTTGCCTCAGCAGACTTTCTCTGCTACTTTGATTTCTTTCTACTTTTCTGCATGACAAATTACATACCTGAATGAATATGGATAAAAGACAATACAACATACAAGGAACCTTGTCAGAATGGTCATGCTGAGAAATATTTACGCTATTGCAAATGTTCATGTTTGACTACACAATCAACCAGGCTGCTGTTATCATCTTGGGTGTCTTCTTGGATTGATCCTGTTTATTCTAATAATTAGTGTGAAAAACAATTTTACAACTTGAGAAATCAGTATTAATGCTTTCTAACCTGGAAAAATTTCCCAATAGTAATTCATCCATCATCTTTACCATTTATCCATCAGGGTCATGAGGACACTAGAGCCAATCCCAGCTGACTCCAGGCGAGAAGCAGGGTACACCCTGGGCAATCTATCCATCACAGTGATAGATATATAGAATCTATTACAGGGCTAACACAGAGACAAAAACTCACATTCATCCCCACGTTCACACCGTTGGGCAATTTAATGTAGCCAGCTAGGAAAACATGCAGGCATGGGGAGAACCTGAAAACTCCACACAGAAAGGCCGCAGTCGGCAAGAAGATTCCAACCCAGAACCTTCTTGCTGTGATGCGACAGTGCTAACCACTACACCACCATATTGTCACAATGTATATAGCAATATATCATATGTACTAAATCCTACCTGTTCTTGGACTAAGGCCATGTTTACCATACAGGTGTAGTGACTTTTATAGTGCATAATCTATGTGTGGAGTTTGTACGTTTGCTCTGTAGTGCTCTGGTTTCTGCCCAAAGACATACAGATTAGGTTAACTGACTATTCTATATTGCCCATGAGTGTGAAAGGCTGTTCATCTTTGTGTTAGCCCTGATAGACTGGCGATCTGCCCAGGGTGTACCCCACCTCTTGCCTGATGTCAGCTGGGATTGGCTCCAGCTTCCTTGCAACCCTGAGAGATAAGTGGTATAGATGATGGATGGATGTTTCTGAGTTTTTTTAGATTTGGATTAAACCCATTCAATTCAAGGGGCCAGTCAAACAAGCTAATAACTGTAGGAACTGGATTTCCACCACTGTAAGAAAGTAAAATAAAAACACCCACCCACTGGTGTGCACCCCTACATAATATAGCATCACATCACCATGAAATATATTAACCAACATTTAAACATACATATCAGCTACTTTTTTCTTTCTCTGCTTAGTGGACAGGAGCATATATATCAGCAGCCGATGGAACCTACTTGTCCGCTGGGCAAGTGCAAATAGAAAATGGATAGCCCAGACACATAATCTGCTTGTTCCAGGCACCTAGGCTGGTGATTTGTCCAACCCTGTAGCAGACACCATTTTCTGCCACTTCCCCCCCATTTGTAACAGCTTAGAATGTGCCTAATGTATCTCCATCTGCATGTTTAAAAGAGAGACTAAGGTTGCTTTAGAACAAAAATAATTATGTTCCCTGACCTTATTTCTGATACACGGAATAACATGGTTTGAATCAGTGAAGCATTTTTTTTTTTCACTCAATGCAGAGTAAACCTGTCAATTAAATATGCAACATCACTTAATTCCTCTGAAAACTTTTACACCAGCTCCATGAATATTAAGCGCTGTGTAGCTCTTAATGTTAATCAAGATCATTTAGCAGTTTCATTTGTGTTAATTTGAAGAAATGTTTTTTTTATTCACCCAGCTTCCTTTATTATATTATTCATTAGATGCTACTAATTGTTATTCTTGTGTTAATGCAACGGAAAACATCATTTTCTTAATAGTTTGTCGATTTAATCAATGTTATTGCTAATTTTCAATTTCATCTGTCTCTCTACACAATTGAGTGGTTATTGCGTGAATAAGTTAATGTGTCTCTCTGAACACATTATAGTGTTTATATTGGGTTTTTTTGCTTAATGTAGTGATGGCTCAGCCATAGGGGCAGGGGTTATGCTTTATAATGTCCACATTTATAACCCCATACTTTTTAAATTCTGTTGAAATACTAATCACCTCTTTTGTAAAAACCAATTAAACAATTGTTGTTGTTTGACAGATATAATCTGGAAAGATAGTTGTGGGTCAAACACTAAAGAGCGGCCCCTTTGGGCGGGAATCTCTCTGCCCCATGATCATTCTATGCTGTTTTATTTATGATTGGTGGAGGGGCACCAGGCAGGACAGGTAATAATATATAATTGTGTGCAAGACAAACACAGAAGAACTTCTTTAAAAAAAAAAAACAATCCATTGGAACATATACTACCAAAACGAACACTTCCCAGATTTAATCCAGAGTTTTCAGTGCCTTCTCTGATTTGAAAGGATGTGATTAGTTTAATCTATATTGTAACCTAGCTTGCTACATAGCTACCTAGATTGTTAATGTGTATTGTTAAAGTTTATTTAAATTTATCAGCAACCGGAAATCAGTATCTCGTCTGATTTCACACACACACACACACAAAAAAAAAGCCCAATGATTAAAAAATTTGTGTCTGAAAAATAGATAAGCTAAATTTTCTCTACAAATGAAGCAAAGTTTAGTTTCAGGCAATGTTGCTGTTCATATCATCCAGCCCCGCCAAAATCCAAAATCCATGAGCTGCTCCTGGGTTAATGTTTCATGTATATTCATGTTCTAATATACATGCAGATATACTGTACGTCATGTTTGACAACAATGGATTAGGAGTATAGCTACAACTAAATGTTTCCTCAAATGTCATGCCGAAAATGAATAAACTTTGCTATGCCAAAAAAAACCAAAATGATAATTCCTCTTAAAAGACAGCAATTGGAGGTCAATGGAGATTGTTGGAGCCAAGAGAGCAAAGTTAGGGCCATACTCTCTGGGTAGGAGTGATCAATCACAGTGACATTAGCCAATCGTGGATGACCGTCAACTCACGTATACGGAAGAGGGTAGATAGCGCATCCTTCCGAGTGTGTTACACTGCCCTGTGATGCAGTATGAGCAGCAGTTCTAAATGACTGGCTTCGCTTGTCAGGTGACCAAATTGGGTAGGACATGTGAAAATAAACAAAAAACAAGTTGGGTCCTGTTATGTCTTTCATACGGAAGCCCTAAAAGGCCATACATTTACATATTTTATTTTCTCATGAGTTTTTTTTTATGGTTTTCTTGTGATAACCAGTTACTTGTTTTGTTTTCTCGGGATCGTTAGTTATTTTTGTCATTATCACAACATAACAAAACATTGTTTTCCCGTAAGCATCACCGAGTCGCTGACTGTCGTTCTGTTCGGCCATTTTAGAAGAACAGGAATTTGTTGATCAGCACGTTACATTTCTGTTCAGTTGAGGCCTGACAAGGGCTGGAATAGCTTTGTGTCTTGCCGTTACAATGTTCACATTAGTGTGCGTCATTTAAAAAGGCAGTTATCAAGACTACAGTTTTATGGCCAGAACAGTCAGAGTGAGCCTGGTTCCATCGCAAACAACATCACTGACTAGCTATGAGTGCCTCCATGGATACCGGATGATGTCAGAGAGATGCAGATCGGCAGGATTATGGGTAATTATGTTGTTATCATGGGAAAACAGAGTATCAGAGTATCTCAAGAGCTCGAGAAAATTATGTCATTATCACGGGAAAACAATGTTTCGTTATGTCATGATAGCTTTAAACAGTCATTACCTCAGCAGACTCTCTTTGTTTCTCTTGTTGAAGTTAATAAAACAAAAACTGCATCTTGTCATGTTTCCCGTGTCGCAAAATTTCAAGGAACAGCTTTACCTCTGACTGCTACAGAGCACTGACGCATTCCACAAATGCTAAATAAACGTCTCCTCATAGGAAACTTCACCAATTATTACACATGATTTATGATCTGTTTATATGAAGCATCTGCCACACAAGCATCTGTGTACATTGTCACCATCCAAATAATAACGTATTAGAACGAAACATTAGTATGTCTTAGTAACACTTGCTGAACAATTTCTGACCAATCAGAATCGAGCATTCATTAGCGCCAGGTAGGATAGCTTTTTTCTTCTTTTTAAGGACAGTCAAGAGATTTCATTGCAATGCTCACTTTGCCGTTTTTGAATATTAGCAATTTTAGACATCTCAAATTAGATCACATTGATCTAAAGAAATTAATCTTAATGCAAAAGGGGATGGCAGTTTTACCAAGCATATCATGTTTGTAATGTTATAAACAAATCAAGCTCTGAATATCCAGCGTGATGCTTTTTTGTGTGTGTGTGTGTGTGTTTTTTTTTTTTTTTAAATAGGAGTATCTTATTCATCTTAATTAGTAATTGAAACGTACTGTATGTATGATATAAATTCTGATTACCATACCTTCCATGTTTCTTGTTTAATGCAAACAAACAGACTTTGTATACTAACAGAAACCTTAGCCTTGGCCTTGTATCCACCTGATACTGGAATGCTAATATCATCTTTTCGCACGCATGTCCTTCACTTCACCCTCAATCCCAATTCACTCAGTGTGCTCTTTCCCAGCTCTGCTAACAGTTCTGTGTCTTCACATCGCTAACACCTTCGAAGCCAAACGAAGATAGATTTGTTGCTTTTGCTGCCCCAAAGGAGCAGGAGACGGCTTTGATATGTCATCATAATAGCATTTCAGCTGTGCTGTGCCACATATTAGCCCTCTCTCTTTATTCTGCCTTTATCTGTTCTCACTTTCTTTCATGCCAGGTTCTCCCTAGACTCCTTCATCTTATCCGTCCATATTGACTAAGCTCGGTCTCGTATCGCCACTCGTAAACACTGGCATACTAAAACGTTTGCTCATTCTCAGTCAGCATGGGAGCCCTGGGTTGTATTCACGGCCTTTGAGCACCTTTTCCCCTGCCCTATTTTATAGCTGCCGCCAGCCAGTTGTGCACATGCAATGGACATTATAGTCAATACGCTAAAAGGGGGAAGGGGTCGATGAAGGAATCCTGGCTGAAGTGAGAGCACAGCATTCCTGGCCATTCTCCAGAGATACGAGTGGATTTATGGAACCCGAGGCAATGAAACGGTGTGCCGTCGACAGGATTTGGTAGAGAGCTTTAAAAGCCACCGAGGCACGACTCAGTCTCTCTGTCTTTTGCTTTCTCTCTCCATGGCTACAACTCTCTCCCCTCGACTCGTTCCCTGGCTCTGCTGCATTTCCCAAAGAAGAGAAGGAACTAATCCGCTCTTTCTCCCAAAGTCCCTTGCTAGGAGATGATGCGTAGATGTGCTTAGCGCTTTCCTGCAGAGACAATTATGAGCACTATCCTTGCAGCCAGAGATACGAGCGGATTTATGGGCCATTGCCAATGCTCAGATATGTCACATCTGGGGTTCAGACAGTTGAAAGGAGGACATTGCAGGACCGACGTAAGGCAACCTCTGTCTGGTTGTCAAGCAGCAGGATGCTAATAGGGTTTGACCTATGCAAGACCTCATTCTACGAACATGTTAAGCCTGTATTGATCCCTGTTCGCATGTATTCTCATAGGCAAGAGCACTTCCCATGCCCCTAATTGCCCTTTAATGACAGTATTTCTTATTGACTCTTCTTTAATCTTTTTAATGTTGACCTTCTATAAATGTCAAGTTGTTTAATGTTGTAAAAAAGCTTTTGCTGACATTGTATGAGCGGTGCATGCATTAAGAGGCTGCTCTATTGAAGTGGGAAGATGTGGAAAGTACCAAATTACTTTGTTAATGTATTTAGGTCTATACTTGTTTTTTTAATCTAACACTTTTGAATTTTACGTTAAAAAAAATCTGTACATTCTGCTCATAACGCTTTCATGTTCCTTGTTGTTTTGGTGAAAGGGGCACTAAATTAATTAATCGTCAGTAAGTAAAATCAGTGAGATTTGGCGCAGGCGTCTTTTTCTTACGTGAATCTTTCTCGTGCATTTACTTTCAGATCTTAAGTACATTTAAGAATTTTTACTTTTCTATTTTAACCTGAGTAAAAAATTTACAAAGAAATTTACAGTTTGGCTGAGAAATGTACAGTTACTTGAACAGTGCAGCTCTTTTAGGAACTTAAATGTTATTTGCTAGCTTTTTAGACTATTGCAGTAGGAAGGACCGTATCATTTAGATCATCTTTTGCTCTCTGACTAATTTCCCCCCTCACCCCAGTCACTGGCTTTTGGTCAAATTGTGGACACGCCATATTCTTCCCAATCTTAATAATGGTTTTAAAAACGTTAAGCAGGATGTTTAAAGTTGTTTTTTTTGTTGTTTTTTTAAATAATCAGACCCTGATTGAAACTTTTTGATTGTGCCTTGGTCTTCATGATGCTGTTTGATTGTGTGTTCAATAGCAAATTGGGGTTTTCCAGGAACAGGTGCATTTAAGTTGAGATCATGTGACCTTTTTATTAAATACAGACAGACTCCATTCAGATAATAATGTGACTTCTATTGGCAACTCATTGCACTAGAAATAATTTAAGGGTTTTTTCACAGCAACAGGGTTGATAAATACTTATGTAATTACGACATTTACATTTTCAACATTCTCAGTTCAATATTACGGGATAGTTTGTATAGATTCATACACACAATCCAAAGTAAATCCATTGTAGTTCGAGGTTATAACGCTACAAAGCATGGAAAAGTTCAAGGGCAGTGAATAATTATGCAAAGCACTGTATATACAGTGTACATTAACTTGGGAAAGTTTGTTGTGTCTAGTCTGTATGTTAATTCCATAAGAGCCTAAAGTGAAATGAGTCTGCAGACATAACAAACAGCATCTCCAAGCCTGAAAACAACAGGAATAGGGGAATGCCTGTACAACAGGATTACATTCCATTGCATGAAAGCTCATATTAATTGTGGCTTAAAAAAATACATTTGTCTTGGAAAAAGCAGGCGGTGGCTGACATGTGGATCCATTCTCAGCCTTACACCTGCTAGAAAAGAGAGAATTATTTTGTCAAATTACTTTTAGATTGATTTAATTTGCCAATGTTTTTAACCAAGATGAAGCAAAGTACAAGCCAAGGGCTGAGATTTTAAGAGTTGAGAGGTCTCATTCAAATGCCCAACAGTAGCTGTGTTCCCATAGAAGCAATAGTTTTAAAATGTCGACAAAACACAATTGCCAATGGTCTGTGATTTCAATGAGTGATGTTATGTGATTAAAGCTGGGTTTTCTCCTGTCTTGATATTCTGATGTTTCTTACAGAGGGCTGTTTTTTCAACAAGGTAGCATTTCTGTTTGTGCTTCGTGTCATGTCATGTGACTTAAATTCGAAAAATGGGTTTTCCATTTCAGTTTTGTAAAATATTGCTTTATTGAATTGTCTGAAAAACCAGCGTAAAAACTTTTTTCAAAATACTGTGTTTCCATTCTTCTATTTTGAGTTCGCAATTTCAAATTGCGCATTAAGCAGGTTAATGGAAAGAAGGCTAGTGTCTCTTTAGCAGTCCTGGAATTTGAACTCACAACTTCTTGTTAAACAGAATCACTTAACTGCTATCAATACGTTTAGATTTATAAAGAAATACACCAAATTGCATCTTTTGCTGCACCTTCCAACTGCCGATACAATATACGGGCAGGTTTCCATCCATCCATCCATCCATCATCTATACCGCTTTATCTGTCTGGGTCGCGGGGAAGCTGGAGCCAATCCCAGCATCTTCAGGTGAGAGGCGGGGTACACCCTGGGCAGGTCGCCA
>JAQQZR010000016.1:6263378-6274845 GCA_030068235.1 Notoglanidium macrostoma | reverse complement strand
CCCCCCCCCCCCCCCCCCCCCCCCCCCCCCCCCCCCCCCCCGGCTGACTGGGTGTGTGAAGTACCTGAGGACTGAAAGGGACAGATTTTATGTGTGAGCTAGACGTGGAGATCATACAGTGATGTGATGAGGTGATGATACTGCAAGCTATTTTCACATGAATTTGGTTTGGTTATTGGCCCACAAATATGTATTATCTGAATGATTCTTGAAACCATTTGCATTACACAGAGACAAACGACCACCATTCAGCCATCCAATTCATGTCCTTTTTCCCCAGTTATGAGCGGCGCAATGTCTCTAGGGCAAGAAAGGCCTGTTTCCTTTCCTCTCTGTAATGGCAGGACACGCTGAGTGTTAATTACAGGATGCGGTGATTTAAGTTGTCAGTTTTACCATCGTAGAGTTGCAGCTGTGGGCTTTCTCTCATTTCTTTTCTATTCCCCGTAATGATCTCTCTCACACATCCACACACACCATATAATCTTCATGTTTACTCGGGGGCCAAGCTCCGGCCGACAGGCAAGAAGATAATCCTGCTATGGCATGGAGAGTCAGGTTTGTTGGAGGAAGCACTTTCAGAGAGAGATCCAGCCAACACACACACACACACACACACACACAGTGAATTAGTTCCCTCAGACAGACTAAGTGTTTGGCAAGACTTTTGTTCTTCTTGTTTCGCTTCCAAACACTTGGTATGGGCAACTGGCAGGCGAGTTTTCAGAGCTATTGTACAGTTGTCGAGTTCATCACCCCAACAGTGAATCATTCATCAATCTCTAGAATTCAGAGCTCTGAGCATGTCAGAAACATTCACATACAGCATCTTACTATATTGTGAGACATAGCCAGAAACTGGAATTAAAGGAAAAATTTGTAATTTCTAGAGGCAGCTGCTGTCCTGCAACGTGAACTGCAATTGCAGTTAGAACACTGACAAGCCTTCAATTTTCCACAACCTCCACTATTGACAGTATGTAAACCTTCTTGGCTGCCTTTTAGGTAAAAATGGACAGGGCTGAGCAGCTCTGTTTAGCCTGAGCTAAATTCTAAGAGGAAAAAAATAGCTTGAAACAAAGAAAGTAGGCAGATTACAAAATACAGTAATAAGGTATTTCTTGAAACTATATGTCTAAAAAATACTTTTCCGTCTCAGAAGCACCCTGGAACTGCATTTACATGTTGCTCATTACAAATACTTTTAAATAAGATTCTTTTGAATTATATTTGAATAGAATCCATGTTTTTTTGTGTTCGAGTTGTAAATCTAGCTCTTTGGCAGTCCTGAAATATGAACTAACAGCTTACTGCTCATCAGATCAGTGGGTAAATGGTTAAAAACAATAACCACCGAGCTACCACTACCCCTGCAGGTACGATAGCTAATTAGTGGGTGGATGACAACAGGCGCTAATTAAGATTCGCGTCTATTTCCGCTGCTCATTCAGCCACTGTAATACTGAATAAACCTTCTGAATACAGATGATTTATGTTGATAAGGAAATGGCAGAGGTCTTTTGTGTGAAGTCTGGGCGCTCAGGTTTGCTGTTTTTGCCCTCCATCTCCTTCCTACTGCGACTGGCAGCGCCTCCATTGTGTCACAATAAGCCTGAACCTCAGCTAATCAATAGCCCATCAGCAGCTAGAGAGAGGAGGCCTAGAGTTTTTGAACAGTGAAATACACCTCTATATCCACACATACACACACACACCTGATTTTGTTCTTCTTCTGTAATTGTTCTGAGGCTACTGTGCACTTATTCACATTCACTTCAGACACCCTTCAGACATGCCATTGTCTCCAGACGTTTTACTTTCTAGCTAAAAGGTTTATGGAGAAGAGGAAGACAAAAACACCCTGCAGATATCCAATCCAACAATCAAATATCAGGAACCTTGCCCTGCCCAATGCAACTAACTACACACTTGGTAAAAACTGTGTCGTAGAACTGGTTAAAAAAAAAAAAAAAAAAAAAAATCCTGCTCCTGCTGTTCTTTAATTTACATTCTCATATTGTACAGAAAGTGACTAACAACATTTCTGCACATGTTATTTGAACACAGTACACATAAATACTCACACAGCAATAAAAACATTCTAAGCAAGCGGTTGAAGGGGATTGAAAAGCTAAGGTCAGCAGAAAGATAAGGACTTATGTTTGCCATATTTTTTCACTATCCCCTCAGATTTCAAGAAGGGCAAAAAAAAGAAGGATTGCCTCCTCTGTGATGTCTCCCAAGGTGTCCTGGAATCACCACAAGATCAGGGTATTTTCTTCTTGTTGTTGTTTTTTTCTCTGTAGTTTTATAGTTGATTCAATTCCTTGGCTAAATGTGCAAGATTTTTGCCCTGAAAATTCAGTATGCCGAGGGCTTCTGCAAATTAGAATGAAGAAAAGGATTTATTAACTATTTATTTATGTATGACGTTAAAGTAAATCCCAGGGATATAGCAACGTGTTCAGAATGCTTTGGGACAGAGAAGCAGCCGGGAGTGTTTCGGTGAGCGTTTCTTTATGTCCTTGAGAATGGTAATGGTAATGGCTGTGCTGGCTGCAAATGTTATCTCCGGAGGTTCGAATTATAATAAAAAAATTACTCTAAACTACTTCCATAATTAGGCCACAATATGTGTTACTTGTATTTAAGATCATTCACATTGGTTACACAATGTGACCGGTGAATCTCAGGTCTCTTGAAAGCAATATAATATTCTACAGTTGTTGGATGTTTAGACATCTCTTGGTCTAGGTCTTCTGCTTCAGCTATGACAATTCATTCAAATGTAAAACTGAGAATATTGGTTTGTTGTTGATGTTGATTGATCACAAGCACTGGGTCAGAACACATGGTCAGCCCCTAGGGTGCCCCTGTAGCAGTTAAGGTAAGAGCTACAGGAAGGGCAGGATATGTATCCTTCTGGCTTTAGGCTTACTCTTTTATATATTTGTCCCTTGACCCATTCTTATCGCCTTCCTTTTTTTTTCCATCCATCCATATCACTTATTTGACAGAGATTTGTACAAGCGGCAGGGTACAGCCTGGGCAGGTCGCCAATCTATGGCCGGGCTAACACAGAGACAAACAACCATCATATTCACATCTATGGGCAATTTAGAGTACCCAGTTGACCTAATCTGCATGTCTTTGGGTTGTGGGAGGAAACCAGAGCACTGGGAGGGAACCCATGCTGGTACGGGAAGATTGTGCAAACTCCACCCAGAAAGGCCCCAGTCGGTCTCGAGTTTTGAACTCAGAACCTTCTTGTTTTGAGGTGACAACTCTGTCAGTGTGAATGCCACCTTCTTTCTTTCCTCCATCACTAAAATTTTATGAGAGAGATGGAGAAGCACTGGTGCATGGGCATGATGCCTACTATGTCCTGTCAGTTGGTAGGAGGCATTTGTGTCCAATCATGGTGTCTGTTGGTATCATGCCTGGTCAGTTGGTGGAAGTGTGTGACAGCTGCTCCATATCTTGGATAGTAAAGATGCGAGTGTTTGATCCCATCACTGGGTCGAGAAAATCCCTAAGGGTATCTCTTGGCAGTAGAAGTCTTTCAGTGAAGATACAGTGTATGCAGAAGTATCTGCCTGGTACAGACACATACATACTGTATGTGCACTTGCCTAACACACCCACACATACTCTTAACAGAATATCAGAATCTTGACCACCAATAGAAAGGACAATATGAGCACAAATACCATGCTCCTCTCTGTATTTTTTTCAACATGTAAATCAGAATGGCATAGTAACAACTTAATGGTTTACTAAGCATGTCTAAATATGGAGAATTAACTTTATTTCTATCAAACTCTTTGGATGTTGAAGGCATGTGATTGCAGTCTTCAGGTTTAAGTAGCATGAAACAGTCAGTGAGGTGTACAAGATGAAAGATACATACAGACATTCAGGTCATTTTAACCTAGAAGTAGATTATCATGACTGGACTTATAGAGTAGATCCAAAGTTTTGCATTTATACACCAATCCACAGCTTTTTTCAATACCAAGGGCCCAGCCGTAGAGGAACTGGGACACAGGATGCAGACTCATTCTTGTTCTGACCTTCTGTATATAGACACAGACCCTCCAGAAGGTCAAGTCATGGTAGCACTGGTAACGCTGTAGAGTCACGGTTATTAACACATACCAGTTCTTGGATTTGAAATTTTAAATAAGCTATTATGACTTACTTTTATCCAAGCTTTCTCTGGCTTTCTTTCTCTCAAGAGCAAGGGCGTGAAATGTAGTTAGCCAGAGTGTTTTATTCCAACTGTCAGAGGACATGGGAGATGGAGAGGCACTGATGCACAGGCATGGTGCCCGCTATGCTATGTCAGTTGATAGGAAGCATTTTTCTACAGATATGGTGCATGCTAAGCTCAGACAGCTGCTCCATCTCTTGACATGTAAAGACTCTAGCACAGGGTGAGGAAAGTCCCGAAGGGTATCTGGGAATCTTGGCAGTCAAGCATGTTGAGTACTGATATATGCACTCGCATCTGCCTCATACATGCCTGTTTGTGTCTCCAAACACACCCTTACACATGGCCTTGCATCTGATAACCAAAGGCATGGGCAAGGCATGATACATTTGATGAATCTATGATAAATATGACAAAACTGTGAAAAATTAGGGAATGTTGCAAGATTGAAAAAGCGTCCAGGTCCCAGGCTATGGCAGGACAAGACAGTGATGCTTTTATCCCTGCAGACTCACGGTTGCTAACTGCATCTAGTCCTGGGATTTGAATCACAATCTTCTCCTCGTGGACACAGGTCCATTATCACCTGGTGACCTTTCCAGGCGGAAAATGCTTTAAAAAAATCCCACCCTTTAAGTCTTTATGACATCAACCCCATGAGGTAGTTGCACATTTGTAAGGCAGGGTGTAAAGTCTATAACTAGTGCAAGGTGGAATTTTGGTTGCACAATGGACACTTACAGCTCTAATTTAATGATATAAGCTGACGATCCGAAGCGCATGGCACAAGTGCATTTAGTGGGTATCTAATTCCACTTTTGCTAGTTTAATGGCAGAGAAAATGGTATCAGTGAGTTGATTTCAAAAGGGTTCTACTTAGTCTCTTAATGAATCATGTCATTTTGGGCATAACTTACAATAAACCAATTGTGTCATCTCCTATTCCCTTTAAACACTTGCACCTTGGCAGATTGCTATTATAATGGCAGATTTGCCAGGTAGTAGGGAACAAAACTTCTTTGCAGAGGAAATGGATCTGCTCACACTGTTTTTATCTTTTGCATGTTTGTGTGCTGCTCCACGTCCCTGTGTGTGTAAAAAGCAGAGTGTATATGCATTGTGCACCCGCCTATGTAGGTGCATATTTCTATCTTGATAATGCATTCTTAAAATAATAGTGAAATACCACGCCAATGACTTCAGACCAGGTTTTTGTTGGTCAGTCACACAATTGCTTTCAATGCAATGCACCCACAATTCGCCTGACCACACCTCATTTTAAGGCCAACACGCCCATGGGCACTCAGATGGTACAAGTGCATTCACTATTTAAACAATGTAGGTGCAGCTGGGAAAAAGACACTTGTGTCACACTTAAAATGGCTTTAAAATGGCTACAGAAAGAGTTTCCTACACTGTCTGATATCAAAACAGCTTATGTTCATGGTAACTATTCCTTTACCATCACTATCAACATGAAGAAATACTCCTGACAAAATACAAAGAAAACAAAATATATTTAGAAGTGCTCTTCTATATTTAGAAGAGTAGTTTTATTGCACAAACTAGTGGGTAGGGGTAAGTTTTATGTTCTAACTATGTTTCAACTATGCCACTTGGTTCAACCAAGTAGTTCATGAACTTGAGCAAAGGGACAATTTATGTTCAAACTAGATTATGACAGAGCTTATGTTCTGCTGGTGCAACAGGTTTCAGAGTTGAGATATGAGAATAAGTATGAGAATAAAAGTTTGTTACTCCTAATGGGTAAGAAAGTGCTGTGTTTAACAGATTGGAAAAGAAACCCAAATTTTTTGAGAAAATCTTCATGTGCAGGTAAATATCCAAGCCAATCAGTTTGTGAATATGAAACATCCCAAATCCTTGACACAGTTTTCTCTGGCAGCAGCCAGACTAAACAGCAAGATCAAAGTTACAATATCTGCTCGCAGTCCAGATTAATCTGTTGCAAGAATTTGCTTTTTTCGGAGGCCAGCGTAGGTAGCAGTGCTGTCACTGATTAAAGTTTTTTTAACTAAGGGAGTGGGCTGATGATTAATGGATCACATCTATTCACACTGGCAGAATGTCAGCCTGTGAACATTGTAGAGAAATGGTTACTGCTAATCATAGATAAGTCATGGTTGAGCTGACTTTATGACTGTTTCTAATGCTTTCTCCTCTTAGGGCTTGTAAGTAAGTTGTGACTTAACCTCTTCTTTCTGGTCAAGGCTTGCATAGACCTTTAGCAGTCACGTCTGATTGACTAGCATACAAAATTCAGCAGCTTGAACATCAAGCGCACTATCCGCTCCAAGGTACCATCCCCAAAATTAAAATAACTGGAGAGTGCAAGAAACCATCTGTCCATTTAAACGGTTCATAAATTCTGAAATATAGGCTGACTTACACATACTATGCTGATATAAGCTGCAGACTTTAGTTCCAGTTTGCTAACCGAGATTGGCCATTGATCTTAGCCATGAGTTTCTTGTGACAGAATTCTAACTTTTGATGGGCTAGCTGCTTGAGGAGTCACGACTTGAAGAATGTCAAACTGAAATTGAATATCAGCAGGTAGTTTAGTAAGTATTAGGAGCTTTTGAACACAAAAAGAACAATCTGAAAGCCATTTATCTAAATATTCTGATCTTGATTCAAAATATAAAGCATTAAAAACCTTCATAACAAATCAGGAGTAAGTAGAATGTCTTATGTTGACTTGCGTACCAATTTACGTATGTATTTGTCAGCTTGACTGCCCTGTAAAAGTGGGACAGATGGCACATTTATCCATTTTATGAGTAAAACAACAACAACAAAAAAAACACTCTCTGATGACACCAGTATGGTGTGTAAATTGCTAGGTCCAAAATAAGAGCAAAAACTAAAAAATGACAAATATTTTTTCTTCCCTCTGAACCTCAATCTTAAGAAAAAGAAGCAATCCTAGAAAATTACAACGTGTGATTAATAACACTTAATGGTTATGGATGGTTCTTCAGAATGGTATCATTTAGTGAGAAGTTTGTGTGGTGAAAACTTTTCATACTTATTTTGAGTGACAATTTTGAAGTTGGAAACTGACAAATCGGTGGCTGTAGCAAGATGATATTTATGTGTGTGTGTGTGTGTGTGTGTGTGTGTGTGTGTGCACGCGCGTGTGTGTGAGACTATGTGTGTACACCTCTGGCAATTCTGAAGCTGTAAAAAATTTATTTCACTGAAGACAATTTTTTTCTTAATATTCACATTCAAAGGCAAAATAATTAATATTTTAAGATGCTACTTCTAATTTGCCTACAAGTTTTCTGAAGGAAAAGCGCTCAGAATAAATCAATTGGTTAAATAAAAAAAAAAAAAAACTAATTATGTGTCCCCGAACTGATTTTTTGTATGTAATATACATTCAGTAAGTAGATTTCTATTAGGTACCTATTTGAACAAACTTATTGAAGCTTTTCTGTGGCTGAATCTGAAAATAGATTTTATACAGGATATATACTGCGCTACAAAGGTTATACAAAGTCATTTTGTAACTTTATTTTGGAACGTCTTGAGTAAAAAAAAAAAGCTAATATTTCTGCGTAAAGCTGAGTTCAAGATGGTGGATTTATACTGGTGGATCCCAAATAGCTGACGTGAGCTATTTGCTATATATCTGAGTGACAGAAAAAGTGACTGTAGGTAAAGTTACAAATAAACAAATCTAAAGCATTAAAGTTTAATATACTATTATGATATTACCTCCTGCTGATTATCTTTGATTAGAAAGTCAAAACAATTTTCATGTTCATTGGTTTCCGCTTGTTTTGTCTGCAAGCAAAAAACCCACAAGCATAATTATTATTACTATTAGGCTCGTTCATATTTGAAAGCATTTGAGTACAAAAGATTGAGAGGACATCCTAGTCAGCGCTATTGCTGCTTGTGTGTTGTATTATGTTTCTCTTCCACATGACCGCCTCTCAGACTGATGACTTCGGGCTCCATTTGGAGCCTGTGAACTGTAGGCAATTTCAAATGAGGCTAAAACCCTTCATGTTGCTTTCGCCCTAAATTAACGTACCTCATGCAGAGAGCGGGGTTGCAATTCAACAAATGCTTCACAGCATCGCTGTCCTTGTTTGCAAATGTTTGCTCAACCCCTTCAAGTATTCTGTGTCTTCGGAGGTCATTAGAAAGCCGCATGCTTCTCTTTTTCATATCTTTTGTGTCCTGCAGCATCACTAATGACCCATGACAACGTTCCGAGTAAGGGAAAAAGATGTATTGTGATGCTCTAACTTCGTCTTTCTTATTTTTTTCCCTTTCTTTCCTCACAACACTTCCATGCCTACCCATGAGCATTTTACCAAAGTTTGTGTGCAATGTTTCCTGCAGCTAGCAGCATATGTACACATAAAAGAGGTGAGGGCAAAAGGATGAGAAGTGCCTCTCTACTTATTTGCGGCTGAGGACATTTCAAAGACGTATGGATGGGCAAAATGCGAGAACTAGTGTTGTTGAGAGAGAAGATTCCTTGAGGAAGAATGGCGTGCAAGATGACAGGTGAATATTGGGGAACAAAACATTCTATTTTTCAATGTCAATACATCTTCATATCGCTCCAGGCCGGCCTGCGCTGCCTCTTGTATCCTTCGCCACTTTTCTCCGCAGTAGATCTCTGGAAACGATATTTCACCCTAGGACTATTCGTAAAGTGTCACTGAAACCTGTCGTTACAGCGCAACACCATATTAAACATTGTCAGGTAAAGCTACATGCGGTATTTTAAAGCTGCTGTCGACTATCATATTTTTTACAGGATGAATAGATAATGCCATTGGATGAATGAATAATGCCACTGGATGAATGAATAATGCCACTGGATGAATGAATAATACCACTGGATGCATAAGAAATGCCCCTGGATACATGGACAAAATGACAATCTGAATCACAGTACTTTAGCTGATTTTTGAATCTGGTGTATTGAGATTAGATTTTATTGATACATTGCCTGTAACAAAAAAAAAAATCCGCAGTTAGAATTGGTTTCATATTTAATTTAAGGTGCTTATTGATTCCTTACAAAGAATATCAGTAAATCTGATTTCAGCTTTCACGCTCACTTTTTCTGCTTACATGTTAGTTATTCCTGCACCGTGATTTGTTCTTAAAAAAACTGACATTTAAAATGTCCGACATTTATTGTGTGGAGATGTTCTTGTGGTGAACAACAGCCTACTTGCAAATAGCAGCTGGCAGATGACCAACCGCACATCATCAAATGTGAGAGATTCTTGTTTACTTTGCCAAAGAAAGCTTTTAGAGAGGGGGATTCCATGAACTTCTACTCTAGTGACCACATCTTGCTTTTTCCGTGATGGAAAGTGCTGCACGTATGTGTGTTTCAGGGGTGGACAAGCTAGCTAGCGTCTGTATTTTTTGTTCAACCATGAGTGTTCTGCTTGTTTTGCTAGCAGGAGTGTTATATGATCGCTTTATATTGCACTTTGTTTTGAAACCCGTCGCTAAAAAAGTGTACAAAAAGACCTCGGCACACGTGCAACACGTCTGAGGCTGTGACTAGCCATAAAATGTCTCCAGACTTGATCAAACAATCCATTCCTTGTCGTTACAGGACAGGTAAAATTGTCTCCAAACTTCACACAGTGTTCTATCTTTAAACTATGCGGTGAGAGACGTAGTCGTTTATTCAATCTGACAGATCTTACTTTAGTCTAGGTGAGTGTGTTTTAACAGCTCAAAAAAAAGAAAGAAAAAACATGGGTGGTGGGACATTTTAAAAAGCAAGAATCAGTGGCACATGACAACACAGCTTGATCGCCTTTGTTCATCACCAAATGTATAGGATTAAAATGTAGAAGCCTCTGTTTGAGACTCAGTTTGAAAGGCATGTGAAAGTGTGATTTCTGCTTGAACAGGAGGGACAAAGGTGTTGTCATAAACTGAGTAGATGGGAGGGAGGTGGATGAGAGAAAGCTCTTGATGAATCATTTATGTTTGGATGAATGTGCATGTCGCTTTCCGGTTCTGACCGATGGGCTTATTTGTTTATATATTTATTTATTTTTTTGTCTAATTGGCGTTTTATTTTTGGCCGGCGTGTCTCTGGGGAAAAAGTGCAGAGTAGACTGGGGGGAAACTGTAAGTGACAGTAAACAGAAAAGCATCTGCGGCCTTTCATCATGACCCAAAGTGACATTTTCTCTAGATAGAAAGAGGCTCCATTGAAATAATAAGCAAGAGCAATTTGATTGTATTCTGTATGATTTAAGTTGTAAAATTTTTCTAACCCCATCTGTAACTATAATTGCAATTTTTGAAACGTTGATATGAGATATGTTGAGTTTACATTCTCTCTTCTTAAAGCTTATTTTATTGCACATATCTACATGTTTTTCCTTTGCCAAAGAAGGAGTTGTCTTCCACAGTTGAAGCAACAAAAACACAAAAATGACAATGCATTTTTGTTGTGTTCGCACTCTCTCAGTGTACTGAATGATTCCCAGTATGACAAGCATTGCTTGTACTAGTTCATTTTTTTCCTTGTGCTTTTGTTTATGCTTAGCCAGGTATCTTTTTTTTGGTTCTTGTCCTGTCTCTGCTCCTATTCTGCCATTGGTTCATCTGTTCTATGTTAATTCCATGATTAATTTGTCTATTTATTTGCCCTGTTTTGTCTTAGCATATTTGTAAAGTCTTGCCAATCGTATAATAGCCTTTCTGTTTCCGTTCCACGTTTATTCTGGTTTTCAAACTCATGCTTGCATTGTCGTTATGATTATGGATTATCCTTATTCACTGTTGCCAAGATGTCTATTGACCTCCCATTATGGATTTTAATGATGTTTCTTGGATTTATATATAAAGCCCAGGCTGAGTAAATACAATTCTGTCCTGCTTGATTTGCTAACACATTACCTTTGTAATTGTGCATTTAAGTTCTTTTCTCTAGAATAATTTTAGATAATTAAATAAATTCACAAGCAATCCTTTCAGTAGGTATTGTCTACCCAATATCAGTTTGATGCAAAAATTATACAGATGCTGTATTACTACCTGCCAGAGAACTGGTCACAATGCAAGTCAAACGAAAGACAGGTGGTGAAAGCCAGTACTCTGCATCAAAACTCCAACTGAGAAAATATCTTTTGGAAGTATGGTGTTTCATCCATCCAGTCAGTTCCAAAGAACTATCTATGCCTAAGACACTTTATGCAGTGATTGCTGTCCTGGGGGGGGGGG
>JAQQZR010000016.1:6219656-6238073 GCA_030068235.1 Notoglanidium macrostoma | reverse complement strand
GACTGTGGGAGGAAACCGGAGCACCCGGAGGAAACCCACGCATGCACGGGGAGGACATGCAAACTCCACACAGAAAGGCACCCTGGGTGACCCAGGGGATCGATCCGAGTTCCTTCTTGCTGTGAGGCGACAGTGCTAAACACTGCACCACCGTGCCACCCCTCCATCCATCTATCTATCCATTATTTATGCCGCTTATCCATAGCAGGTTGGGGGGGAGTTGGAGCCAATCCCAGTTGAGCGTGAGGGCGAGAGGTGGGATACACCCTGGACAGTGTGCCAATCTATCACAAGGCTACCAAAGGAATCATGTTAGCTGTTAACAAGCTACTACTGTAGAGCAAGACACATCCCTGGGGATAGGATATATGCATAAATCTAAACAGCATTTAATTGGACTAAGGTGAGACTAATACAGGAAGAATCACCAAAAAATGTTAATTGTTTTTCCCAGATGTGACTAACTATAAAATTAAAATGAGAATATCTCCAAAACTACTTTTTTTCCCCTAGATATGCTGTCATATTGGTGTCCATAACACTAAGGGACAAAAAGCTTTGAAATACCAATTTGGGTTTCAGGGCACTTTAAGTGAACAACAGAAGGTGTTTTGCAAGAATTTATACCAAACTGTGACCTTGTTTTTGAAAAACCTTGGAAGTCATTTATATGTCTCAGTAAACATCTGGTTATGGTGTTAACTTGATAGTAAAATGATGATAATTTCAAACGTCTGGTCCTGAACTGCTAGACTTGAAATTGAATTTTGCCCTAATTCATTTCCAGTCGTATTGCTTTTGAAGAACCCATCATTACTTGGAAATAAATGTTTGATTTTTCTCAAACAGGACATTGATGAGCAAAGAGGCCAGTTAATTAATTGAAAAGAGAATATTATCTGATTGTATTCTTAGATCTTCACTTCACTTGGATGCGAATGTAGTTAATGAATTAATCTGTTTTGAAGGTAGCTACAGTATGCTGGCTTGTTTTTTATGGAAAATCTGACCATAAAAATCTGTCCTGCACTACTGACCATGTAATTCTGAAGCATAAGCCAAAGGAGTCACCTGCATTCGAGTGATCTTTCTGGCTTGGTTAAAATAAAACTGAGGCCTGAGGTGAAAGCTGCTTTTTTTTCAACAACGGCTGTGTGAAGTGTTGGTCTTTATCTGTGCTAAGGGTTGATCCTGACTAGGGAAAAGGTGCAGGGCTGTAAAATTGAAAGAAGAAACACATCAAAGAGGGGTAATGAACCTTGTCCAATCCCAGCCTAACCGAGAGGCTCTCTGGGCCAGGCGATGGGGGAGAATTCTGATGAAGCTGTTTTCCTCACCAGAGTAATAAGCAGTGTGGGAGTGTGTGTGTGTATATGTGTGTATGTTTATACATGCGTAGGAGTCTGCGAGGCACAAAAGAAGTGGCGGCGTAGGTGGGGTGCGTTCCAAACCTCTAATGACTCTAAACAATCCAAAGCTTCTGTTAGAAAAGTTTGCAATCCGAGACTTCCAAATGGGAACAATGGGCACTCAAGGTGGAGTAATCCTAGCAGGCAGCCCATGTACACGTCATTAAGCTCTGAGATCCTGGAGGACTCAGGGACATCTGGGAGCGGCTTAACTAGTCTCAACACCAGGACGGAACCTGCATCTCCTTGACAGCTCCAACCCAAATGGAAAACTTTTCCATGAGGCCTGTTTCCCAAGCTGTGTTGTTTCTAATGACGGAAATCTCCCCATGAAGACGTTCAGAATGGTTCTTGTTCAGAAATCATTCATGTAGCAATTTTATTTTGCACTGATACTGTATAAAGCAGGGGTATTCAAGTAAGCTTTCAAAAGACTGGCCTGAATGGTGACAATTAGTTTACAGCTATAAATAAGTCAATTTGAAGAGGCCACTTTTGACAAGAACCATAATTCTGAACAGATGAGATACATCTATTTTGTATAGCTGGCTCAGGCTTGTGAAATACTTTGGTGTATCCATATCTGGACCACGATCTGCCAGTTTATGACTCCTGATATGAAGGATGTAGAGGCAAGGAACTTAAAAATGACAGTAAATACAATGAGATTGAGCCAGTTTATTGAGTGTCTATATAAAGGTTTAAAAGAATATTAAGAATTACCTCAAGTAATAAATGTATGAGCAACTCTCCGTTAAAAGGGAAAAAAAACATGGCTGCTATTTTAGTTGTGCATTGTGTGGCACACCATCTGTTCTATTTCTGGTAAGGTTAGTTACACCTTCTTAGGATACCGTGTTTGTGTGTCTTGTGTGTCTTATGTGTGTGTGGGGTTGCAATTGGGTTGGAGAGAACATTGGCTCTCTTGTGATTTAATGGACTAAATGGACTGTGCCTGTAGCTGGATGTTTCAGCCTGTCCTCATTATCCAAGAAGAGCCGTGCAGCATCCATGAAGAACATCAAACACAAGCATAGCAGCTTTTCAGTGAACATGAATAACAAAGGTAATATGGGATTTGGCTTCCAAGAGATTGTCTCGGATGAAGTGAGTGAGTATATGCTCAGCAAATCGTCCAGCACAGCTGAAGGAACAGGATTAAAAGAGATGTCTGATCTGTTCATCTCACTCCATAATGTTCAACACATGTTGCTTACGGTTAATCCTAATCCGTTTTAGCACCTTATGTTTTATGATATAGCATGTTTCTATAACAGCACAGCTCTGTCAGTAGTTCTGGCTGCAATATAAATGATAGGTTAATATAGCAACTGTAGTTCATCCACCATATAAGTCTGTCTGGATGAATATCCAGACAGACTTATATGGTGGATGAACTACATAAACTATATAATGTGTAAGGATATATTTATTTAACCTTTATGGAAAGAGACTCCAGTGTCAGCACTTTGTGATAGTAAGTACCTTTTCTGCCATTCAGCACATAGTTTGTACTTTGCAGTTTCTGAATAACATGACACGCAGTGGGTTTTTTTTTTTTTTTTTTTAACTTATTAACTTGGGAGAAAAAAAATGAGAGATGGCTGTTTATAGCTGCTATAACATAAGTGATAACAGGAACTTTTAAACAAGAGGTTTACCTATAAATTGGTTAAAAAGTGTGAGGCATCATTCTTTAATAAATTAAAATTTTTTAACCTTTGTCAAATCGCTGTGCTATGGGAGGAGTATAACACTTTGTGCTGTTATAGCAAAATAATCCATTTTAGCCACTGTCGTGTTTTATTCCTTACACATCACACCCGCCTTGCGAAACTGTGAACATGCAGAATCAGTACTTGGTGCTTATGCAAAAAAGCCTTATGACATGACTAATGCATGGTGCTACTTAGATAATCCACAAAACAATAGGTGCTCTTCAGGTCTAATTGCTTTCCGTTCACGTGATTGCCAGGTCTTTGCTTGGGAAATGGTTCCCATCTGGTTTCCCAAGACAAGCTATTCTTTTTGCATTTATTACTTTAGGCCAGTTTATAACGGTTCCTGCCTAGTAGTTTGGAAAAATATCTGAGAAATACTTTTGCCTCACTTTGTCATGATAAAATGAAGCTTCAGGGTTGGGGGATAGATAGTAACAGGGATATGTGTGAACAAAGATGCTGCGAGTACAGTCCATCCTGTCCAACATGTCCTGACCTGTCAGCGGGAATTTTTTTTCCACCCAGATAAAAGAGATTTTTTTCCTCTTATCTCAATGTACTTTAGTTCTTTCAGTGTCTCCATTTCAACTTTGGGGATGATGATGTTTCTAAAAGTTAAAAGAAAACAACAACAACAGTGTAGTCTACAGTTTTAACTTCCTAAATTTTAAGCAAATCTCCTAAAAAGTACGACTTGCAGAAAGTGTGGTGATTATTAAGCTTCATGCTTCATCTCAATGTGTTTTTAAGGGCAAGGGGTGCTGGTTTGTTGGGCAAAGGCTAGACTTCTGTTTTTCTCCCTTGACACAGAATAGGTGTTATAGGTAGACCCCTGCTGATGTAGCTGTGCCAGCCATTTTATGCATTATGACCGAAGAATGCTATTATCATCAGAGGAGCTTTGCAGTAGGCATATTTTTTCTTCTTTTAAGTGATCCTTGGACACTTGCATCATTACTTCCCTTTGGTAGTGGCTTTTCTCCCCCCCGTAATTATCCCCTCCTTATCTCTCAGCAGCCCTCAAATTGTCGCCTCCCGATCATGAATCAAGCCTTCCCTTGCCATTCATATCAACCAAACAATTAATGACAGTCAGTTCTAATTAAGGCTTCACAAAAAGCGAAGGAAACAGGACTCAGGAAACCAATTCACTCTTTTTATGCGAGCATCAGGAGTCAGTGAATGTATGGGGCTCCATCAATTCTCACTTGGCTCATTGTCAGAGAGAATGAGTCTCTTTTGCTTTCTTTAATTTGTCAAGATTTTACAATCAAACTGAGCTCTTTGCTTTGAGAGCTCTGATGACTTATTCCCAGTATTTGTACCAGTGATGTCAAAAATTTTATTCTTATTATGTGAAAAGACAAAGAGAAGAGTTTGGATATCACACACAGGTGTCAAGAAACATTTGTATGGCTAAATGACCTAGAATTATCAGTGAATATCAACCACAACAACAACAATAATGATATAGAAAATAATTATATAGAAATAATATAGAAAATCCAAACCTCTTGCCTGATGTTCGTACCCTGTGATACCAAACTATGATTTGTAAAATAAAGTGAACCTGGCTTCAAGATGGCCACCACTGAACTACTTTTGTCAATTTATGCAGGGAACATTCCATTTTACAGTTTCAGAAACATGCTTTAAGGCAAGCATGGGACTATTTAGGCATACAGTTCATTTTATGCTGAACTTTTAGCTGTATTCACCCCCCTTAAACTTTCTGCAGTGTTACAACTGGGAACAGAAACAGAAGAACTTATATGTCATGAGTCTACATGTATGTAATTTGTTGAATGGAGTCTGTGTGCAATTAAAGTGCCATATGATCTCGATATTGATGCACTTGTTCCTGGGAGACCCCACAGTTTGTTAGAGAACATAGCTAAAAAACAGCATCCTGACAACCAAGGAGCAATTAAAATAGGTCCCAAAAAATAATAATAATAATAAATAGGTCATAAAAAATATCCCAAACCATCATGTGGAGCATCATTAAATCTGTTATTACAAAGCATCCACCAAAAGTCATGAGCAGATAAGGATGGCACTGGTCAGTGAAGTAACCAAGTGTCAGAGAGTAATACTCATTGTGATACTACCACCACCATGCTTCACTGTGGTGTTTATATAGCCACTATAAACTTCTCTTGCTTTTGTTTTGTTTTGTTGTTTTGTTTTTAGCTACATTAGCCAACAGGAACATTGTGTACATCCCTTTTTAGGTGAGACATTATGTAAAAATGTTTTACACCTATTTTTTAGTACAAATTTTCTTATAGATATTTATAATACGAATTCTGCGTCAGTACAAAACCATTTTAGATTTCCAAACATTTTCAAAAAAATAATTTGCATTTGTATTTGTAACGTTTGTATTTCAGTAAAGAAAGTAACATATTTCGTAAGTAAAAAAAACATAATGAAAGGGTTTTGCTGCAAAAATAGAAGCAAATGAGACAGTCAAAATCTCCAGAAGAATTATGGCAGACTCTCCAAGATGCTCAGTAAAACCTACTGGCTCATTTCCTTATAAAACTGCACACATTGTTCCCGGGACTACAATTTAAGAAAAAGAAGAAAAAAAACAGAAGCAAATGGTCATGACACCAAATACTGTCTTTGTTTATTTTATTACCGTTTACTGAATGTTGTAGTATTTTTCTTTTAAGTAGAAAGATTTAATAGTATTATTTTTGAAGTCATTTTTACTTCACAAAAAAATAATAGGGTGGGTCAATACTTTTGCACAGTACTGCATCCCAATTCACATGAATTTCTCTACACTGCTTATTTTCAGGTGAGCCATATATTCTTTTTTAATTCCTCTACTTAACGATGGACATTGTCACACTTGCAGTGATGACATTGAATGAGTGTCATGGAAAATAAAATAATAAAAAATAAAATCTTTATCTCTCTCTACACTGTGTGAGTCCAGACATACAGGTCTCAGGAGGCATTTCAACACTTCTCCCGGCTGATTTGATTTATGAGTTTAATAACATAAAGAAGCAGTAATCCAGAACTAATTCCAAATTAGCCATCTAATAGTAGTGCCTATATTACCAGAAGGTGGTCCACACTCATTGTGATGTAATTATTTTTGAAGGTGGACAAGCTCCACTTTTTTTGTGTGTGTATGCTTATGGCCATGAGAGAGATGTCCATATTCTGGTTACCTTTTATGATTATGACCCTCTGTTATATAGATATAAAATTAACAGTTCATTTGTGCTTATGTCTATAATAATCTTCATGAGAAATCATTATTAAGGCCAAGGAAGCTCACAGCAGGTATGGGACTTGGCACTGCAATTTGCCATATTGTAAATTTATGGATGGAAAAGTCTGGAGTGTCCTAAAAAAAAAAAAAACAAAAAACTTTCTATCATGGAATTATTACACATGTCTTTGATCTGATTTTCAAAAACATTCCAGCAGCTTAACTTCATTTTTTTTCTTTTCTTTTCTCTTATTTTAGGAAGCTCACCCTTGTAGTAAAAAAGGTAACATAAAAGAGAGAACAGACAATGAGAAACATAAAAGTCTGGATAATCAATTCACATTATTCCCCTCAGGCCAAAACAGCCAAGTAATGAGGTAGATCATTTACTGTTTAAAAACAAAACGAATCAAAATCAGTACATTTCTTTAGATCAGATCCCTGTTAATCAGCTACGTGGGGAAAATCCTAGATATTAATTTCATTTTTAACTTTTAAATGGTTGCATCTGGTTGCTACCAGTTACCATTAAGGCCTTTTTGGCTGTCCTGCTGTTGGGCATTTCTATGATGAATTTGATGATGTCCAGTTGAAAGTCTTTCTTTCTATAAAATCCTCACCTGATTGGCTGAGCACGCCATGGTGGACACATTCCTTTGGTTTAGCTGACCTCTTGTCACCCCTCAAGAAACATTGCGAAGTTGCAAATGGACATGGAACCTTACAAAGTAAAAAGGTCACGCTAAACGATTTTTCAGTCTGTCTTTCAGATTCCATACCTTTCGAAAGTAAAACCATCAACCATCCAAAGACCACCCAAGAAAACCATTTTTCTATTAGTGTACTAGGTTCATCAGGAATTCAGTACATTCTGAATGTTAGTAAAACCATTTTAAATTGAAGACATTGTAAAATGTCTTCAATCATGTGCTCAAGTTACTGTCTATATGGAGGTTTGCATGCTCTCTTATAGGTTTCCTATGGGTTATCTAGTTTACTTCCACATCCCATAAATATCCCAGTGATAAATTAGGCTCTGAATCAATGGTGACCCTGAATAGGATAAAGTGTTTACTGAAGACGAATGAATGAATCAATCAATAACATGTGTTATTGCGTTAAAGGAACCTAATTGTCAGACGAGTACAGATGCTCAGACATATCTCAGCATTCCAGTAGCCTGAAGTAACATTTTATCACACAAAATGAATGATGATAATGAGTGATGATCTACTTTCGGACCTCACAACACAATTGGTTGATTTCACAGTAACTCATCATCATGTTGTAGTTCCTTGACCGTGTAGGATTATTTGTACAGTCCAATTCTAACAATTGGTGAGTTGATTGGTTGTATTAATCCAGAACAATCATAGAACCTTTTCATTTTGCCATTTCAATATTATTTTAAAGGGGATTATTTGAATATTAAAAACATGTCTGATGGTTCAATTAAATAATTAGATTAAAAATGAATTAAATTTAAATGAACCACAAAGTACAGAGAAGTATTTTTAAGAAATGCTCACTTCTTTTTTGAAGATCTAAAAGATCTTGATGTTAAAGCCACTTCCGTCAATTGTATGTCGCTATTGGGAAAGATTAAAAAAATAATAATAATAATAATAATAATACTAGCAAGAAGCTGAAAATCCTGCTAGGCTGGAACCAAACGGTATTTTGAAATACACTGTGGTATGATTTGAAATTCATGACTTCCTTTTTAATCGAGCAGTTTGTCAAATACTAACTGTTTCAAGACCAATGTAAGTATTCTTTATTAATTTACCGTAGAAGGCCTGGGAAACTAGTAACCTGAGGTGACAGGCTTCCTAACAATTTCCTCTCAGCTAGGACTCTGATTTTGACCTCAGCACTACTGGGGCATGCTGTTAAGTAATGTTAAGTAATGAATGTTGGGAACAGCATGTGCTGAAGTGTTTTATTTCTCTTACGCCATGACAACCCTCAAAAAAGAACTTAAAAAAAAAAAAAGATTTAAGAAATTAAAGAACGACACATCAGACTTTTTATCCATTTATAGTAGTTATATTCTGGAACGTTCACTAGACGAGTTAGTACATCCCCGTTTTACTACTTTCTCTAGAACTTAATTTGACCAAGTATTGCTTATCATTTTACACAGAAGACGCGAAGCCATTCTTGTGTTGAAAATTTTCAAGTTAGACCTAGAACTATAATTGTTCAGAGCCCTGACACTGGAGACTCCTTCCTTTATCATACAATCAATTAGAGATGTTTTTTCAATCTCTGCATACGTTATTGCCATAAAATGGATAATTTATTAGAACAATTAATTCATAACCCAAGCCACAATGCAAGGAAAGTGTGTTGAAGCTATCTGCTTGACCCTGCTGAACGTCTGCAGCCTTGATATACTTGATTAGAATGAAAGCCCTTTCTGCAGCTACTTTTAACGAACTTCATTTAAATGACAATTTATTTTGAATTAAGCATAAGCCTGAGCAGTTATAAACCATAAGGTGCAAATGAAAAAGACATTAGCGGGCTGCAGTAGTGAGCTTCATTTTGCCTGGCAAAAGATAACAGCAAACTCTCTCCATTCCAATGACTGCAGCTAAAACAGCCCGGCTCTGGCTTACTGTATTAACACACATACACTACTTTAAAGTGAATCCTGCTTATCTTCAATTTGCAATTTAGAAGCATCTAATGACAACATTTGGCAGCTTGGGCTAGAAAACTGGTTTTGCTTTTGCATTACCCTGCGCAGAGCCAGATAAAGACTAATTGGGAATGTAAGTCCCAAGGGAAGCAGGTTGACTTGCAAAAGAAAGTACTGCTTCGAATCGTGCTTCGAAAACCCCTCTGAGGGACAGCCAGCTATATTAAGACGGCCGTTTGGATATTTGTGCGAACAAACTTGAAGTTTTTGTGTGTGTGTGTTTTTTTTTCTCATGTGGGTGTTTAGTAGCAGCATCCTTTTATAGGTACCTGTCTAATTAGCCAGCTTTTTAACATTCCAGCCTTCAGTACATTCACAGCTCCAGGGCTCAATCCTGAGCTTGAGTTATTGTCTGCTGTTTCACATGTTCTCCCTGCTTCAATTTCCTCCAGACCCCGGTTACCTTCAACCTCTACCTCACATCCCTGTAGGTGGGTTGGATTCTTTAAAAAGCCCCTAGGTATGAATGTGTGTGTATGCGTGTGTATAATGTCCTTTGATGTGCTGGTGTCATGTCCAAGGTGTATTCTTGCCTTACTTTCAGTGTTTCTGACCAGTTCAAAGCAGTTACTGAAGAATTGCTTTCATGTTCTCATGTCAGAGTGGCAGGAGCTGTTTTCCGGTATTGAACACAACCTGATGACTGTTGTATTTAGAACATAACTAGCTAGACTGTGATCTAACTAGCAATTTAGCCTTGTGTGGCCTTCAAGTGCAATCAGAAGTATCGTAATTACGAATTCCAAGCAAATTTATGCTCAAACGAAGTTGTAATTTCTAGTGGGAATTTCTAATTTTTCTATGATACCTGAGTTGCTGAGTTCTAACACAGAGCGGCCAGAAGGAAAGGCGTCAATAGATGGTCAGAATTCAGTTAGGCTATTTCATACCCTTGTGTTGTATGTTAAATGTGTGTGTATGACAATGCTTCAGCAAAGTCCATTTAATAAACAGAAAGCTAAATTTAAGTGAACATGAGCACTGAACCTTCGTTTGCGGTTATTTTCTTGAATTAAATTAACGTAATTTGCTGCAGCATGGTTCACTGTCTGTCTAGCTAGTCACCTCAAATTCCCTTATTAATTTGTGGAGGTGATAAGGTTAGCCGTTTTGTCTGTAAACATAGCTATAAATTGCACACCCATTTGCGTCAAAGTTGACAGGTTGTACATTAAAAGAAAAAAAGAAAAAAAAAAGAAATAAAGCAGCTTCCTTATTTGTTCTAGATTCCCGTCCAAGTTGTAATTACGATTTCCGAACTCAGGAGTACTTTTACAGAATTACAGAAGTAATCTTACAACAAGCACTTGAAGGCAGCATTAGTATGTAGAAAATTAGCAGCTAGCAAGCTATATAAATTAGTGTCTAGCAAAGTATCTCCATAAGCTTTGGGGTTATATATTATGTTAAGTATTTAATTGTAACCAAAGTATGATTTCTGGCAATTTACAAACACTTAATTAAATCATGTGATACAATGCTACAATTTTAAATGTTCACACCAAAAGAAAGATGAAAGGTGAAGCTCAGAAAGAATTAGGGAAAAGAGATAAGGGGAAGGGGAAAAAACACAATAGGCATGTTGATATGAGAAAATACTATCTCGTTGTTGATTATTTTCCTTTACCAGAACACCCTGAAGTGTTAATGTGTCAATGAGTACAATTTTTAATTTACTACTAAGCAACATTGTTCTTTATCCATTTAATGTGGAATGTCTGCGAAGCTTTATTTCCTCCCCAGATCTCTCTTATTTCGAGCTTATGAAGGCAATAAGACAACTTTTCATGTTCCCAACAAACTCTTCTGTCCTGAAGATTTTCCTGTGGTGGGAAACTGTTAAAAAAGCACTGACACTGGAGACTCTTTCCTTAAGTATTAAATGAATGCCTCCTTCACCATATACTGTACATCTTTACCTTATATTAAATAGCAACAAATAAGAACGAACACATTCATTCAACCTGTTGGTCGAATTACGACCATCACTGTTGTTAGAGAAAATGAATGAACACCTTCTGACCAATCAGATTGTTAGAATAATTCAAGAATTCAAATCAGAGCTGTTACAACCTCAGATAATCACATAAAGACGCTGCAGATACCAGCTGTAAGACTCTGCAATATCCTGAATTTACAAACTGCTTCATCAGAAAAGCTAATTTCAAATCTTTAATGATCCAGTGTTTGCAAATGTAAAAATATGTTTGGTTACCTCTGGCACTGAGAGATAAACGGGCAAACAGATTGCATCATGCTCTTTATGTAGGCTTTGTAATGGTGTAGGCATTTAATTACATTTGGCTGCACATTATTGAGATGAGGACGGTTAAGTCGCTTGCAATTCATTATGGGAGGCACACACACACATACACACATATATATATATATATATATATATATATATATGTGTGTGTGTGTGTGTGTGTGTGGTTGTTTTTTTACTAGCTTTACCTTTTGAAATGAGACTTTTGCCCAGCCAAGAGCAACTATACCAATCCAGACTGGGCACGTTAAAGAGGGACAATAAATTACGACAGCCTTGATCATTTGGCATGTGTGTGCAAGAGAGAGCGCTGGGTTATGATGCTTGAGCAGACAATAACTCATAAGAGTTAAACAGCACATTAGGGGACGCCGTTGTATGATTAAAACGCTTAATCGGTTGTATCATTTTGATCCATGTGATTGTCTTGCTGTTCAAAATATTTTCTTTTTCGAGGAACTTAATTGACCTGTACGTGTGAGTACATCTTTGAAAACTTCAATCTGCAAATCAGAATCAATTTCAGTCGTCAGTGTACATCAAAAACAATGTGCGTTATTTACATTGCTGGTCATCTACCAAGCTAAATATGTACAGATCATACTGTATATACGTACAATAAGTGCTACACAATCTTGCTGTAGACCCAATTCCATGATTCAATGCATGAATGTATGGCAGAATAAATAGTGCATGGAGATTCATTTCTCCTCAAGACGTTTTCCCAGTGCATGCGTGCTCATTATAGTTGTAACGCATATCTCATGTATCTAGGATGTTTTCTACAATCAGAAACTGGGACGACACATAAGATCAGCATCATTCCTCCAGGAAACAAATATCTAGCCTACAGTACATCCTTCAGAAAATAGAGCTTGATTAAATCCTTGAACTCACTTTCCAATTTTTTGCCCTAACTCCACAGGGATATGTAAGGAATCAAACACATTTTGTAAGAAAATAATCCCTGATGGCGTGGTGCAATGCGTCGTGTTGTGGATTCTTTTCCTGTACCAGCATGTCCCGATGTGTTTTATTTCTTTTATACCACAGCATTTATCAAATGATTACAATTTTTGATTAATTAATGAATGACAGGATGTTTACTTACATGTGTGTAAAATGTTCTAAAGACAAATTAGTTCCTGGTGTCAGTTATATTATAACATATTCTTCACCAGCTTCGCTTTTTCTCTCTCTTGATAATAAGTTTTTTTTTTTTTTTTAAATGATATTGTCAGGTTTTCGAGAAACTGGAAGGTGCAAAGTCATCTATTCCGAAGACTTTCTGTAGTGGAAAACTGACAAACACTGGAGACTCCTTCCATAAATGTTAAATAACATCTCCTTGCAGAAATCACATCACAAAGATATTTGTTTCTTTTGTTACACCAGAACCAGTGTCAGAGCTGCTCTTGTATAAAATTAATCAACACCTTCTTTCCAATCAGACTTAAGACTTCATCAGCACATTTTTCAGTTCAGGAAAGTCTGTATTTTTTAGAATGCCATATAGTACAAATGTGCAAACTTTTTCCGGGCCTCCATACATATTTGTTTTCCAAGTTTGTGAGAAAATTCCAGCTAAAACGTACGATTTATATGTGTGTACAAACCCACCACAGTTTAGACCTTTCTCTATCTTGAGAAGGTTTTACATCAGTTTCAAGAGGCAGGAAGTGACAAGTTCAAGGAGGTACTTAAAATCATATTTCATCCTAAACCAAAATCTGACTCGGGACCTCTAAGTTCCAGACAAAATTAAAAATGATAGTAATTTCCTCATTAGACTATCTCCATATGAGTAAAACCGCAGTCGCTGTGTCAGGAGTTATCGATGCGTCTTGACGCGACAACTCCTTGGAAGTCAAGGAAATCGCCGTCATCTCTATTTTTTCGCCTGGAGCTCTAGTTACCGAGTCTGATGTTTTAGTGTGAAATATCACTTTAATTGCTGCTGGAGCACTAAATTGGACGCGCAGCCAGCAGTGAATAATTACTGAATAACAAAAGTCTCTGTTTGCCTCATAGGAATAATTGATTTTTTTATGGAGTTGGAAGTTTTTACGCATCAGAAGACTCGCAAGGTCCCCTACCGTGGTCAGTAGGCCCGGGACTTCCACCGGGCTGGAGAAAAAGTAATTAATTGGATCTGATTAAAATTAATGAAGTAATTAAGGAGCTGCTGGGGCCGGTTCCAGGCTCGCATGGATAAACCTGACAATGCTGGGAAGGGAGGACAGGGACTGAGAGGAGAGCCAGGCACGGTGTCTGTAGTGCTAGCGCAGGTTCATTACCAAGCTGCACAGCTTTTCTCTTGGGCTTTCAACCTCAAGTGACCTACAATAAGCTACGGTATCCACTAAGGTGGCCAGCGTGACATCAGGATTTCGATAGATAATGCTAGACTATATTTCACATAGCTGCAAGTGTTTCTGAAGAAGCAACATTAATGCATCATTTTAGCAAGCAAATCTATCAAAAACAGTTGACTAGGTAATATTTCTGTATTATGGAACGTAATAACTCGCAAAGGAGCAGAGCTGTACAGTAACCCAAAGTTGACACGTTATGTAAAAGGTCACAGCGGATTTCACATCTGGTGCAGCAGGAAGAAAGGAGAGTGTGGGACTTTTACACCGACAGTCAAGTGTGTCTAAAACACTGGTGAGGGTGGAACAGGACTCTACTGACAGCGCCACTTATCCACAGATAAAAAGGAGAACAGTGAGCGAACATGGCAGGAGGTCACTAGTTTCTCTTCTTATTTTCTTTTTTGACTGCCATGCCTGTGGGGGGAAAAAACTGCTACTTTTGTTGACGTCTACACTTCTAGTCAAACACTTGGAGTTTCTTATGCTTTATTACAAAACTGAACAGTATTAGTAAAAAAAAAAAATGTACAGATTGGCAAATTATATAAAGAAAATATAAATGAAAATTATACGATAGATTGGTCAGAAGATTGCTTAAAATCTGCAAAATGCAGGTTTACATTAATTCATTGTAATTTCACGGGAAATTGGATGATGGAATGCTTCACAAACGTAATCTTAAGCTTAATCTTATAGCAGGAAATTGCAGATAGTTTGAAAGGAGAAGCCAGTAAGTAGAGTGAAAAGTTTGAAATGTTGAGTGAAGTCTGGTAATGGGCATCGAATGAGTATTGAACAAGCCTAGAATTTGTTTGAGTAAGATTTGGCATGTATTTGATAATCACAGAGATCAGATGCAGCAAATTAAAAGAGCTAACAAACTTCTGTTAATATTCCTAGATTAGAGTGTTTTTACGAGTCCACACCCAGGACTGATTTTGGCTTCGTTTGGGGGCGGGGCTCACAATCATTGCTTTGCATTCACAAATGGCACACGATGTGCATTTTTCCTGATGTTCGCATCACAATGATGAGCTAATTAAGCTGCTCCAGTCCTGTGAAATGTTGGTTTTATATATCAAGGCATTCTGTCTCTTCCATTGACCACAACAAACTTGAAACAGGAAATAACGTGACAAGTGAACCAATCACGTCGGTAAAGCTCCCGCACCACGGTTTGGTGGAAACGACCCAGAGAACACCATTTTCAAGACACCCAGGGATGAGCTCTATAGACCGTTCCAGGGCTCAGAAACAGCTTTCACGCTTCAAACTCTTGGGTCAAACAAAAAAAAAAAAACACTCAAATGTGAAAAGAACCTTAAATAGTTTGCATATTTTTACACCAAATGAATTCATGATATCACTAAAAAATGCTGACAAGGAATAAAACCTAATTCTGGCCAAGCTAGCATTGCAGAGGTCAGGGGTTAGCCATTAGCTTTTTTTTTTTTGGGTGTGGCAATACTATTATCGTACTTTTCTTAACTTTAAGTGAAACTTTATGAACTTTTTTTGGGTTTTTTTTTTTGCAAATTTGGTATTTCTGTGCCAGTTCTATCATCTACTCGTGTAGCCCTCTGAGACCTCCACTAAGAAATGTAGCGTGTAATGTACATAAGAAAATGAATCTTTGCTTCATTGGCTGCGGCTTCAGCTACTTCCACTTCCCTACTGAACCCGCGGCTGTGCTTCGCCTCAGCTCTTTGACTCGAGGCAGCATGCTGGGAGGTTTTTATGCTTCGACCCCTTTAGTTAAGCTATAAAGTCACCCGCCAGAAAGCCATTGCTGTAATTCCCATCCCTCAACCTCCCACCATGCTACGCTAGCTCAAGCCCGAGGGAGTTGCCGTATTTCAGGCAGATCGGCGTTCCTTAGGCAAGGAAATCCGCTCGCAATTTTGCCTTCTCAGCTAGGGAACATTACTCTTCTGCTCTGGCCAGGTGCAGCAACGAAAGCCTTCTGCCTTCCAGGGATGCAAAAAAAAAAAAAAAAAAAAAACACACAGAAAGAAGTTTTTTTTTTTTGGTTTTGTTTTAAGAAATTCATAAATGTGTGGGAGTGGTAAAGCAATGCACTATATATTGTATAGTGATGAGGTTGTAATGTGTGTTTTTAAGGTTCTGAGTTGTACTTCCAAATAGCTGATAGTATGTAGTATAGAAAGTGTAAGTAACTGTCAAACAGACCAATTTTGGACCAAATATTCTTTTAATTATACAATTACAACTTGCAAGTAATAATATCATTAAAAAGGTTTTCAGCTCAAAATTTTCAGCTCAGGAAGAATTTTTTAATTCTGTTTAATAGTATACAATGACCAAGAATACATTTAAACATTCTTATGTGAGAATATCTGAAGATCCTTGCATCTTCTCTACCCACTTCATGGCATGAGCTTTTCTTTCATTCATTCATCTTCAGTAAATGATTTATCCTGTTCAGAGTCAGGGTGGATCTGGAGCGCACACACACACACACACACACACACATACACACACACACAACTTATTCTAGCGCAATCTGCCTACTGGAAAAGTTTTGGGAGTTGAGAGGAAACAGGAGAACCCAGAGGAAACCTACACACAGTTATGAGAGAATATGAAAAAATTCTGGAAACACAGTTAACCCAAGGTTAGGGTCAAACCGAGGAACCTCCAGCTATGAGGCGGCAATGTTACCCGCTATTATTTACTACTGTTTATAACAACATTGCTTTCCATTTATAAAGTGCCTTTCTAACACTCAAGGTCAATATACTCACATTTGTTTTTTTAAAAAAAGGAAGCAAAGACTATTGGGAAGAAGAAAAGGAAAAGTATAATAATGAATAACATTAATATTATGAAATAACACATAAGGAATTATACAGTGACTAACAAAGTGTTGAAAATTTTTGTTGTTAAATTAAATGCATAACGGTTTTCTCGGGGAATCTTCGCATACACTCGGCACCTTTTCGACTGCTTCACGATGGAGCTTCACCTTCACCACTTTCATAAAGTTCCCAAGTTCTTCACTGCTTCTCCTAAATTCTAAATGAAAACAACTTACTTGGGGAAATTATCACTTTGAGTACAAACTGGATGTTTCAAGTAAAAACAGCTTATTAAAAGTACATTTAGATTCAGAGATGAATTTGTTACCTCTATGTGTAATTTCACTAGTTACTAGTCACTAGTTGTCTTAGCCTTTCAAAATCTCTTCAAGACAATAAAAAATATATATTCATTCTATTGTGTGTTGTCCAAACACCTCTTTTTTCATCTTTACTGAAATGAGATAGGACCATAAATGTTCCCCTGAGGGATCTCTAAAGTTTCCATGTGTTTAGAACAGCTCTCAAATTAGAAATTCCCCAAATTTTACTAAGATGTCTACTCTATAACGTCTACTTTTAAACTAGTATCATAACTCAACAGAAAATTAATTTGACTGTTTTGGTCCACAAATGACCAGTGAAATATCAGAAACTTAGCAACTTTGAAGAAAGCTTAAGCTCCACCCACTTGCCACAATCACATCATGTCATCGATCCATGATAAGCTTATTTCCTGATGTACATGTCAGTTTATCTGTCATTATGATAAGCATGTCAATTTCCTTTATAAACCTTATACACAACCTGAAGTGGAAACCCATTAAATCACATTGTATTTTCTAAATCTTTTTTTCTTTCAAATCCAGAACCACAAATCTGTTTCGAGTTGATCTGCATCCCTGAAATTTTATGTTAATTCCTATCCTGACACTAAAACAATAAAGAAATAGTGTTCCAACCAAAGTCTGTCTTTTCAAAGCATTGTCACAGTGAATAAACATTTTAGATCTATGGTTTTGGTTTTATTATGTATGCAAATGCATGCATAAATAAAGAGAAGAAGGCTTTTACATAAATAAATGTATTTTTTTTAATAAGTTCCAAAACACAAAACAATCAGCAATCTACTGGCAAAGATTTATAGTGATATATATTGTTTAAAAAAAAAAGAATCACCCTGTTCACCTGTAATGTCTTAAATTAATTCCCCTGATATTTTCAGGTTTAAGCATAAAGAACAGGTTGTATAAAGTTTATAGACCATAAAAAAAGACTATTAAAAAGACTATAAAAGGATCAGCAAGAGGGAACGAGGATTCATGGGCTTCAGAACACGTCAGCTTTATCAACTTTTCCTTAATTTTTTGGTTCCATTTAGATCTAAAATGATTGTCGTTTTGGTTACTTTCAGCTTATCTCCTGAGAGTTGATTATTTACTCCCATTATATGATTTATATGTTTATTTACTTATTCATCATCAGTAACCACTTCCTGGTCATGGTCATAGTGGTAATAACTTGGGAAAACTTGGAGTAGTGGGATCACACTCTTCATGGAATCTTAGTGCATCTCTAGGCACCCAAGGTCACACCTAGGAAAGCTTAGGACTTTCTGGGATGTTTTGATAAGCAGAAGGAAACCAGAGAATCCAGAGGAAACCCGCACGAGCATAAGGAAAACACCTCATGGACAGTAACGCTCCATAACTGAGCTCAATAAGCTCAGGAATATGTTTAGCTGGTGGTGCAGTGGTTGGCACTGTCACCTCACAGCAAGAAGGTCTTGGGTTCGATCCCCGGGTCAACCAGGGTGCCTTTCTGTGTGGAGTTTGCATGTTCTCCCTGTGCATGTGTGGGTTTCCTCCAGGTGCTCCGGTTTCCT
>JAQQZR010000016.1:6202090-6210074 GCA_030068235.1 Notoglanidium macrostoma | reverse complement strand
AAGGCACCCTGGGTGACCCGGGGATCGAACCCAGGACCTTCTTGCTGTGAGGCGACAGTGCTAACCACCACACCAGATGTTTTATTCTTTATATTACTATTCACCGAACTATTATTTATTTATCTAAAAAAATGTAAACTGAGGCTGGGATGATAAACAAACAGTACCTTTAAGTGATATAGGTGGTGAATTATTTTAAGAGTATATTCTTTGGATTAGTAAAGTCATATAAAAGAGCAAAACATAACAATTTTGCATAACTTTTTACTCTGCTATAATGGGTTTGCTGGATTTCCTGAACCTCTCCGTGTCCTCAAAAAAAGCTCTTGGACCCAAGTAGCCCCAAAGACAGGACCCAAGCTGCTCTTCCCTTAATCAGGCAGCCTGGCAAACGAGGGCATTCTTAATGGGCTTAGTCTGAATAAATAAAGGTTTTTTTGTTGTTGTTGCCAGAGCAGAGGTTCTACTTGTAGGCATGTCTTTAATGAGACCCAGTCAGCTGACTCTTAATCCCTTCATCTGACAACACAGCCCGCGCATCAGGACAGGGATTTGTCCATAAAGCCAAAGGGCTGATTGGCTTTTGTGGATGTTTCATTTTCAGAAAGCTCCATGCTACGACACTACAACAGGTTTATCTGTATCGGACTATGAGAGGCCAGTGTAAGACTTAGATTAGTAGAGATGCATCTGGTACTGGGTATCCATTCGAAACTGTGCTAATTTACTTCTACTCGTAAAAATGCTCTGAGCCCAGCATCCAATAATACATTCTATCATGTGACATACTGTACATTGTTGCGAAGATATGAAATGACAGCGATCTGGATGTATTAGGATTCAAACCTTGATATCAAGAGCAGGTGCTACTGCATCTTTCTAGAGTACAAAAGAATCGTGATATCTTACAGTGTCTTAAATAGCGTGAATGAGGGTAGCTAACAGTGCTTGAGATCTAGCACAAGGGAAACTGTTATGTTTGGGAGCAATTCACTTCAGCGAGCACCGAACATTGAGCCACGTGCTACATTTTACTCGACAGGGTCTACACTCTGCTGGCAAGCTGAGAACTACACAGCACCTTGTTCTCATCTTTAATGACCACATTCACTGATATTGTTCCACTCGCTCAGGTCAGGTCAGTCATTTTTAATGACCACTCTCACTTATATTGCTCCACTCGCTCCGGTCAGCCACCCCCATGCTCTCTATTAAAAATACGGATTAAACGGCATAACATCAACATAAAACTCGGCAGCAAGGAGTTCACTGCTAGCAGCACATGGCAACCTCCAACATAGAGCTAAGTAAAATGCCCATGATTGATTAAAACTAAGCAGGTTATTCATTTCATTTCAGGCGTACCAAACAACATGTACTCAGTCTGAAAAAAAAAACGAAACCCAAACAAACCAACAAAAAATGCGATGCTGTTGATGCACGCTTACAGATTAATATACCAAGGCTGCTTTTGAACAGGCTGAAGTATTACGTTCTTTCAAAGGCATCCAAGCTGTTTTGTCTTTACCTATGATTTATGGCAACTGCGTTTGTTTCCTCCGGAGCCTGGAAAACAAAAGTATTCAGATGTGCATTCCAGTGCTTTGAATCTGTGGCAATAAAACTGAAGATTTTACCAAAGTGTTGGCTGAACGTCAAGATTTTTTTTTTTTTTCCAGAGATGTAATACTTGGAAATCAACAGAGTGTGTTTGATGGAGGTGTGGAGAGTTATTTTCAATGTCGAGTGCAGGGAATGTACTGTATGAATGTACTGATCTTTTCTAAAGTTTTAAGCGACTTGGCCCTGGATGCTTATTCCGTTGTATAAGCCTACATTTTATAGACGCTTGGCAAGGACGTCAGACAGAATACAATCAAAGAATACTTGAGCAATTCAGGGTTAAAGGTCTTGCTGAAGTGTCTCACTGAGGCTCTGTGACAGACACGGGTTTTCATTTTTATCAATGTTTGAACAGAGTACAAAAAAATCTAAACACAAAAGAAAATCAGTATAATCTTGGATTGTAGCAGGGAGGCGAGGGCTGAACATCATGACCATCATTCACTACATAATGCACCTGAATTATAGTATACTGACTTGGAATTACGATGCTGAAGACCCAATTAGGAGACTGCTCAGAAAAGAACATCTTGTAATAACAGTTATTAGTTGGCCCCCTCACTATTCAGCCAATTGACGAGGAAAGCCAACCTTCCATTGTTTTCCGATAGCTTTTTAAAGCATGCTGCTTTCCTGCCCGAGAGGCAACTTAATAATCAACTACAATGTTATACAATGAGAATGCTTCCTGGCTATTTTTGGAGGTTGGTGGGCTGAATATGCAAATATGGTTCATGTAAGCTCCAAAATGTGCAACAGAAGGGGGAAAAAAATGCACAGATGTCCTCAACCACAGTGCATTTAGTGGCACAACGATTCAAAAACCAATATGGCGGTAGCGTGAAGCAGCGGAAGCTGTGTGGAGCTGATAATAGCCTAGAGCAAATGACAAGTCTATATGTTTGCAAGAGGTTGGAATACTCATTATCATGTATTCTTTGGGGAACAGTCCCTGTCTTAGTAACGACATGATCAGCAACTTGTCACTCTCCATTTTATCACTTGAATAAAGACTTGAAGGCATTTGCATTGATTCGTGACAGATTTATTGACCAGATTCTCTCGGGGCCTTTCTGCTAGAGCTGACCAATTAAGTCAAAACATGATTATGACCACCCCAAATGCAGTCAATCAGACAGGACTTATTTGATGTCTAATGTTCGCTTCTTTAGTTCTTTAACACTTCAAAGCTAACAGCTAACAAGTAAAACATGGAGCTTGAAAGCTGTATTTGAATATGAATTATGTGCATTTCAATTATATAAGCATCACATTAAATGCAGCAGTTGTTCTGCGATGTATTTAATAAATGTAGATTTTTGCCAGAGTTTTATAGCATACAATTTGTAGATACAGGTTACAGTTTTGAAATTGTAAAATGTCAGAACTTTAAGTACAAATTGCAGACATTCAGGGAAAAGTAGACACTTTCACATCCATGCAGTACAGAGACACGGAGTACCGCTAAGAGTCAACACAGACGATTTGAACGGTAACGAAATAATCATTCGATGCTCTACTGAAATAGCTAAATTGCTATTGAGGAGCTGACTTTGGCTGTTAAAAATGGCCAGCATGCTAATGTTAGCATGGTTAGCATAACTAGTTAGGAAATTACCTACATAGTCATGTTTAATCTGGTATAGAGTTGAACATTGAGTATTTAACACCACTGTTGAAAATAGCTTTGTGGGTAACAAATTAAAAAGGTGTTTTTTGTTTGTTTCTTTTTGACCACTTTTCCTTGAGAATCCCTCACCTTGGGGCTAATTTACATAAAATCTGTGATTTTGTGTGACATTTTTGAGATTTTTTAAAATCCCTAGACACCCATAAATGCCCATAACTATATCCCAACATTTAAATCATTACATTACATTACTTTGTATATACAGGCAAATCGTACTCCTAGCAAAAAGCAAAGAACAATCATTAGCAAGAAATTTATTTTTATTAAACACACCCTAGTATTTTATTTAATGTGACATGCAATTCATTCGAATATGTAGAATTCAGATTCAAATACTGCTTCCACCTTCTAAGCCCCGTAGTAATGGAGGTTTGATGTCATTAAATAAACTTAAATTTATAAAACAAGAATTAGTGCACATTAAATTAAACATTTAGAAAAAAAACATTTTTTTGGAAGGAGTCTCCAGTGTCAAAAAAAAAAAAAAAAAAAGATTTCCACCACTGGTGTGATAATATACCTTGCAGTTTCATGGTAACAGGAAGGTTCATAATTAGATTTTTTGCTAAAAATATTGGAAATGGAAAGGAAATGGACATTCAGCAGATCCCAAAAGACGGAGAGGGAAATCAGGGAATGTCCAGGCACCTGGAATTCATATTTAAGGCTTCTATAAGAATTTTTTTTCCCCTCTTCACAACACCGGCTAGACAGTAAGCCACTTGGGGCATAAAACAAAACATGTACAGCATTAGCTAGCTTTCATGACATTCATTTAAATGTGTTGTTCATTAACACATTATTAAGTGTGTAATTATGTTGAATCTTGAGTTTGTTGTAGAAAAATAAATTGAGTCAAATGAGAAACTCTCCCTCTCAGAGGCTAGCCTGCTCGATAAGAGTGTTTATCCAGCCCACTGCTGATCTTTGAACCTTCGGCTCTGAAGTAGACCTATAATCAAGCATTCTGCAAGTGCTTTGCAATTGCACACTCAAGGTGCTTTGGACTGATTGAGCCTGGCTCTAATCTACAGGGCGAGAAGCACTTACGACAGATCCTCGGCCACACTGCAGGGGCAAAGTATTGTTTATGAAAGAGTTGCATGTGATTGACATGACCTCTGTTTGCTCGAAGCATGTTTACATTGAAGATACGGAACAATAAGTGCAGGCATGTTACAGGGCGTTTACATTTAAAAACGTGTGCAAGCATCTTTCACATGAGCAACATAACACGCCTTCACGTTTCTAGTCCAAAGTGGCCTTTTGCGTAGGAAATCGTTTGTATGAGAATTTAAACAAGCTATTTTGTGTTTGTGAAAATCACGTGATTTCCACAAAACTGTGGCATCCCAGTCCTTGTTTATGTTCAAATAAGACCAGGCATTAAAATTAGATTGCTGCTGTATATAAGAAGGACATGTTCACACGCGCCTGCTTTTCTAACATGGCGTTAGGATGGGGACAAAGGCGTGCTAGAAACTTCTGGCTGTGTGATCCTTGATGTTCATGAGCAACCATTTTCTTTTCATCTCACTTAGTTCACATCAAACCATGTAATTCAGCTACACATTTTGGCCTTTTCAGGTGCTGTTACACTGATAAATAATACACATTTGTACTGGCATAGAAGCGAGTCAAAATAACGTCCAAAGTTTTTTTTTTTTTTTTTTGCTGTTTTCTTGTCATTTTAATGCTGTAAGAGTTTTGTGGGCATCACAACATACAAAATCGTTCTTGGCACGTATGCACCCAAGTATGACACGTGCACACAAGTATACAGAAAAATAATAAATCTGCGTCTCTGAAATTTTTCTAAATCCGGCATAAATATTTACTTTGGTTTGACTTGCGCAAATGTTTACGATTGATAAATGAGGCCCATTATTGACGAAAACAAGTTTTATCTGCATAAATGACCCCAGCAATCACATGGCACCAAGATAGGTTGTGAAATAATCACAAGCTCTCCAATGCTAAAAAATGCAAGAATTCCCAACACAAGATTAATGCTACTTTTTTAAAGGACACCCTGTCTAGGTTTAAAAAGGAACCCGTGTTGCTGACTTGACAGCAGTGTTAAGTGAGATAGGAGCAGAGATTACAGAGGCATGTAGGCCTGTGTCTCTGTCTTTCTCTCTCGCTTTTCTCTCCCTCTCTAACCGGGCTGACCTCCACATAAAGAGCTCCAGGGGCTCAGGGACTGTGTTGGCTGTCTGCTTCGCTCTGCAAGCGCCTGATTAATGTGACTGGCAGTTCTACGTACTGTTATTAATGTGCTCTGTCCTACACTTTTAATGTCCCAACTGCTACGAAGGCTGCTACAGGAGCTCTCTCTCTCTCTCTTGCTCTTTTCTTCTCTTACCTCTGTGCTGTGGCCTAGCCTCGGATAACAGAATATAATCCCAGCATTTTACACCATAGCATAGACATCTCTCTCACGTTTTCCTGCCTTACAATATATTTATTTCTCGTTATTAAAAAAATAACTAGCTTTAGCTGCTGGTCCGTGTATGCTAAATCCACTGGGCTCCACTGGTTCTTAATCTCTGTAAGGAGGCTCATATTGTGCTTTTGATCATTAACTTTTTATGTCATTATACAGGAAAGTTTGCACGTGTGTGTGAGAACGGGTGTGTGGCAGCTGTGGGTTTTAGCAGAATTCTACTATTGACGTATCTAATTCCTAAGTCGGTCCAAAAATAGTCAAGTCTGATAAATAGCAGCGTGAAATGGATCTGCAGAGAAGCGCTGAAGAATTGATTTCACTGTGACTCATAGTTATTTGGCTCCTCTATTAGGAATAACAAAGTTAGCTACTTGGGACGGCGCTTGCCAGAACTTGCAAAACTCGTGTCCACTTCTTTTCCGTTGGCAATCCTCGAGTGCAGAAATTAATTTCAGTATTTTCCGCTCAGAACTTTTGGGTTGGCCCGATCTGGATAGCATAGCCCCTCTTCCACCGACACAGTGGCAATTCTGGAGGCGGTGTAGTGAGGTTTTTTTTAAGAACCGATTCGCATTTCCGCTGGTTTAAAAAGGCAAATCATTACATGATTACATGTAGGAGTTTCCTAATACGCTGTGTACACATAATAATAACTATGGAAAGTTTTATCCTTTGCTTTAAGAGAATTTTTCACTGTAAGACGAATCTGATATTAAAGCATTCAAGCAAGCAAGACCATTATATTGGATTTCATGATTTTCCATTAAATGGAATATTAAGAAAATGCTAACCCCAACACTAATTTTAACCTTGAGCTGTCGGAAAGATTACGTGAACATGATGTGAAATTTACGCAGGTGGTTTTTAATGTTTCACACAGATTTCACGTGTATTTATTTTTCATAGAAATGCCCTGAAATGCAGGGCAGCTGTAGGGTGTTGTTACTTTGATTTATTTATTTATTTGTTTTGATTTAATTATATTTGTTTTTTGTCGTTTCCTTTTTACTACAGTGTAGATATTGGAATTAAACATTTTCAGGATAAACTTTTGGAATAAAAGAAGGTTTTTCATTCTCATGTATGTGAGAATGTGTTAGAAATTGTGACATCATGTTAGCTATTTATTCTGCTTTTAGGATGTTCTGTTCTGTAGCTCCTATTTATCTTTTCTTGCCGTCACTAGTAAAATAACTCCCTGAAGTGAATACATCCGCAAAAAGGATGTTCAGTATGAGCATACTGTGAATGAGTCCTGGGATGATCTCAGGACAGTCCTAATGATAACAGCAGCAGTACTTAGGCACAAGTCTACAGAATGCAAATGAGATTATCCACTGAAGTAATCTACTGTTATTAATATTTCATTGTACTTTCCTTTTCATCCAAACGTCAAAACCCTACACATTGTTCACGTCTTTTTTATGGCGATTATGATATACAATATTTTCGTGAGGCTCCGTGGGTAGAGCACTGGCCTTGTAAACCAAGGTTCGTGAGTCCGTTCCTCGCTGGAGCCTCAAATAAACCCAGCTACAAGGGATTGCACAATCTAGTGTATTTCTGCGTGCCAGTCCCAAGCCCGGATAAAAATGGAGGGTTGCGTCAGGAAGGCGTAAAAACCTTGCCAAAATCAGACATGCAGACAAAAATGGATCCGCTGTGGCCACCCCGAACAATATGGATGGATGGATGGATGATATAAAATATTTTCAGTTGCTGGAGTATATTGTACCATAATGTTGTCACTATTCTAAAAAATATCATTCAAACTTATCATTCAAAAATGTGCACTTTCATGGTGGAAAACCATAGAATAATTTGAGATTAGGCCTCATGTCAGGGTCCCATACCAGCATCTTGTTGGAGCAATAAAGGTTATTAGTTGAGAGGAATGGAAGATAGCACAAAAATGCCAGGAGCAACACGATTAAGCAGCTTGAAGTCATTTGAAATCCATCTCATCTGCTAGATAGCGCTGGCTCCATAAAACTATAGAGGGGCTTAAATAACTAAATGTTGTTGTGTGTGTGTGTCTCTGTGCTGAGAAGGAAGGGGTTTAAAGTCATCACTCTTATTCCCTGATGAGAAATCCATCACCTCGTGGTCATCTGAAGAACAGGTTTTTGAGGCAGGAGAAAATGCACAGAGGCAATAACACAGCAGATTTTAACAAGGTTTGGAAAACTATTGGAAATATTGGGAGTTAACAAGGAGGAAAG
>JAQQZR010000016.1:6170940-6186785 GCA_030068235.1 Notoglanidium macrostoma | reverse complement strand
GGGGAGAACATGCAAACTCCGCACAGAAAGGCACCCTGGGTGACCCGAGGATCGAACCCAGGACCTTCTTGCTGTGATGCAACGGTGCTAACCACCGCACCACCGTGCTGCCCCTAAGTAGCCATATAAATAAATAAATAAATATAAGGGTTAAAGAGAATATTCAAAAGAAGAACTGGGAATGACTCTATGGCTGCTTTTTTAAATTAATCACACTTCAAAGACTTAATTTTGGATAATTAAAAATTAAAATTGTGTTTTAAATATTTGGAATGAGATCAGGACCCCTTGGAAACTCCAATTCCAGACTATAATGCTGTTGACAGAAGGGCCTGATGGTCCTGAAAGTGAGGCTGAAGTAGCTTTAGTCAGGAATATACCAGCAGCATCTGGGCCACTCCACACTCCAATCGAGTTTCTCTCTTCAGTCTTCACACGCTCTCTTGTCCCACTCTTCAGAGAGCTTGTGCCGCCTTGTCACAAATCACAATCATTCTAACTCGACTCGCAGAGAAAAGTACACACTTGAGTAGAGGATCGGCTGGACTGCGTAGCCTGCGTCGCTTGATGGCTTGTTGAGCCTTTGATACCAACAAGCAATCCATTCGGCACAAAGTCCTTGAAAGGTATGCAACGGTGTGACTCTGTCAACATACTTTTTTATCATTATCTGTGATGCTTCATTCCACTGACATGTCATTCTTGATTTGTTCAACTGCTTGAAGTCAATGCTGGATATCCAACTTTGAGTTCTTTTAATATGTCCGTCATTTGTTCAGCTCTAAAAGTGGGCTGAAGTGTACTCTGAAACTTCAAAGGGAAGTTTGCTTTCTTAAAGCAGCCCATCGTTCCTTTGAGCAGTTAAATTACATAGAAAATGGCAGGTTCAGGTGTACAAATTAGAGCTGAACTTTTCAACCAGTCACATGTCAAAATGAGATCTAAACCATATTTTTGAAACATGGCTTTTCATAAACCAAAAACATAGTCTTGTGATGCGGTTAAAATTAAAATCTGCATTTCCCTGTGAAGATGCTCTCAAGAGAAAGACTATTGAAAATTTGCTTGAGTGTAATTATACTATTGTTAAATCAAGAATTTAGGATGTTCAGTTATAAAAATAAAATCTAATGAGCTCAGCCATAATCAACATTTTGGAACATTCCTCTGTAATATGCTTTTAAGTAGGGACATTTATATATAAATTTTCATACATTTAGTTCATGGAGGAGATTTTTTGGTTCTGAATATAGAGCAAACTGATTTTAAAATAGAAATAAGGAAAAAAAAAAAGATTTTCAGGGATAAATGACATGATGTGATTGTGCAAGGTGGGAGGAGCTTAAGCCTTCATGAAACTTGCTGCGTTTTAGAAAATGTCGTTGTTGCAAGTTGACAAAGACAGTAACATAGACATTTTTTTTTCTGTTGAGTTTTGATACTTTTATTACTACAGATTAAGAAAATGTTATAGATGGAATTTATCTGAAAAACTTTTTGGTTCTGACCAAAATAGTCATTTCTATCTTTGTTGTGTCCTTTTGGTATCTTTGTAATTATCTTTCTTACCTTAAGTAGTAAAAAAAAATGCACAGAAATTTAAAGAAATAAAAATATGCACAAAGATTATTTTTTTAGCTACACATGCTAGACAGAAGTGCTATCTGGACTAGCCTATTAAAATATAATGAAAAATTAAAGCTGCAAGCAGCGATGATCGGGCCCTTGCAACATCACGCGTGTTGGCGGCACCAGCGGGACTCCGCTCGACACGGCCTCCAGGCACTGGGCAAACAAGGAACATAGGAAGGCAGTGGAGGCAGCTGTGATGTATTGCATATTTCTTATTTGCTTCCTGTGTCCACTAGAAAACATGCACCAAACAAGCATTATGTTGCTATATATGAAGCAAAGATCAGACAATGCAAATTTCATGTAAATACTTCCTGAATGATTTTTTTCAGGCTGGGATTCTTATGAAACAAGTGAAGTTTTGAGTTGATTGGAGAATGTGTACTTCTTGTCTCATAACGAAACATCAGCGGCATGCTGTTTGGCAAAAACTCACAGTTTTCAAAATACATCATCATTAAGGTCTTATGGCTTTCCTGACCATGCTTGTGGTGCAGATTTGACATTGTATGTGTGAATGACAGCAATTTCTTTTTCATGGTGAAACATCGAAATTCGCCAGGCTGCCATGGACACACTATTCAATGAAAACTAAAAAGCTTTACAATTTAACATCGCACAGGTCATTAGATTACACTCACCAAATTTAATGTATGATGCCTGAAAATGGCAAAAATTGTGCATAGTCAATTCAAAATGGCTGTTTAGTTTAGGATATGATGCCAAGAGGCTTTTTTGTGTGTCTTGGGCTGTTACATCTGCCTACCAAATTTTGTATTTGAAAATAGAAGTATGTATAATTATCTATAATATAGAATTATGTAGGTGAAACGTGATGACAGGGCTGTTTCATTGAAATTTTGTAGGGGGTGGTATGGATCCAAACCTGAGGCATGTGCAAAGTTTCATGAGTTTTCAAGCATGTTTAGGCCCTCAAACATTAAACAACAATTTTAGCAAGGTCTTCGCACTAGTCAATACTTGCTCCCTAAACAGTTAGTGGATGTAACATTTTTAGTTACATTTGAAACATTTATTCTCAAGCAAGTTAAAGTTTCATCATAGCTAGGTGTAGTATCATTACCAAGTTAGCAAAGATGTGCTGAGACGAAGCTTTCCATCAGATAGCCTTATTGATTTTTAGTATTGGATAATTCAGCTCAGGATGTAAGCTGAAAACTGTGAATAGTTTCTCCTCAATCTTGCTCACCATTAACGTGAAAGACAGAAGTACCAACAACAATGTCTACTGCCTGCTGTGTGAATACGTCTGAGTACTCAACATAAGAGGTGAACCTTTTTAAAGCGATGAAGTGTCATGTTCACAAATGGTACCTATTTCTGTCAATACTAAAAGGTGTATTTTTGATGGATACCAAAATGTCCTTTTGGTATAATGAAAACAGCCTAAAAGCAGACATATCAAGACCAATCTGGATTGTCAAGCTATGATTGAGGAAATATATCTTGTAATTGGAACTGGCCGGTTATAAATCAGAAAAACACCCATCCAAAGCATGAGTCATTCTTGTTACACCCTTTCAACACACTTAACTTGCAAGACAGGCCTGAGTTGGGTTTTGTACACATATGTTTTGATGCGTCATTGTGGCTAAATTCTGGAAAACAGCCAAAAACCACCAAGTCAAAAATCAGGTTAAAAAAATTACTGCTTCACTTTTAAGACACCACAAATGTTCTTTACCAAAACAATGTGGGAATGTTTTATTAAGGCTCCTTTCTAACCTTTCTTTGGCTGTCTGCCTACAAAGATCAAGTGAAGAACCATTAGTGGTAAAAAAATAGTCAGCCTGCCTAACGCTTATAGAACATTTCTGGGTTTTCTCACACTGCCATACATTTCTAGTTTTTTTAATTAAACACGTGGAGCCATTTGGTTTTAGCATAAGAGCTTCAAAACCATCAAACACTGACTGCTAATAATAATAAGAAGGGCTTTTTCATGGATTGGATTTGCTGAAACACATTCTACAGGAAAGCCGCTATGATGGTGAAGCAGCTCTGTTTAAGATCCCCAGACTTGTATTGAAAACTGCCTCAATATGAAGAGCCCTTAAAGAAATCTGACCCTTAAAGTAAAGCTGGCCGGCTTCTTTAGATATTATGATGGAAATATTCTTCGAGGCGGCATGCTTGGCTTAGTTTAATATCCTAAATGCACTATGGAGCTTGTTTAATTTCCTCCTTAGATATGCAGCCATCCGATGCTGTCACTGTATCTGTGTGCTGCTGCTGGGTTGGGGTGGAGAATATTGCACTGGCATTGCTGAATAGCTTCTCTGTGCATGGCGCTGAGGTTTGTGTGTGTGTGTGTGTGTGTGTGTGTGTGTGTGTAAGTGAGCGTGTGAGACATGAGCATGACTCACTCTGTATTTTCTATTGACTCGACAAGCCTGCGTCATTGGCTATCTCATATGAACAAAATCCAATAGGGTAACTGTTTGCAAACGCTCTTGGCTAAGACAACTGTGCGTGTCTTAAGTATCTGTGTGTTAATATATTCCTAGATAGCTATACTTAAAATGCAGCCTTCTGGATTGTGTATCAATATGTATAGAGAATAAATAGAGAAAGCAAGACAAAGAAACAGCCTGGGTTTGTAATTCAGAATCATATTCGGGGTTTTTTGAGAACATGGGGGGTGGAGGGTTTGGACAGTGGCACAGTGTTAATCTATATTGTTGAGAAACACATTCGGTGTTCCTTTCCACATCTATGTATGAGCGACGGCAGAGCGGAGGCGTGCGGGCTGAGCCGGATCCTGAATGCCGCACTGACAATGAAGCTTGGAGGGACTTCAAGGTCACACCGCAGAGCTCTCTGTGAATGAGAGAGTGAGAGGAAGAAAAAGAGAAGGGGGGGAAGTGAAAAGAAGAGCGAGAGAGCAAAGCAAGCTGAAGGCAAAATGCCGATTCGCCATGCGATGCTTGCATATCAAGTTGCTGCCCTGTGTCCAAATTAAGAAGGCAACAGTACATCACAGTCACTGAGGCACTCATCTTTCTTGGTCTTACACTCTCCTAGCCATCTTTCCTCACATTACCCAAAACTGGGTGAGTGCAAACAAGTCAATTACAGTTTACCTAATACTGGCACAATTAGCTTGTGCACAAAGGTCCCTCCAAAAAAAGAAAAAAACAAAACAAAGAGGAATCTATTCATGGCCTAATTTGTGACTAATTTGGACCATCTGGTTTAGCAGCCCATGGAGTGACAGGTATTCCCCTTTCCTATATTATCTCGACTATTTGCTCAGACTAGTGGAGCAGAACACCCCTGTGCATCTCACTCGCTCTTTTAAATCAGCCTGACTCCACTGTTCCGGATTCCTGCCTTCCTCCCATCGACCTTCCCACAGGTAACACTCCTGGACTGAACTCAAGGCAAACAAAGCACGCTCTGTCCAGATCCATCTGAGAAAAGGGCAGCACTTTCACTGACTATTCAAGCACCATGAGCACTGCATTATGGCACTGACTGGAGGAGTTTCACAGCAGTGCTGTGTAAGGAATAAAACACTTCAGGGTGTGCTGTTTCAGGAAAATAATCAATGATGGGGTAGCGCAACATGAAGAACTGGAGTTGTGTATTTTCCAATAACAGCACCTCCTGAAGTCTTATATTTTTCTTTCAAAGATTTCAAATGTTATTATATTATTGAACAGCACATCATACTTTTTACTAGTTTGCAGTTGCACATGTTGTGGATTGTCCACAAGAAAATTCTGTTCCTGTTATCACTTATGCTATAGCAGCTTATAACACTCTAATGGTTTGTGGGACATGAGGAGACAGAAGGCAGGATGGAGACAACTCAAAGGTGTGTTATATTTTTGCTCATTTTTTCTTTTCAGCATTTTTATTACACACAACTTAGCTCTGTGCTCCTCAGCTCTCTCTTTGTTTATAGGCTTCTCTCTGAAAGCACACAAAAGACACACAAGTAAACTCCCGGTAGTCAGACGCAGGTAAGAATCATCATGCATTATCTGCTGGTTCAACTGGTCTCCTCTCTGTCCACAGTTGACGCTCAACCCCCATTGCCACATACCACCACCACCCACTCGGGCTGGAGAGCCATCCAGCCTGCAGCTGACAATACCCCATCCAACTCCCCTGCCCCCATAGAAGATGTTATCTGCCACCAACATCTGCACCCTCGGTTTGTGGATGACATCAAACTTAACTGGCTGAAGTGCCAGATACCAGTGAGTGATCCACATTTTGGCAACCTTCATGCAGTGTAGCCATTGGAATGGGGCATGATCAGAACAGCGTGTGAAAGGGCATCCCAGCAGGAAGCATTGGAGGGTGAGGACTGCCCAATTGATGGCCAGTCACTCCATCTTTATCATGCTGCCCTTGGTCTCCTCACCGAGAGCTTGCAGCTGATGGGTATGGGTAGCTCCTCCCCCTCCACCACCTAGACAAAATGGCTCCCTGCCCTCTGTCTGACATGTCAGTCTGTAAAGCAAAAGGGAGAGAAAATTCAGGTTAATGCAATAGTGGGGCCCCTCACAAAATCACTTTTACCTTGGCAAAAGCCTATTCGCATGGCTCTGTCCACTGGACTGGATCTGGACTCTGAAAAATTTATCTGAAAAATTAAGTGCAAACTTCCTATTATAGCCAGCCAGCCCCAGGAACTTCCTCACCCCATTTTTGGTCTTGGTTCTTGGGCAGGCCACAATCACAGCTGTCTTATCAAATTGGGGATGCAGCTGCCCATGGCCCAAGTGGAAGCCCAGATACCATATTTCCACCCACACTTCTTTAGGATTGGTGTGAGTCCCACCCATCTGAATTATCTCAGAACAGCCCTCAGATGTTGTAAATGCCATTGCCAATCATTAATATAAATGATTATATAGTCTAAATATGAAGCGGCATATGCACTGTGCCAACATAATATTCTGTCCATGAGACATTGAAACATCACTGGGGCACCAAACAACCCAAATGGAAGGGTGACAAATTGGTGTAACCCAAACAGAGTGGAAAGGCAGTTTTTTTTTCAGGATATTGTAGTCAAGGGAATGCACCAATACCTCTTGGCTAAATCCATTGTTGAATGGAAATGAACTGCACCTAACCAATCAAGCACTTCATCAATGTCAGGCATCAGATATGTGTCAGATTTAGACACTGCATTGTCTTTTCTGAATTCCAAACTAAAACAAATTCTCCCTTGTTAATTGCCTTAGTGTGTGGAGTTTTGCTCTCAGGTCAAGAATGTACTGAATTTGGCTTTTATTGTTAGGAAGTCCCTCCTCCCATTTTTCTCTAATGATGTCTAAGATGCCACAGGGCCTGACCCCATACAGTAATTCGAACAGGAAAATCCCCTTGGAGGCTTGCAGGACCTCTCATACTGCAAATTGTAGTGGTCCAAGCCACTTATCCCAATTCCAAACATTATTGTGATCTAACTTACGGGTAATGTTTTTAAGCATTTGATTAAATCATTCGACCAGCCCATCTGTCTGTGGATGGTAAACACTGGCACGAATCGATTTATTCCTTAATAATTCATACAGTTTGCAAAGAGTGTGTGACATAAAGATAGTGCCCTGGTAGGTCAGGATCTCTTCCAAGATCCCAACTTGGGGGATAACTCAGAAGCAGCACCACTTCTGGGCATTATGTTGTGTACTCCACTAAAATTAACACAAAGCGATGCCCTCTTACAGTCTGGTCTAATGGTCCAATGAGTTCCATGCTAATTCTTTCAAAAGGGACTTTGATTAATGGAAGAGCATGCAATGGTGCTTTTGGGGTGGCTGCGAGATTCACCAGCTGACATTCGCAACATGTCACACACATGTCATGTTCCCACTTGAACAGGGAAGGATTGCAGCATGTCCGGAATCCGGATCGTTATTCCCACTTCCATGAGGGAACGCTGATCCTGGAACTGTCTGGTTTTCTTGCAATACCTGCAAACCTGCCCAGGTTTTGATGAACTACTTAGCTCCACTTGGTTGACGAAATGTTCAATGTTGTGCTCCTCTGCCAGCAGCAACCTTTTACAGGCATCTCAGAACTGTTGGGCGAATACAAACAAGCAGCTAAGCTTGCTGAAGGTCAGTGAGCAGAAGCACTGATGATGCTGTTGGGGAAGCAGGCAAACTGTTGCAAAATAGCCAACTTTAGGTGTGGGAATTCTAGTAAATTTCTGCCTGGGAGCTGTTGGGCCGAAAGCTGTGCTTTCCCCGACACTGGCAGCAATAAGCAGACAGCCCACTGCAATGCTGGCCACTCCCACACTGTTGTGACACACTCAAAGGGTTAGATGAACATGGTCATAATGTGGACTCATCATGGTGAGCATGATGCGGGGTAGGGCCTTCGTGGCCAAGAGGCTGCTGTGGGAGTACCCGCTGGCTAGACCAGGCTACAGAGCACCCACTGATTCTTCACCTGGGCCTGGAGAAGAGCCAGGAAGCTCTGCCCCTGCTCCATGTTAAGCGCAAACTACAGCCTGATGTCAGGTTTGGTGGATGCTGGGTCTGGACAACCTCGCAAAATACTCTACCCTGAGGATTTTCCAATGGCTGAAAACTTACAAAGCACTGACACTAAAGACTCCTTCCATAATTAGTCAATAAAGGTCTCCATACAGATGTTTTCACCATGTCAACAATTTAAATTTTTTTTCCTATGTTTAATAACGACACTTTCATTTGTGTCCTATTGGCTTAGATGACAAACCTAAGATTTGATTTACAGCCAGCATTACTCTCAGAGTCATGCTGTTATACAAAATTAATCAACAATTCTTCAGCACTGTGGTTCTGTTTTGAAAAGGTGCTGCATTTTTCATTTCTTTATTTAATTTTCCCTGGAATGAGACTGAAAGACAGGTTTTATCCTTCAGATATTGCTTAACTTTGAAAAGTGCGTTACTATTGTTCAGGCTCTATTTAGAGGCAATTTGTTGAAATTTCCAAAGGCACTCCAGAGGCTCTTTTTTTTTAAATAACGTGCCTGGATTGTTGATAATTGCTCCAAACGTAGCACGGCTGATAGCGAAGCACCAGGGGAGCCCAGAGAGATATCAGTTGCTGTTCTCAGTCAAACAGTAAATAGTTGATGGCAAACGCCTGATAGTCTGGCTCCTGATAGAGTCTACTGTCTCACATTATCAGTCACAATTAGCTCACCAAATTATATTCCTGGGTATATTCAGGAACTATTTTCCCCCCATCAAAATCTATTTGTGTCTCAAGGCACGGGACAGATTGGGACGAGTGACTGGAACGCTTGAGTATGAGCATTGCTTTATGAACACATACCCAAGCTACCCTTAAGAGAGGCACTCTAGAAAGGCAACAGGGTCATGAAAAGACATTCCGCAGAGTATAAAATCACTAAGCCTCGATTTTTTTTCTATCTCATGGCGAGCAATTTAAGCCGCACATTCCCAGCTTAACCCGGGAAAGCTTAAAATGTTCTTAAAGCAGTGTGAGAGTCATAATTAAATGTTTCCCCTGACATTTTTCATGTGTTCACTTTTCCTAGGACTCTACAATTAATCATAATTTAATGTCAAATGGATATGCTCCTTTGGCTGCTGTGCGTAATTGAGCATTACTCAGATTCTCTGAAGGTCCTGGTATGTATGAAAGGAAGATACACATCACCCTGACTCTTGTACACCACTGTTTTGAATCACACTGCCAGAAATCAGCTATGCCCAGGCTGTAACCCTATGATTAATTGCACCTTGCTGGAAAGATTACCGTGCAAGGATATTAATAATACCAGGTTTGCTTCTTTTAAAGATTAGTAACAGGCAGGGAAAGAGAAGCAGCTCGGAGGTTGAATCAGTTCCCACTTGCTTTTTTATAGGGTTCCTTATCTAGCCAGCAGCTGCTTTGTAGTTATTTCATGAAGATTGCTATGGTGGGCTCAGCAGGGCTTAACCTCAAATCACCTGTGAAGAAAGCTAATTTTCAGCCATGCATTAAAAAAATATGGCCAACATACAATGCAGCCTACTTTCCAACTCTTCTTTTTTTCCATTGAATAAGAGGACAGTTTAAACAGTTTGAACCACAAAGTAGAAAGAAAGAAAAGTTTGGTTCCATGCCAACTTCGTTTCATTCATAAGAATCCACACAAAGACAACTGTTAATGTCATTCCTAATCACAGATTATAAAAATAGCCTTGCTTGCTAGGAATTTGGTGTGTAACCAATTTTTGGCTTAAAGTTGATTATATTTGAGCATTTTCAAACTTGCTTGATGGGGTTACTTTTATAGCGTTTTTGTGACTTTCCTACAGTCAAGTGATTTACTGATTTGGCTATGCTCCTACTGAAACAGCTGTTACTAATGACCCCCTGTAGGAGTGTAATAACGCCTTCTGGTGCTTCGAGGCAAATTCCCTCATTTTCCTCATCGTCTGTTGTTCATCTTGAAGAAAATCAAAGGAAATGCACCACAATTGGCCCCCGAGGGGAGTGTGAGGTCTGCAAGGTAAGGAACAAAACCTTCAATCTTCATGCTCCTGTTATTGAAGCTGCTGCATGCAGAATTTTAGCCACTCTCGAAAAGAGAAAGAAAATTATCTTGGTCATGCAGGCTAAAAATCAGACCAAGTTATAACGATTTGAGGTGTACAGAATGGCAGAAGAGACTGGCATGTGACAGGTGCCACAGATCAGAGAACCACGGAAAACTCAACAAAAAAAGATGCTGAGATGTGTACCAAAACATTACGATCCAGCAAAATGAGTCAAAGTGACCCTTGTGGGGATGTTTGGCCGGCCCTCACAAAGAAAACTGTTTTAACTCGCTGAGGTTAGGATTAGTATTAGGTGTAAGCATTGAATTTAATTAGCTGCATTAATATTTATGTCAACAGAAAGTCTTCCCAAGGATTGTAAGACAAATGTGTGTATAATATAAACAAAAACAAGGGTCACTGTGACTCAGTTTGCTGGATCGAGGTACAAATTTTTCATGAAAAAATATGTACTAGGCGTGTAATGCAAGGACACTATCTGTATCTGTTTAGCGTTTCAAATAGCTGCCTCTGTATTTGGATCGAAACAAGAAGTGGGCATGGGATTAACTGGAAGAGTAATAGCAAGTAAAACTGGAAAAAACTGCCTACATTGCCATGTTTACGTTTGTTTACCTTGCCATGCGTCTGTGTTTTGGTCCTGTCTCCACTCCAGTTCCATCACTGGTCTGTTACCTAATGTGTGCACCTGTTCTGAGCTCATCCCTTTTGTTTGTTTTTCCCATTAGCTTGTCCTAATACACCATCATGTTCCTTTGTTTCATTGCAAAGTCCCGTTCACTGCAGTGTGCATTACTGAGCCTCATGTTCCCACATTCCCTGTTCTTTGTTTCCAGTTTTACCTCAACGCTTAGACCCTTGCCTGTTGATGGAGAATCCATGGTTATGGATATACCTGTAGTTTTACTATCTGCCTATATCTTGCCCCTTACTATGTTTCATGACCTTAAGATTCTTGGATTCGCTTCTAAAATAACGAAGACCTCGATTTTACACGTGTAAACGTACTGGCTACCTCAGATTAGCATGCTACTCTTCTAAATTGGAAGTTGGAATACTTGTGCAATACTTGTACTTTGCTACACGAAGCATGCATTTTTACTTCGAGGCATGAGTTTTCAAGACATAACATTGTTATGATGCCACCAAGTTTTGTTTATGGTTAGCACGTATATTAATTATGAAAGATTGCGACATATAGCCTGTAACCTTAGCAGTGTTATTCCTGTCTCGCGGAGATTTGTAGTTTTTTCAGATTATAACCTCAATCCCATAGGTGGGCTCAAAGTGCAATTTGTACTTTTGACAGTGGTGTAAAAGTGAATTACACTCTGAAACTGTAGGGAGAGCCCAAGAGCAAAAAAATACCAATTCTCACATAACCAGGCTTTAATTAGTATGAGAGGGAGTCAAATGACTCAACCTCAGAAGTGTGACAAATTGCAAATTAAAGACTGTACAAAGCTGTAATTTACATACATCACTGGAATCAACGATGCAAATTTTTTTAAAAATCCATTAGCTTTTCAGAATGAACCATTTTTAAAACTGACCCTGTTTCAAAATGTACAGTGTGAAACGATATTTCTGAACTGTATTTATTGTGCAGTCATTATTTCTATTTGTACCTGCCTGAGATATTTTTGAAAAAATACATTTCCCAAAAACTAGTAGCCTAATGTAAACCTCCACAACCTGGACCAAGCAGCTACTAAGGATAAATGAAATAACATTGTAAATGTATCGCATGTTTATAAGCATGGTGTTTGTTCTGATGCTAAAACTTTAGTCAACTTTAGTCAACCAAATTTCCTACAGTAAAAATAATAGCATGCCTTCTATTTTTTCCTACTATGTACCTAAAATATATTAGTATTCTGAACTGTTCTTCTCATTGACCTGTTTCACCCAAGTGGACAGACTGCAGCCAGTAATAAGTAAAACTAAAGGGAAATCCGATGATGTACTAAGAATCATATGATTACTGTTTTATTGATGATTTGAGGGTCAGTGACTTCACCAATAAATTGAGTCATCCAGATAACGTGTAAGAGTCATTACCTCTCGAGACCAGAAATTTACTTCATGCTAAAAGTTCAGCAGCATTATTTTCCAGCTGAGATGACAGCAAGATTATACTTTGACCTTGTCGATGTCCCCATGGCTGCCATAAGCAACACTGCCATGTGCACCGTTCACAACAATCCCTTTGTCTATTTTTTCTTTTACTTTGATTATCGTCATGCTCAGACTTGAAGATAATGGAATGTGAACACGAACTCCAGGAGAGAATCATCATGTATTGGTTTACTGCTGAATCAATGGCCTTTTTTCATTCAGGCTCATGCGAACGCCTGCTTCCTGTGACATTGAGAGCTGCCGGTGCATGCATCAGTGAGCCAGCCATCTCTTGGTAAACACAAATCTGAATGTGGCATCGCTAGCTCTGCAAATGCTCAGCTCTATTGATTTGCCATTAGTGTCCATCTTGCTGGATTTTTATTTTTTTATTTTTCCAAAGCAAATACTTGAGTGTTGACTTGGTGACTGGTTCTGCTTTAGGTGCAATGTTTTGGAATGGAGGATGAGATGGCGTAAGGATATCTGTGCAAACGATACCCATATTTCTAATCAAACATGCAGGCTTGTATTTGCATATATGCTCCAGCAAGTTACACAGTAAAATCCCGAAGAGCAAATTAGCTGTTACAATGTGTGTCTAGTCAGCCTAGAGTTTTCTCAGATACATTTTCTATAGGCGCTATTACTTGCAGGTCTTAAATAGTAATTATCCTGAGATTGCATTTCAGGTCAGTGGTTATCATGATGCATGACATTTTGCCCGTGAGACCCATGATATGTCTCAATTTACATGAACACTCATACTGTTTGTAGGGCACCAATTTCAAAATATCCTTCAATGAACACTATTAAGGTTTTGCTCCTTGTCAGTTGCCAAGTCAGTTTCAACCATTGTCTGCAATCTTATCATGTGTCTGCTCAAAATAAAGACGTATCTGAATCCCCATTCCAAACCTTTCAATCTACCTACAAGTGATTCAACCCCCATTCACATCCAAATTTTATTTTTGAAAATGTAGCTTGTTGAATCCACCAATCTAGTTGTAAAACCATTCGGCAAAAGGAGATTTTGGATAAGAACCGGGTGAACACTATACTCAAGTGTAACCTGAATCAGTACACTCATCTCATCATCACTCTACACTTACATATCTTTATATTTGCCCTTTTTGTTCATATCTCTAAATATGCATGCTTTAAACGTTATTCTTGTTGTTTTACATAACAGTTTATGAAATATTGCCACCAACTAATTCACTGGCCTTCAACTCTACACCTGCATATTTCAAATATCTGTTGGCGGTGATTCGTGCTTTTCTTCTTCTGTATGGTCAGCCGAGTATTGAGAGCACTCATGTTTGACAGGAGATGCTTTATGGTCTACGTGTGACTCATAAAAACAGTGGAGATGAACTGGAGAGTAACAATGCAGGGTTTATTCTTGGAAATCGATAATCATGTGTGGGTTTGTTGGCTGAGTCAGAAGTATAGCTCTGTCAAACAGTTACATTATGTGAAATTGGTTGCTCATTAATGGTCAGGTTATACCAATTTAGACCACATTTTGATCCACAGAACAAACAGCCTGAGGAGGAAAAGTAAGGATAATTCTTGGTTAGGGTTGCCAGTGGGAAACTCCTCCTGTTGGCTAAACATTCTCTCCAGACTTGTCAAAGCAAGGCATCAGATTTGGACAGCAGTCTGCTCGGCTCCGAAGTGACACCATTGGATTTAAGGCTCGACTCATTCTTCCTCTCGGAGATGTACATACTTCTCTCTCCGAGCTTACAGTGCACTTTGTCTGGCTAGGGAATTTACTGCCGAGTGCTCCAGTGTGTAACAAGCATTAAAGAAGTAGCCCAGACAAGTGCTGATTTGTAGGACTAGCTAGACAGACAGTATTGTTCAGAAAAAAAATGAACTGGGGGGAAGGGAGGTGAGGCATTTTCTTGGACGCAGCGACACAATCGGGAACTGTGACATAAAAGGCCAGGGAAGTGCAGACCTGTCAGCACATCTAAATAACAATAACCACCCAATAGTGGCTTGGGCCTTGTGGCATTCAGCCAATCTCTCCTCACTTTGCAATTACAAAGAGCTCCAGGCTCTGGGTAATCGCCATTGATCTCCGTCAGCCTGGCCAAATGTCATCGATTCAGTTTGGGAAGACTCTTGGGGCTGGAGGAGAAGAAAGACTGGAATGTTGGAACCCTTCACTTTAATTGTCCCTATGTCCCATGCTATTGAAGATCGCAGGCTCGGGTGCAACTTAGTTGTTGGCACAGTTCCTGAAATGAGTTACAGTGGTTCTCGATCCTTATTTTGTGATCCACAAGGTTTTAGATAGCTGTGAGTGAGCAGCCTTGGGTCATGGCAAAGGTCGTACTGGTGCCTCCCAGATCCAGAACATGGTCCACCACTTTGATCACCTGTCAATTCATTCACAAGCTAGCTCTCCCTTATCTTATTACAGCTACAAAACAGGCAGGGTTAGGGCTAATAAGTGCATCCTCTGAGATGAGTGAAGACAGCCAACCACATCATTTTTTAGAACTGCTGCTCATGCTGCATCACAGGGCAGCATTAAGCACACTTACAGTTAAGCTCTAGCTGCCCTTTTCCAGAAAGGCCAATTTTGCTTCCTTGGCTCCTGGCAATGGATGGCTGTGAGATCATCAGGATTCAAACTTGCAGGATCCTGACAGTAGTGTACAGTGTGCTTTTAATTTGGAATTGCTTTCTTTTTCTTTTGCAAGGACTGAAATAGTGAAACGTTTTTGTTTTTGCATATTTCATCACTTGTGTGCAAGTGTGTTCTTGCAAAAGGAAATAGGCTTGATAAATTTCAAAACACAGATTTAGTGAGAGCTTAAATAAATTAATAGCCTTGTCACTAATGTCCTATGACATATAACCTGACATATAACCAACATAATGGAATTCTGCAGCTGCTGCTAGTGCTGTCTCCACTCAAAAGCTACATAAAACTCCTAACAGCCCGAAAGTAAACTGTAGCAGTTCACAAAACTGCATATTGCACCCGATATTTTTGAAACTTCATTAATTTCACTGACAATCCTGGAGGTGAAATTGCATCAGTTTCCCTATAGGCATTAATTTGTATTCTTATTGCAGTGTGCCCAGCTGGCAAGCAAACCCCATAGTTCAGCTGAAAGTAGCTCCAAGGACACATGCATCTAAGACGACTACAAGCCAATTATTCTCATTTCATATGTAAACATAATAAATAGCTGCATGAAACACAAAGTGCTAAGTGCCCAGCTTCTTGAGTTGAAAGTTTACTCTACAGCATGTGACAAGAGCTAGCTCTTTCTGAAGACAACCAATTATTGTGCTAAGCTAAGCAATTTTTCCCCCTATCTTCAGAACGCACACATAGAGTAAATGTAGTCTTGATGAATTAACTCTTGGTCAATAAAAAAAGAACAGATTAAATTGCTCAAATGTTAAATTAGCCCTGTATGGGCTCCTTGAATGCTTACAGTAAGTGTGTGTGTGTGTGTGTGTGTGTGTGTGTGTGTGTGTGTGTGTGTGTGTGTGTGTGTGTGTGTGTGTGTGT
>JAQQZR010000016.1:6144849-6162754 GCA_030068235.1 Notoglanidium macrostoma | reverse complement strand
CTGCCCAGGGTGTACCCCGCCTCTCACCCGAAGATGCTGAGATTGGCTCCAGCTTCCCCGCGACCCAGACGGATAAACCAGTATAGATGATGGACGGATGGATGGTAAATGTAATATCGGTGGGACAGCAATGCCACGCCAAAAGCGGAATCACCCATGAATTCTCTGCTTATCTGTATTTGTGCATTGTCTATTCAATCTGAATAATATATATTCTGAATAATAATATATATAGGGTTACACATCCATTCCTTATTCTGGTAAACATACAGTATGTAGCACATGACAACAGTCACTTACCACATGATAAGAAATCTAATAGTAAATGTATGCATGTTCATGAAATTATATTAGTTTGATGAATCTGGTGTTGAAACCATTCAATGAGCCACCAGAGGTTCAAGTGACGTTACATCATATCCCTTATCATCATTAACATCGCTGGAGAAACCCAGTGAAGTAGCTAAGCTTTTACCTCAGGATTATTATTTTTCCATTTACGCCTCATCTTTTTTTTTAAATATTGCCTCGGTACAATTTTCCATCATATGTTCAAGTGCATCACTTATGGACTAACCAAACAAATCAGCTATTCGCAGACACGTTGTATATAAGGTGTTGAATTTTTAGTTCCGGCTGTAAAGTAGTTCTGGCTGTAACGTGAACGATAGGTTTAAATTAATTCTGACAAGTTATTGTTTCCATGGCAACAGCTCATGCACAGGGATGGTGGACACGCCACGTAATCTAAGACTAATAATAAATGGATTTAAAAAAAAAAACATGTTGTTTAACAAAGTAAAACATATAATCATTGATGTGGTGACATTTTCAGGAGACATTTATTTAACGTTTATGGAAGCAGTCTCAGTTGAAAGGGCGCTTGTAATAGGGTGGTTGTTGGGGGTTGTGGCATTCCGTTGGCATTTTGTGTTATATCACACCCCCCTACCCTGTGTGCATTGTTTTTGTCTAACAGCACGGTGTGTTGTGTGTTACTCCTTATGTTAAAAGTCTCATTGCTGCCAGGGTTTAGTTCTAAACTTCAGCTCAGTTCAGTGATAGTGAGAGTTTCCATGTGGTTCACTCTGGGTTCTCTGGTTTCCTCCCATGTCTTAAAAGCATGCCAGAAGGACGATTGTCTATGCTAAATTGCCCCTAGAGTAGCCAGTAGGCTACAGTGGACTAGCATCCTCTCCAGGGTGTATTCCTGCTTTACCCCCGGTGGTCCTGAGAGAGGCTCGGATCCACCGTAACCATGGCCAGGATAAAGCAGTTATTAAAGAAGAATGGATGAATTAATTTTTTACCAGTTAGATTCTTTGTCTTAGTCTCTCATGCTGTATAAGTTGTATACAATTATTTGAAGCTCAATTTGAAGCTCAATTTAGGTTTAATCTGACTCAAATTATGCCACTCATATATAATATATGATAATAAATATTCATAATTAACATGGTCTCCTACTGTTTAATGTCTCTCGTTGCTTATAGACTCGTCATAACGCTGAGTGCTCTAGGATCTGAATTGCTTCGAATGCTACATGTGATCAGCTACCCACAGAGATATGAGAAATATGTTAATAACTGTGCTGCGTATGACTTCCTGATGCAACATCAAGAAAGCAGGGGAAAGAAAACCACCTACCTCAACATACTGTGATTAATATGTTGTTTAAAAATTACACATCAGGGTATAGAGTGGAATATTCAGTGTTTCGGGGTGTTTATGTTGCAGGCTTGGGCGACTGATATTCCTAAACAACTGCTATTGTGAAGCAGTAAAGAAGAAGTGTATAGAGGGATGTCGTGATTTGAAATTGGAAGAAGTTTCATCCTTAACATTGTGATATACTGGCAAACTTTGTTTTTGCCAAAAAAAAAGTTATTTCTAAGCGCAGCACCTCAGGAAATCTCCATTATGCGATTTCTGAAAATCGTCGTACTTTTTCGTTTTCTTTTTATATTTATTTCAAAGTATATCTATTCTTTTATATCTATATTTATAGTAATATTCAACAAATAAGTATTTTTTTTTAATATTTTTTTGTTTTGCATTTAATAAATCTTGTTTGATAATGGGATGATATACCACAAAAAAATTTTATAACAAACTATTCAGGGACACCGAAAAAGTGGAATATGTGGTCATACTTAAATAAACATATTGCATGTAGTTTACATAAAAATATTATGTTTCTCATCAAAATGTGTAATATAATTAATATAAACAAATTTCTTATTTCTGGATTGAATTGTGTACAGTGAGCATGAGTCATACAATATAAAATAAATATACAGAATAAATAAAACTTTTATATAGAATTAAATATATAGAATAAATAAAACTGTATTAAAATAACCCTCAAATAACCCAACCCTTCCTCATACCTTTAACCGTTCATAACTTTTCATACACATGCCCATTCATACAAATTTGTATGTCTGTGTTGGTCATATTTCCAGGAAAAAATAAGAATTTTGCCATTCTTACACATTAGTGCTTTTCTGTCTGCTGAGATTGCGTTGCGATTATAGCCTTTATTATCCGCTCTGCTTATTCATCACATTTTCCGTAGCACTACTGAAGCAATACTCTTAAATTCCCAATTCCACAGAGGAGGAAGTTCACAAACTAGATCAACAGGCTGCAAAAAGAAATGAAACTATATTTAAAAAAAATGATACAAGCAATATATGGTGCAAAAAAGAAGTGACTGTGTTATAATTGAATCCTTACATGCAATATAAAAGCTGCTTCCAAATTGACCCAGTACGTACACAAAAACAAATATTTCCGAATTATCTTATAGTTCTGCACCCATTTTAATGTGTACGTACACACAGTGGTTAAAAAAATAACCAATTAACTATTTAACATTTTTAAGCACCTAGCATTGACTATGGGTCAAGAAATCATAAGCACTTTTTATGAGAGAACTTAAAATGAATTTATAGGAAATTTATGTATAGCCATATATGTACAGTACACTGTATTGTTTTATAGCGTATATGACCTGATCTGTGCTTTTTTTTTAAAGAAGATAAACAGTAAACTTTAATTGTACAGACTCTCCTTCACTTACCCCCCACCCGCAACACACGCACACGTCTGTATGGTTTCCTCTGGGTAATCTGGTTTCTTCCCGCAGCCCACAGACATGCAGATTAGGTCAACTGGCTACTCTAAATTGCCCATAGGTGTGAATGTGAGTGTGAATGGTTGTTCATCTACCTGTGTTAGCCCTACAATAGATTGGCGACCTGCCCAGGGTGTACCCTTCGGCTCACCCAAAGCCAGTTGGGATTGGCTCCAGTTTCCCCGTGACCCTTAACAGATAAGTGGCATAGATAATGGATGGATACAAAAAGGAAACTTTGACTACAACCTTGATCAGAGACACAAAACCCAAAGCATTAAAAATGTATGCCACTTCTCACTGAAGCTGCACACTCTGACTTGGAGCTTTCTGCAGTTAATTAAATAAAAGGAAGGAAGTTTGCATCTTTTTTCGATTTAGACTCCAATAATCTTTGACCTTGAGAGGCTTAATTATTTAAAAATAAATAAATCAATCAATCAATGAAGGGTGAACCGGACAAATCCAGCTCCATTTCACACAGGAAACACACGGCGAGTGTTATGAAATTAAAAGACTCCATGTATACAATCTTGTGAAACGCTACAAAATCTGTGAAGTAATGCATGCTGATAAGATCACAGACAATCAGTGCTAATTCTAAAGCGCCAGTGAGATTATTGAACAACTTGAGCAGTCCAGAAGGTCAAACTGAATGCATAGTGTACTATTATCGATTACCCAGACTTCTGTCTCATTGATTGCTTTTTGTGAGCGAACTTACAGGGAACAAGTAGCAAAAAGACTCAAGAAACATTTTTCAATATAGTAAAATAGTCTTGTAAATTAAAAAAAAAAACCTCATACGTCTTGATTTTTTTTTATTTACAATGATATTCCTACTGTGCAAGTCTTGTATTTGTTTTCTTACATAATACTCTGTGTGTGTGTGTCCTCCCACGGTGCAGAAATAATATCTACACTTAATCCCATATGGACCGCTGAAGATAGAACAGCTGAGCAGATGATCATGGTCTCATATAGAGTGATCTGGTTATTCTGTCTACTTGAGTTTTGGAGTAAAGAAGCAAGCTACAATATAATAGAATTAGAAGTTAATGACATATATTTATTGAGAAATGAGAATATCTGTTGTTGTGATCAGAATCAGAACCCTTTTATTCACCATATACAGTATATTTACATGTATTAGGATTTTTTTTGGCCACAACGTGATACATTCAACATAGTGTACAACACACAACACAATTACATGTATATCCTAATGCACACGTATACAAATATTGCACCTTAAACAGAAATGATAGGCATTACTCAAATATTTCCCACATGGTGTTGACACTTGTCATGATGCACACATTTGTGCCCCTACCTTACAAAACCAGTCACATGGGTCAGCCTCAAACCTGAGTTATTGTGTTTTTATGAAAGGCAAGTTAAAAAGCTTTCTGCAGTATTTTTTTTTAACTACATAAGTATAAATACTCATGATCAATATATACATAGATTAACATATTATAAAACACAAAATGTGGTTAACCAAAATTCACACCAATGGTGCAAGGACATTACGGACATTCTAATGATTTATTTAAGCCTAATTTTTTTAATTAATGTTTTACTGTAAATGTATAATTTGTGTAACAGGGTTGTATTGTAATAACGACCTCATTAGTCAATATTACAAAATCAGTGTTAATAAAGAAAGAAAAATCAGAGAACTTAGTATTTCCTCTTCCCATTATCTTTATGAAATTCAGATGATGCAACTTCCTGTTGAACTTGGGGAATATTCCAGATATTTCATAGGGATTCTGAACAGGGCTGAGTGCGTATAGCGAGACACTAAAACTAACATTTTTCATAATGGATGATTCAGGCATGAGATGTTAAATGGACTCACACATTAATGCAAAAATAATGCAATTAGTGAGGCATTTAATGAGCTATAGTGTACTTGTTAATATTTCAACTTATTTATCTGATACATGATTATAGGTTGTTGTGAAGGACACTTTGTTTAAAACGTACCTTACCGTTATTTTAAATACATATTTGTAAAACATTTTATCACCGGGAACCAAATGGTACCCCAAACAACTTCATTTTCTTTGTGCTTTAATGTCATTCTTCAACTTGACAGCAGACCTTCTTTATTCCCAATCCGGACACTTGTAAACTATGCAGTCTCTTGAGCAGAATCCCAAGGAGCTTGCAATGCCATTGCTTTTTTCACCCATTTCCATCATTTTTAATACCTTAAGTGCAAAAACAAATAGGATTTGAAGCCCCGTGAACATGAAGGCTCTTGGGGACATTGCTTTGTCCCTTTAAATTAAACACACGTCAATGGTTTTCCTTCAATGTATAACAATGCTGAGCTGCATGCTGTATACCTCTCATCTCATGAATCATGAATCACTGTTTAATAATCCTAATCAACCAGGCCAGAGTTAGCTGGATGTCTGTAATTCTATACAAGTGACTGGAAGGTTCTGACTTCAAATCCCAAAGATGTTTAGATTGTAAACTGCCTTCTGAGTTGTTTTGGAAAGTGTCTGTTCCACATCATTGATTATCTTCCAATAACAGCACAACATTCATTTTTTTCCTCTTATACCCTAGCAATTTGCCCTTTTTTATTAACTAACGATTGAATTGTTAGCTGCTTAATTACGTTTAAAAGAAGTTAAGTCCTGCTATTACTTCTGCTATAGTAGCTATAAACAGCTGTTCCCTTTCTTTTTTTTCTCTCTCTTTTTCTTAAAGTTAATGCAACAAAATAATCACAGATTGTCCTGATACCCGCAAGCATTCCCATTAAGGTAAAAAAATGACTGTTACAAAGCACTGACACTGGAGACTCCTACCGTACATGTTTAACAAATGTTTCTTTACAGACCCTATCAATAGTGATCAATAATCCTTTTAAAAATCCATTTATTATTGCTCTTATGTGGAGCATTCGCCATACAAGTCTCTGTGAAACAGCTGTTACTATCGAAACAATAATGAATTAGAACCAGCCCTTTAATGTAAACCTGTTATTTGACGACGCCTTTCCGACCAATCGGAACAGAGAACGCAATAGCGCTGTGGCATCATAGAGTAATCCAGTAACTGATTAAAAGATTGGCTTGCCGATTTCTGCTCTGCAGATTTCCTTTGAACTTTCAAGATGCACCTCCAAGAGCATCTGAACATCAATACGAAAACATCCTCAGCCCCATGCGCTTTGTGTGTTGAAGCACTATGTTTACAGAATGTCTCTATGTAAATCAATGTATAGTATAAACCAATATACATTTGTCCATTCATGTCACTCTGTTCCTGTCAGGACTTTATCTGGAGTGGAAGCACATATACCACATCACAGCTGAATTCACAAATCTGATTGGTTAGAAATTGTGCATTATTTTTGTATAACAGCGCTGCTAAGACAGTCATTCTGGCTGTAACATGAACAAATGGTTTATAATAATTTTCTTGTTCTAATGCACTATTGTCTCCATAGTAACGACGCGTACAAGGGACTCGGACACTATATAATCTAAGACTAATAATAGACATGTTGTTTAACAAGAAATATGTAATTGTTAATGAGGTGAAGGTTTTTTTTTTGTTAGGAGACATTTATTAAACATTAATGGAAGGAGTCTCAGGTGTCAGCACTTTGTAATAGTCGTGCTTCGTGGTTTTCCAGCAGAAGAAAATCTTCAGGTGGATATGTTTTCTGGTTTCCGCATAAAATGGCAAGCTGAGAGAGCGAGAGAGAGAGGGAGAGAGAGAGAGAGAGAGATGCTGATGAAGGAATGACCATTTATCGCTGTTAATACATAAGGGATTACAGAAATTAACATATCCAACGGATATTCCACAACATCCATCCATCCATTATCTATAGCGCTTTATCCGTCTGGGTCGCGGGGGAAGCTGGAGCCAATCCCAGCATCTTCGGGCGAGAGGCGGGGTACACCCTGGGCAGGTCGCCAGTCCACCACAGGGCTATTCCACAACATTAAATCTTAAATATAAACCGATGACATGCCATTCATTATAGAATAGCACACTCCAGATTATGCAGTTATATGAAAATAATCTACTTTGGGGTGTTGAAGGCGCTCTGCTACATGTTGTGCTGAATCACACCACCTCATCCTTTATTATTTTCATAAACCGCACAGTCTGTCGTGAGTTATTCCTAATTTAATCCACTAATCAGGTTTATTTGTCGCTACTTCTGTTCAGTTGGTGAATACTTCTGCAGCTGATATGACTGACAAACATTTACCTGCTTGTAAATTGCATTGGATTGCATTGGAAGTGCCTGCCAAATGAATATGAAAGTATAAAATTGCTGAGTGGAAGATCACTGAATTATTGATTGCTGCTGCCCATTAGATAACATCAGCTAGGTTACAGGGATCAAGCATATTCAAATTCATATAAGAGTCCAAGTGACAGGTCCATCCGAAGTGAGTCTTAACATACAGTATTAGATTTTTCAAACGTGTTGTTTTACATGACATCAGCACTTCAGGAATCCTACATCAATCAACTGTTTACATTTTGAGACTATATATCCTGTAACTGGGATCTTAGACACAGTTGAGGAAAGTTGACCTTATTAAAGATTACCCTTATTGATCTATCATCACCCGGGCTTTCTTTAGGATGGCCAGTTTCATACCCAGCAATATCGATCGCTAAGATAGAAGTCTTTGGAATCGACCTGCGTGTCGGTGAGGGAGAACGAGTGTTTTATCAGTAGGAACAGGGTTTCAGATACTTGAATTGATTGACGTGTTTGTGTTGTATGGCACTTCTACACTAACCAATTTTGCCACTTTTTTAGCTGCGCTGATCTTCTGCTGTTTCTTCTATTTCTCAGTGTAGATGACCGTGCTTATAGCTTTCAGCCACACTCACAAAACTTCTTTTAAATCATTTGTCCTTCTGTGTGCATGAATATATCCTAAATCAGCACACTAAAACTGCAGAGCAAGTGTAGATAGTTTCTCTGACGGTACAGACTCACCAACACTGGACAGGTGGAGACAAGTCCAGGTGATTTTTTTGCCTAATCTTTAACTGTCCAGATTGAGTGAGTTTGTGCCCATGATAGCCTCGGATTGCTGTTCTTTGTTGACAGGGGTGGAACCTGCTGTGGTCTTCTACTGTTGCAGTCCATCCACCTCAAGGCTCAATGCATTGTGCATGCTCATCATAATGCTTTTCTGCTCATCACAGTTGTAAAGAGGGATTATATGAGTTACTACATCCTTCCTGGCAGTTCGAACCAGTCTGAAATACTTAAACCAGTCCTTCTGGTAGCAACATCCATGCCACGGTTAAAGACACAGAGCTCACACTTTTTCTTCATTCTAATGTTTATTACATTAAATGAAGCTCTTGATCTGCATGGTGATGCATATATGCACTGCATTGCTGATATATGACTGGCTGATTAGAGAACTGCATAAATGAGCAGGTGTACAGGTGTTCCTATTTAAGTGATGGTATATGTGGCATGCTTCAAGGTTTGGTCCTTCAGCCAGTATTGTTTTCTATGTATACGTTCGCTTTTATCAATCATTAAAATACATAATGTTAGTGCTGTTTCTAAAATTATTAAGGTAACTATAACTAGATAGATAGATAATAAGACAGAGTTTGCCAGCTAACATTTAGCTAGATTGCAGTGAGCTTTATGTAGCTAGCAATTTATTCAGACCATCAAATTTTGGTGTACCATATAGTGAGCATATTTTGGTTTTCAAATAAGAGGACACTAGGGGCAGGATGGCGGGGCATGGGGCAGATGGAAAAGCCACAGAAGAAAGCATTTTTGGCAATCTAAAAATCCCGCCGCGGACACATTTTTTTTTAGATCTCATGAAGAGGACATGTCTGGGAAAAAGAGGACATATGGTCACCCTGTGTAACATCTGTATTTAGATTTCATTAGACAGACAGACAGTTAAAAGTCTTGTGATTATGGTTTAGGAGAACTTGTATGACTGTTTGGGTAAAAACTGAAACAAATAAGCACCAGAAACTATTACCATTATTACTGTAACATTACAAACTATTACAGTAACAATAACCAGACAGACAGATAGATAGATAGATGGATAGATGGATAGATAGAAAATCAGACAGATATTTGGCTGGCTAACCTTAAGGTCCTGTTTACACTTGGTTCTAAAATGTGTCTTGAGCATTCAGGTCACAAATGGGCTGCCAAGACATGTCGCCGTTTACACCTGTGTTTATCATGAGTCTCCAAGGTGTCCAGCTGACCACTTTTGTTCAAATTTCGTTACTGCCTACATCACTTCCGCTAGAAGGCCAAAGGTCACTGCGCAAGATTATATTAAAACATTAAACCTGCAACATACTGTTATTATTTTCTTGCACTCCAACCACGTACATCGGCGCTCCTCTCCATTTCTTTCTAGCGTGTCGCGCTGTTACCGAAACAACCTCCGCGTCCAGCATTAATGACGTATTTTTCTGTTTTCTCTGTGTTGTTGACCCATCGCAACGCATTAGCGTTAACACTACAGAAGGTATGTGGTTAAATGCGTCCCGGACCACCTCGGCAAGTGGTTTGAACGAACGCGTCTTGGAGGTCGTTTACACTTGTATTTAGCGCTATCCAGTTGTGATCAGATCGCCCAAGACGCATTTTAGATTAGATTGCAGCTAGCATTGTTGATCTAGATGCAATGTATTCAGACCAACTAATCAAATTTTGGTACAACAATTAGATTTCATTGATGGATAGACAGACAGACAGACAGAGAGAGAGAAAATCAGATAGACATTTAGCTAGCTAACCGCTAGAATACAGGTAGCTTTGTTTAGCTAGTTAGCAATTCATTCAAACGAATTACATTTTGGTGTAACACTTAGATTTCACATGGACGGACAGACAGTCAGATAGAACCCATCAGTGTAGTTAAGAGAGAACTTGCAAGACTATATGTAAAAACTGAAAAAATAAACACTAGAAATTCTCATAGTAACCATAACTGTACCTAGATAGATAGATAGATAGATAGAATTAGTGAGTGAGCGAGAGAGAGAGAATGAGGTAAAGAAATATGTGGGAAACTTGGATATTAACAAAGAAAGAAAGCAAAAAATTCTAGATAGATAGATAGATAGATAGATAGATAGATAGATAGATAGATAGATAGATAGATCTCTTGCTCTAGCAGACTCTTGATTGTGGTTTGAGAGAACTTGTATGACTGTATGTGAGGAAAACACAGAAGCCCCAGTGTTTGAAGGGGAGGAGTGAAGGCGAGCTCTCCTCCTCCTCCTCCTCCTCCTCCTCCTCTCCTCTCTCACTCACTCACTCACAAAGAGAGAGAGAGAGAGAGAGAGGTGGGGACTTAAAGACTACTCGTATATCCAAACCTGGCTGCTTTTACTTCCCATTACACAGCTCGTCTGCGGAGGAGCTGTGGAAAAGCTGAGGAATACTAATTCACGCCGGTGCTCGGGTGAGAAGAAGCCGCAGTGTTTGGAGAGGAGAGAGCTGCTCTCCCCCCCGCCGCTTACACACTTCCGCCATGTGATTGCCCTTTCCAGCGACTCTTTAGTTTAGCTTTTTATCATTATTATTATTATTATTTTCCATCGGCATTTCTGCAGCGTGTAGAGACAAAGTGACCAGCGAAAGTGAAGGCTGCGCTTTGTAAATGGTGGATTTTGTGTGAGATATGTGAAGGAGGGGAAAACGACGTGCAGGAGTTTGTTACAGAAGAAAGACGTGTTTGTGAAAGCCGGCACAAGAATAACCTGAATAACCATCACGACATTACTGGGACATTTTTTTTCTGAGTGTGTGTGCGCGCGTGTGTGCGTGTGTGTTATTTTGCTTTCGCAGCGAAGACACACCGAAGGCATTTGGCTCGAGCTTCGGAACGGTTAGTCTTTCCTGTTTTTCCTATTTATGTCTGAATGGTTGCGAGGGAATGTCAGGCTTTGACACTCTTGGATCGACTAGTCAAGGCTTTGAGGACTCGCTTATGGCAGGAAAGTGGTCGACTTTGCGGCTTGGGTTTAGGAGGTAAACTGCGGAGAGAACATATTTGTTTTCGCCATATATATGTATATGAATGTGTGTATATATATATATATATATATATATATATATATATATATACATATATGTGTGTGTGTGTGTAAGAGCATTATAGGCGGTAGCTAATATAGGACAGGGTTGGATAAAGCGAGACAACGACACTGCTTTTATTTCGGCTTCACGGAAAGAAAAATAATCACTAGAAATGATGTTCTAGCTCAAATGTAAGGTCGGGCAACAACACAACGAGGTAAGAGACTCAATAACCGCTTTAATATGTATTCTTTTTAATCATATTTGGCTGCACGTTCTTTCTTTCTTGTGCGCGAGCTTGTGTTTTTTTTTTTTTTTTTTTTTTAAATACATGTGTGTTCATGTATGTACATACTATTAGCTCGCTGCTTATGAGCTAGCTAGCTGTACAGCTAGTCTCACGCCATCCTACTGCCAATAGGTCTCGCGAACAGGTGTTAGCTTGTTAGCATCACGGATATCTTATTGTATTCTATCACAGCCTCCTAACTTAATATTTATTTATTTATTTATTTATTTATTTATTACTATTGTCTCCGTAACGCACACTTTCTTAGTCTATGTTATGCTAATTATCCTGCCAGCTAGGTCGTTATTCATGTGTGGTGTTTCTTTTTGTTTGTTTGTTTGTTTTTTGGTTTTTTTTTTGGCACCACACAGTTAGGAAATTAGCTTGCTAAACACCCATGATAGAATTTACCTCAGAAACGGTAGCTAGGTAATGAGCTAGACTAGTTTGAGGTTCACAGCGAAAGGTGGTACAAAGGGAAAAATTTCAGTATTTCTGTATGACTTGAAACGACTGTAGCAAGCTAGGAGAGAAAAAGAAACCTTGGTGTAGAAGCGAGTGTGATTTTTAGCGTTGTTTTTATCAGTATGACTAGCTGGGAGTTAGCAAGGAGAGCTGTTCAGGTTAGCAAGGTGGCTAGCGAAGTAACCTTTTTAAAAATCTTTTTGAAAGCGGTGTTAAGTGGTTCGCAATGCTAGCTATCGGAAACAGGTTTCTTGGTATTAGTAAACATGTTTTTATCTTTGGGGAATGGTGTAAGTGACTCCTACTACAGTCGACTTTGGGTTGACGTGGGTGGGATGTTTACAGAGGGTGCAGCAGTAGCGCCCTTTACCGTTTTGGGCTTTGACATTTAGAGACATTGCGGTCAGATCAGTGGCCTTGAGAGGTCTGTGGGAGTGTGTGTGTGTGGCAGAGAGCTGTTCAACAGGGACAAATTGAATTTGTTGAAGATGATCAAGCTTCAACACGTGTAAATACGGCTCAGGTAATCTTTGATTAGTTTTGGGTGGTGTGTGTGTCACGTGTTTATATAGAATGATATAAGATCAGACTAACCGCAGTAACAACAGGCGCTTTTCTTGCTCCTCTTCTGTGTGTGTGTGTGTGTGTCTGAGTAGTCATGTGTATCACGTTTTGTGTGTATTGAGATGTTTGCGACCTTTTTGTCGTCTCCAGGAGGCGTTATTTGTCTCGCGAGTTCCTGCAGTCTGTGTGAACGGCGTGCTCTGAGCTGCTGAATGCACTGGGGCTGAGAACTAGTTAGTTAGTTAGTTAGAGGAAAAATAAATACACTGTACACTCCATGTGTTCTGTATAAACAAGCATCAGTGTGATCGTCTTGATTGTTGACTGACAGATGGATGTGATTTTAAGAATGCCCACTTTGCTGAAAGTGTAGTAATGTGTGTAGGTATGTCATTGTGAAGAGAAAACATTGCATATAACCGTGGGTAAGTCATCTGCCCGTGCTGCGATACAGATCGGAGTTGGCAACTCGACATGTGATTTTGTATCTTATCTGTTAATTATGACACGTATCGATCCGTCGGCGTGACAATCGGATCTGTCATTCCACGTCGTCATGTTTTGATTGCGCTTCTGAATCTTGTCTTATTGTGAGGAGTCCTATGTATAAGAGCCTAATTTTGAAATCTGTCCACAGTGACGTGTCCGTGTCGACCGTCTTTCATGGATTCACACCTTATGAGACGTGGCTACGCTTTGAGTAGAGATACTTGTGTATTCATGAATGGCTGAGTTGATCAAGCTGATAAGTAATAGTTTTGTCATATTACCTTCTTTTCATATGCAAGTCGTCTGGAACGGTCTGTGGCTTTAGAAGGATTAGATGTACTTGCTTTTGTACGTTTATTTATTCTATGTATTATTGGACTGGAACCGAAATCCTTCCTCAGCTGTCCGTGTCTGTCTGTATAATTATGTCTGGATTTATTTTAGACCGTGTAGGACGTCATACGCAAACTTAACACGCGCAGTTGAGATGATCTGCCTGTGATTTTGGACCCAGGCTTGTTTAGATTTCCCAAGAGCCTCGAGCAACACTGGTCGTAGTGTGGGTGGATTTTCTTGCTTTACGTCTCCGCATATAGATGAGTTTGGCCTAGTATATGCATGAAAAAAAATATATATATACGGAGAAATAAACAAAATATGCGTATGTGCTGTTGGTTTGGTGCGGTATCTCTGCCTTGGCATGTAGGCTGAGCCATGTTCTGCCAACTCCCTTTTCGGCCTCTGGGGAAGAACTCGAGGAGGTGGGATAAAATTAGAAGGCAGGCATACAATTCTGTTTTTTTTTTCCTTTATTTTTTTTTTATATTTACACCGCCCTCAGCTTGTGTCTCGCATACTGTATGGGTTTCTCAGTGCCATACAGCGCTCTGAGAAGTTTATGCTCAGATTCCTCCCCACACTGCGCAGCCAGCTGTTGGGGATAGTAAATGAGTCTAATTTTCCACCAGAGTCCTGAGTATAATTGCGATAGTAGGTATTGCTGCTGTCCCCGGGGCTCCTCGATCACCTTCTGTGTATTGTAGTGAAGCTGATAGCCAGCCATATTGATTGGGTTTGTCCTGAAAACAACTCTCTTGGCTCTGTAATTGCACTCGTTTGTGGTTTTCTTGTTGGTATTACATATGGTTATACTTACCCGTTATGCTCATATAAAAAGTCAGCCTCATAATACGAAATTTTATCGAACGGCTTACTTCAACGATTCTTTTTTCAGTAAATTTTTAATTCAGAAAAAATCCAAGCCTAATAAATAATAAACAAGCAGCCCTGTGTATTAGGCGAAACGTACGGCATCCAGAGCCGTTATTTGTTCTCGGCTCTTGTTTTCCGAGTAATTAGACAGATTAGCATAATAGTAAATAATGTTTCCGTGTTAATACTTGGTTGCGAATCCAGTGGCTGTAGTGGCTGCCTGAAGGCTGTGACCTGTAGATATCACCAGCTGCCACACATCATCCCTGGTAATGCTTAGCCTGGCTTGTAAACCAGCCATTTATTCTCTGATTGTTTTCTGGGGACCTTTTTACCTTTGGCTTTGACTTCAGTACGTGATCCGCGGCTCAGTGTTCAGATCAGCCGATCGGCGTGACTAAGAAACCGCGTTAAACATCTTGGCCATGGGAAAAAAAAGTGCTGTGTCTCGGGGAGCTTGCTCGGATCTGAGAAATTCAGACGTGCCAGAATTCGCTCTGCTGTTGACAGTCTGATCATCAATAAAAACAAGAGTTCCACCGATGAGGTGGTGCTTCGGATCAGCTTTTCTTTTTCAAATGTGTTTCCTTTTTCTTTTTTTTTTTTTTTTTTCCTCTTCTTCTTCCACTAGACTTTCATCATTCTGTCACTCTGGTGCAGGTGAATCTTCCTCTCATCTGTCTATAAGTGTCAGTTTTCCCCAGGCTTTTGATGTACTTGGAGCATTCTTATTCTGAACCAGTTTTTCTTTGTGACCGAAAGTATTATTTAGTCATCCATCACTGTGATGTTGTGCAGTTTACCAGCCTGCTTGGTACTGGTCAGCCATCAGGTGCGTTCTTGTTCCAGAACGGCGGCAACGAACACGCCTCACATGAGGTTTTAATTTAGTCTCTTACAAGTTAAAACATGGGAGGCGTTTGTGTTCTGAAGGAGAAAATCCCCACAAAATGCCAAAATTAGTGACTCTATGGCGTGTGGAGCATAATTATATCTCTAAGATGCATCCAAATGCCTCAACAACATTGCCAGGTCTTTAGGAGACTGACCCCACATAAGCAGATCATTGTTGTAGACCTTTTGGTGCTCCAAAGCAAAGTAGCGCGAAGTAACTGAGCAGAAATTGTCCAGTAGCTGTTGGGTTTCTGAAATGGCTGAACTGTCCAAAACAAAAGCAGTGGCAAAGTGGCACTCTATATATAGATATATAAACTATATCTTCTGGAAGGAATTAAACACTTGGGGCAGTTCAGTTATAGGAAAATAATCAACAACAAGGTCTTGTGATGCCTTTATTTTCCTACAACAAGATTTTATTCCTCTTATACTACCAAGTACAGTCTTTCATCTATTAATGATGTATTTTAGACGTTTAACCATTTAGACTTAATTACTAGGTTAATAAAAGAGAAAATTGAAGTTGTTACCGAGAAAGTGCAAAGGTATTACTGAAGAACCTCCCTCAGCACTGACACTGGAGACTCCTTCCATAAATGTAAACATAATACATATGTCCTTAGTATTTTCCTTTTCGTATTCCATTTATCGCTGGCTGTAATGTAAGCAGATTAGCCGAAACTCACGAGAACAACGTTCTAGAAAATGAATCGACTTCAAGCAGTGCTGTGATCTAAAATCTCATTTATTAGTCTGAGTGCTGGAATGTTCTGGTGGGTATTCGGCGTCGTAGCCTTTTCCATAGTGTAACGTCTTGTTATTTCAGACCATTTGAGAGTAATATTGTATCCGAGGCAATCCAAGAGTGCGAATTGTGACCTCTTTTTCCCGTAGCGCGCTAAAGTTAGCCATGTAACTTTGCCCCACTTGTTTTTAAAAATAGAAAACCGGGGTGCTGGGGTGGGATGGGGAGGATGGTAGCCACCACCAATCATTTCGTACGTCTGACATGAACGCGTGCTACCTTTGACAGATCTGGAGTGCATCTCTGATTATCCTGTCTCCCCTATACATCTGCCTAGTCCTGTGAAATATAACAGGCAGGAAGTTAACACAGAGTCGTGTTTCATAACGCGACATGTAAGGCAGAGTCATGATTGGATTTGAAACCTAATCGAGAGACGGCATGGCTGGGCGAAGCCGCACTCGCAGCATAAGAAGCTCTTTCTTCGAGCACACACAGCTCCTGTTTGTTTTCCCGCGAGCCGCTCCTTCCTTTTCAGGCTCCGCGCGCTGCAGCGGCTCACGGTTCAATCTGCAGACTAACCTAGATTTCTGCAGCGCCGCTCATAAATAACCAGGGGTTCAGTTTCAGAGCGAGGCGGCATCTCATGCTGTATACAGTCTCGTCATGTAACACTCTGCAGGTTTTAAAGGAGAATCATTTAACCAAGTTTCAAGCTGTTGCTCGGTGATGGACGTAAAGAAGTCCATGCAAACAAAAGCAAGCAAATCTCAGTTCATAAGAGATGTGCTATTTAGTAATGACCAATCTGTCGCTTATTAAACAGTAAGTATTACTTCCCTGAATTGTTTTGATTCACAAATGAGCTTAAATTACTGCTTTAAATGCCGGTCTCTAATGATAAATTATGCTTGTCAGTTCCTAAATTGTGAGAATTCTTTAGCCGTTTGTGCCCTAATTGTAGGGGCTGTAGTCCCAGAAACAGCAAAAATACTTTTCACCGTCCATCCCTGATGAGGAAAGCGCACATTGAACGATGATTCTTTCAGCAAATAGGCCCGAGTACAAGACTTTCATCTCCAAACCGACTCGCATCGACCCAGTTTCGAGCTTCTGATTGTTTTTCAGTGTGTAGAAGTACTTTTTGAAAGTCAGTGGGGGGGAAAAAAATCCAAACAAACCAAAGATGCACAAACTCAAGAACCCATCATACAGACTGGCGAGTCGTCGTTCACGGTCCGCGTCTGAGCAGAATGGAAGAAAACCGAAAGGACATCCTCGGCGTTTGAGTCGACGTTCTCTGCTAGAAATGGGTCAAAGCCTGCAACGGCAATTATCACGTTGTTATTGCTGTTCATACAACCAACTCTCTGAGGTTTCCATTATTTTGGCTTGAGCTTTGAAATTTGCAGACGGTTCACGCTAGCATGAGAATGGCTTATAAACCAAGTCCTGAAATTATTCGCACTCGGGGAGTTGTTAGTCTTAACTAAAAGCTAATTTTCTGCGAACACCAGGGACTTTTCTTCTTTTTTTTTTTTTCCCCCAACAGCTATTTTTTTTTTTTTAAAGCACAATCTCTTAATTTTGTCTCCAAGCCTACAAAATGGTGGATTGCTTCCGCCTTTCACTCATCTGTAGCACTAAAGCTTTTTCTGAAGTCTAGCCCTAATTGATAGGAATCCCCCCTGGTTTGACAGGCTCTGAGTAATTGACGAACCGGTATCATCAACTTTCCAACAGCACTCCAGTCCAGCACATCTTGAAGACTTTATGCTGCGTCAGAAACCGTTTTCCCCCTTTGTCCAAACCTTGGCTTTGACATTTTAAAAGAAAAACAGCTGCGAGTAGACGTACGACCTTGCGGCTTTGCCTTTGCAGCGGATTCTCACAGCGCAGTGATAAACCTGCCTTTCAGTAGCCAGAATGCTGGGTTCGGTACAGGAAAGATTGCTGTGGTGTCATCTATATTTTTTTTTTTTTTTTTTTTTTTTTTTTTTTTTTTTTGTGGAT
>JAQQZR010000016.1:6128258-6144749 GCA_030068235.1 Notoglanidium macrostoma | reverse complement strand
TTTTGTGAAGCTGCTTTGAGACAATGTCTGTTGTTAAAAGCGCTATACAAATAAAATTGAATTGAATTGAATTGAACGCTTTGGCAGGAAACTGAATAAGAAATAGCTGTACATTCATTGTGTAATTATCATGGACACTTCCGAATATTAAGACTTTCAAGCTGGATTATATAATGTAGCTACTGATCTAGCGACTTCTGTATTTTCATGAGTGATCGATAATTAGTGAAGCTGCTGTGATTCGACACCACTGAGTGCCAATTAATGTTTCCCACAAGCGGTTTGTGTTCAGCAGATCCATGAATGAAGCAGAAGGAAGTGGTTCCCCCCCCACCCCCCCGGCTTTCTCCTCTACTATTCTTTAGCTCCCCAGCCCGGTGAGTTGGAGGTGCTCTTTGACCCCTCTGCAAATTACCCAGCTTCTCCTGAAGTGAGAGGGTGTTTACTGTGATCTAGCTGGAGTGAGTAAGTAAGAGGGTAATTGTTGAGTTGCCTGTAAAGAGCTCGGTGAACCAGTAAACCCAGAAACCAGCGCAGTCACAGTCACAGGGAGACCAAAAAAGAAAAGGACCACCTGCGATTTCTTAACAGATTAGTCTAGTGAACAGCAGGGAAAGTGAGTGTGCTCATTCGAAGGGGGGGGGGGGGTGTCATTCAGATTCGGAGCTGCTTGTTCATCCCCACCTGTTCTCTAACAAAAGACTCAGTCATATGAATGGCGCCTGCTTTCACGCCGACTCTTTCGAAATCATTTACCTTAGTGCAAGGGATTTGCCAAGTGCTTAGGTTAATTGATAACACATTAACCCTAAGATTAGGCATCACTTTTTTTTACTGTATGCGCATACCAAAGCTTACAAAGCGTGTTTTGGATATTGAATGAAGTGTATTTATTCCAAATATAATAAAATGTACTGCTTTTTTTTTTTTTTTTCCCCCCCCTTGCACGGCCGACTGTAAACGAAAATAAAAGAATGCTTATCTTTGCAGATAAAAATAGGAGGTTAGGCTGCTTGTTCCTGTGCAAACTGCTTGACCTGATTGCGCCCTGATATCCTCTGAGCGCCGTGTCCTTGACGCGTATCTGTTTGGAACATGGACTCATTTAAAACCCAAACGTCTTACCTGGAATGAGATTAACGACTACCACTGTGTCGAGATCATGCTTTTGAAGTGGCGCAGTGAAGTGCTCATCTATTGGAAATATGACTTTGGTGAGGCTCTTGGTGAGGTCCTTTATTCCCAATTAAACCCAATTTATTCCCAGAGCACCAGCTTTCCCGGTGAATTCCAAAGCCACCAAGAACGCGACAGCTCTACGGTGAGGCTCAGCCGAGACTCAAAGCTCGTGCGTAATGGAATAGTACTTAAGAAATTACTCTGCATCTTAGTGGAAGCTTTTACCACCAAGAACGGGCGAAGGAAATGGAGACAAATTGCGTGGACGAATTGTTCCCCCCTTTTCTTAATCGCCAACGGTGCAAATCCGTTCTTTCTGCTTGCGTTTCGTTTCTTTCAGAAATCTGGGATTAGGACGATTCTCCGAACGCTTCACGAGCGAGTCCAGCCTGGATGTTTTTTCACGAAGGGCGTTCTATGTACGAACACTTAAACTGAAGTGAGAAGTCGAACAGGCAAAGAGCTTGCATTCTTTCCACGCCGATACAGCCAGCTGTTGTCTAGGGGACCGGAAAACCCGTGCAGCGTGTTAGCCTGGAAGAGGTGATGATTAGATAAGGCTCATCCACCATAGCAACCCTCAAAACGTTAAACAACCCTGACGTTCCAGATGAAGAGTGCGCAGGCATTCAGGCGGAGGAAATCCAGCTCCAGATTGGACGTAGAGACGGAAGGAGATTTTTTTGATGGAAGCAGACCATGAAATCTTCCACCTGGCTTTCGACTCTGGCAGCACTGACTCCGTAAACATGGCCAGAGATTCGGACATCACGAAGCAGACCCCTGTTACTTCTCGCAGTTAAACGCCAACGGCTGCTTCTCACACCGACCGGCGGCTTTGCCTCTGAATGGAGGACTTTGTTCCTGCTTCTGGAGATGTTTCGCTCACACTTGGTCACCAGCAGCTCACACTGACCTGACCCCGTACACGTTTCTTTGCCGTTCAGGCAATTTACAGACAAACGCCGTGACACTTCTTCTAAAGTGTTGATTGGAAATACGGTGTATTGTGATCCTGTATTATAATACAATGTTATTTACTTAAATACTTTTAAACATCGTTACCTCAGCATTTTTTTTTCCACCCCAAGAGAATATCCTTTATAGACTCCTTTCCTAAATGTGAAATAAATGGGGTTTGTTTTTTTGAGTCTGTTTATTAGTATCCGAAGATAATATAGATCATCCAAGTGCCTGTGAACGAGGTGTCGCTATAGAAATGATCACATTAACGCATCAGATTTCAGAATTCCACAACGCAGTGGTGTAAAAGTTGCAGCAACTTTGCTGTATTTCTTTCCACTGTCTAGGCAAGATGGCAAACACGACGCAGTCCAACTGGCGTGTAGTTATACGTGCCGATGTGGATGCACATCCCTGCGTAAGCTGCAATTTGTCAGGTGTTCACTACGTTTGGAATATGTGTTTTGCCGAAGCTTTTAACTCCGCAGCGGAGCCGTGGAGACTTGTAGTTACAGTTTAGTGCTATACACTTGGGGCAGTGGCATCACCTGCTTGTTTTCCACAAAGGAAGCCGTAATTTTCTTCCAGTGGAGTCGCTATGTTTGGTGCAGTGTTTGGTGTTTGTTAGCCCAAATTTTCATATCATGTCAAGATCCTGGTATATAGATGGCATAGATCCTTTTTTTTTCCCCCACCCTCTTTACTTGAATGTGTGAACCATATCTGGTGGGCAAAATCGTGGGCTGCCTGCCTCCTCCTCCACCTCCTCCTCCTCCTCAGATCTTTGATTTTGTCCAGGAACCTTAAACGCTGCCTTCTAGATTTGTCAGAAGCAAAAAACTGTCTCCTTCGCCAACACGGTAGCAAGAATTTTATCAACTGTATTTTTTGGAGAATGCCTCAACTTCCTCTTTTGTGTTTCTTGTCAACACACGGTGGTTTCCCTTTCTCCACATGCCGAGCCTTGTATCTTCATGTCGTGTTTTCCTCAGCTTCATGATCAACAACAGGTTTCCTCTGTCGAAACAGGTGGCGTTATTGTTCAAACATCTTAAACCGTGCACTCAAAGTTTACACTAGCGGCGTCTTTGTTGACATCTTCCGTGCGTGTTTGAACTACTTATTGGCCCAAGTCTTTAATCCAAGATGGGCTCCACAGATGTGTTTCTTTTTAGCAGGTTACGTGCACAAGTGGTGTGCCTCCGTGGAGCCATCTGCTTCTCCCTGAGGAGTTTGCGGAGTGTGTGGGGAGGGAGGGGTAGCATCATGCTGCTCTCTGCACATGGAATCCACCTTCAGAAGCGCAGCAGCGTTCTCGCACCCCGAGCGTGGCGGCTTTGATACGTGCGTGTCAAACACACAGAGGGTGGAAATAGATTTGCTTCCTCGCACAGCACAGCACAGCACCGTGGTTTGTTCTGAGCAAACATCGATCATCTTTGAAGTGCCGTCTTTAAGCCCACAGTCGTTCAGCACTGTAGTGTCTTGTCCTCCTAACGCCCTCCCAAACACACACACACATACACGGGAAGACAGAGAGAGCGAGAGGAAGACACGAAGGACAAGGTAGTAAGGCAGTGTGGTGTTTTTTTTTGTTTTTTTTTTTCTTTTCTTTTCTTTTCCCCCCTCTTCCTTCCTCCCTCAAGTTCAGTTCCCAAGAGGACGCTATGCCTGGTTGTTGAACACGCTCTGAATGCCGTTGTCACCCCCTTGGCTAAGGAAACGTGACGAGCCACTTTCTTTTACCCCAACGCACACCCCACCCTCCCTAGTTATCTCTTCCGAACAGTAATCTCTCTCTCTCTCTCTCTCTCTCTCTCTCTCTCTCTCTCTCTCTCTCTCTCTCTCAGGCATCCTGAGCAGTGTCATCCTAGATCAGTGAAAGTGAGGAAGCAGCAGCGTTTAGCCAATCCTGCTTTAACACGCTGGCATCGCCTCAGTGTGAGCTGAACTGCTCATTCACAGGATCAGGGATTCGCTCTCTCTGCAGCCACTTGGTGCAGATCCAGTGTGTGTGTGTGTGTGTGAGAGACAGGGAGTCCATCTTGCGATTAAAGCCAGGAAGCCTGTAGCCTGAGATTTTCATGGCTGCTGATTTGAGAGTGTGATTGAAGACGTGCTTGTCACCGATTATAAGAGCCAGTGATTCTCTGTCCTTGAATACCCAACTCAAGTAATTTGTTGCTTTTTGTTTTATTTAATAAACACACACACCAATAAGAAGTTGTGTAGATAAGGTGTCGCCTGCTGTCTAGACTTTTTTTTTTTTTTTTTTTTTTTCCCCTTGACCTTGCAGAGACTATTTCTGTCCCATTACGTGGAACAGAAAGCGCTGTGGTTTGAGCGAGGTGTAGGCATGGGGCTGACCAGGTTATTTATAGACTCATCAGTGATAAAGAAGCAAGACGAGGCTTTGGCAACACCGCTCTGGGGACTCGGTGATGTCTTGGACAGATGTCTGTATCTACACCGAGCACGTGTCTCCACCTATTTTTGAAGATGGACCATTTCCAGAAATACCCCTGGCCCCGCGTAATAGCCTGCTTCTAAACCACCACTGCTGGAGGTTAATAGGTTGTTCTCACCGAGCTGTTTTTACACCCAGGTCGACCTTGGATAGCTACGAGGGACACACCAGGTCGACTTGGAGGTTGTTGCATCCCACAGATTTTGGGGTGGGTCCGGATCTGCGATTTATAAGCCGTCTCGTTGTGCCAGCTGTCACTCCCACCACCTGTCTTTCTGCACCACGGGGCTGATGGTGGTCTTCGTACAGCATTCGAGATCCCTGGGAAAACAAGAGAAATGAGCAGCTTTAGTGTTTCTCCCAGTGTGCTCGTCAGCACGCATCCGAAATGGTTCTAAAAAGAGGCGTGCAGACAGAGCGGCCATTACCACTTTGATTACAGGCTATTTCTGGACGAACCCGCGTTGAATGCAGCTCAGACATAATTCGAAAGGTCACAGTGCGCATCCTGTTCATCGTTGGCGGAGATGTGCTCGGAGGCAAATATAATTTATTTTGACAAGTTGTCGAGAAGAGGAGCTTAAGGAGAGCAGTCGGTGTATTTTCGTCTCTTGACCATCTCATTCCCTTGGAAGGTCAATAAACCCCAAATTTGCAGAAACAATTAGGAATATTATTTCATCTCCATGTTCCCCAAGGCAACACTTCAGTTATTTCAGGAAGCATTTGGATGATTGGTAAAGCCGTCGTAGCTATCACATTTCCCAAGCCTAAGCTATGCCTGGAAGTAGCCGCTCCTGTTTTCAGGTTTGAATCTCCGTCTCAAACTCTGCTCGTTGCTCGAAACGATTTCAAAAACCTAATCTAGGCCAGATGTTTCAGTCTCTGTAGCAGCTCCTCTTTAATAAGTTCCCCGGAGAGACGGGTCAGGATTGAAATGTAAAGGATTCTCATTTTGCTCAGATGTAATTATACGAGATACCTACAGATTTCTGAAGGGTTTACAGTAATAATAAGTTTTACTTCATCTCCGGTTTAATTCGCACGCCACCCCTCACCACAGTGTTGCCATGATGAAATTCCAGAGATCTGAGGAGCCTTGACGGAGGAATATAGTAAACCCCGTATAAGCTGTAACTCTTCTCGAGCAGACCCAACTAATCAAAGCGCACACGTTTTCTGCTGTGCTTAAACCTTTCTTATTTCCCATGGTCCGTTTAGCTTTGCCTCAAATTAAAAATGCATGTGTGGGGTCTGATGGGCTTCTATAACCTTTTTAAAAAGCATTTGACAGGATCAGGTGATTTCCCGAAAGCAGGATATGAGCAGTAAACTTGATTAATTCCCGATTATATGTTATTTAGTTTCTGACAATCTTTGTGTTGTTTAATGCAGCGAAGGAATTTGCGAAAGTGCAACGTAATCTGCTTGTAGAAGAGTGTGTGCTTTATTTTTTTTTTTTATTATTTTTTTTTTTTATATTTCCTTCAGCCCACAGGTGACCCATGTAACACAAGATCTTAGGAGTCTTTGAAATGAACCATGGGAGAGTAAAAGCTTCCCATTGTTGCAAGAATGTGTGCAGAGGCAAGATGGCCGCCGCACCCCTTACTCAAGTATCACCATTACTGCCAGGTCACTTGGTTCATGTTTGCTCTGCAGGCATGTGGGGACCCGCATGTTTGCAAGGGCACTTTCAATTTAAAAACAGACTGGGTGTGACTTTTCCGCCCCACACTGCCGTCTCTCTGTAAAGTCCTTTCATATTTGTTTCTTTCAGCTCTTTCATCATAGGTGTTGGGGATTCATGCACCGTTCAGTTTCTTGTTATATCTCGCAAATTCCAAGACGCAGTCACGTTCAGGATTTGCTTGAACATGACACACACTCCCATACGTGCCTGCACGCTCTGCATCGAAATATGATCCGAGGCATGAAATCTTTGAGAATTTCATGCTGGAGATACCCTACCTTCAGTTCATGCGACCACCATATGTCGTCTTGTCCTCCTGACAGCATGTAACATACGCACACGGTGATTAGAAGACGTTGCTTATTGATGGCAAGGGAAATTCTTTCCTTTTAAAATTGTAATAAATGGCTAACGACTAGCAAGCTTCATTTCAGTAGAAGAGCAGCTCATGTTCACGCTTGGCAAATTAAGCGAATCGTGATGACCTCTGACCCCACTGAGAGCGTAGACCACACGCTGGGTAGGAAAAGGGCAGTTAGGAAAAGCAACAGTTTTCCATAATGTCCCTAGCGCTCTGTCTTCCTGTCTGTCTGCTTGGCAGCATTTTTGTAATTATTTGGAGCTTGTGGCTTATTAGTGTTTTATCTAGACTTTAAGTTGCTGTCTATCCGCTTCAGGGTCATGGGTTTCATCCTGACTTCAGGTTACCATCTATGAGTTGCTTCTAGGTTTTTCTGGTTTCCTCCCACCTCCCAAAAACATGATCTTGATGCTTCATCCAGGGTGTGTCCCAGATCCATCACAACCCTGACCAGGATAAAGCGGACGATGAATGAATGAATTACTAAGTTACATGTCATTTCAAGTTTCCTTCAAGTACTACAAATTTTTTTTTTTTTTTTTTTTTTTGGGATAACTACAGTGTAGCTGTCTGGCAAAATGATTGGTAAATGTATTTCCTCCAAGTTATTGAACCGTTTTGTAGTTCTAGCAAGCAGTAGCCTCATTTTTATTGATTTTCATTTTAAACAAATGTTGCACTGATACAGAAGTGAGCAAACGAGATTCTTTCAAATGTTTGTTTCAGGTCACCATGATGTCGTTAAGTGGGCCCATGCCTGCAATCGTTTTCACTCCTTCAGGATTTTAAAGCAATTTCATTAAATTTTGTAAAATATTGCGAAAGGAGAAAGGTCAGCGTTGGTGTTCATCTCTTGTGAACATTTCTTTTAACTGTTAGCTGCATGGCCTAAACCGCTGAATCATATTTTTGATTTCAGCGGTGTTCAGATTGAATAACTGCGCTGAATTCAGGGATTTCTTTTAATTACGGCTTCAAGGGTCAGTCTTCTGTGGCTCTTATTTTGCACACATTCTGAAACTCATACATTCGTGAACTAGTGATCAAAATGGTGTTTTTTGCCCCTGTTACCCCCCCTTGCTCATGACTAAATTAACCCCCTTACACTCGGCTATATTGCTGTAACAAATTAAGCATTGTTCTTCTTTAATGATCAGTGCTAGGGCTTCTGGGTGCTTGGGCAAATCTAGAAATAATGACAAATTAAGAGGTGGAGCCCTTTTTAATACTACAATGAGGGTAAAGTACGTTTAGATTTGTTCAACAAGGCATTTGTTGTTTTGCCCTCATTTTCCAGAAACGAAGGCTCTGAGCTTCACTGGTTCGGTGACTCTGCCTGAGTGGAATGCGTTTGCAAACAGAGTGTGACTCACCTCCTTTATAATCCTACCCAATACCATGAGCCCCCTAAGCGTTGTGCACAAAGGGTGTTGCTACGGTGCCAGGGGGAAAGCACTCGCTGGCTTCCAGAGCTTCTGTTTCTAGCGGTCTTTATAGACCTTGCTCCATGAAAACCTTTTGACCACCAGAGGCCCGCCCTCTGTGGTAATGTGAACTTATTCGGGCCTTAATCTTAATGTTGCACTTGAGGCAAAGATAGTCAGAGTGAGGAAGGTATCAGGTTTCGTTTCACTGCTGAAATGTAGTGAACCTCGTCAACTCTGCTCTACCGGCTGACTACAGCCTCTTCTAAAGATGAATTTAAGGATGGGGTATCATTTTTAGGCCCTCAAATTGTGAGTGCTGAAAGGATGTCTTTATCTGCAACTGGAGATGGGTTAAAACCCATCCTTTTTTTATGTGCCTGTAATTCCATCAGCCTGTTCTTATTGGTTATGGAGACAGGAAAAAACAGACCAATAAAAATGGAGCACTTGCATTTGGCGAATATATGAACGGAGCATAAAAAGTGATCGAGAGTTGAGTTTTCAGATTTCAAACTTCACTATTGTCTGACTCGGGTCTGTTCCTTGTTAATCAAAAAGCCTTAGCAGGCGGTTATTCAGTCATGAACGCTCACTCATTTAGAATAACTGGAAGAAAGTGTATGCAGCTTTTACAAGTTGACCGAACCGTCTTGTTTTCTCTGGCGCGGGTTGTTTTTGACCCTCCCATTCTATTTGCCATCGCCCAGCCCCTTTATACTCTGTTTTACAAGTCAAGCTTAATGCCTTTGTCTATGCATTAAGGTTGACATCATGTTTTACTGCAGCATCTTTTGCTGCTAATGCTGGAAAAGAATGAAATTCAGCTGTAGGTCATACTACGCTGGTAAGTTGATGCGGAGGCTAGAAGCTGCACCTAATGTTAGACCTAATGTATATTTTATTTGTAATATTATATTTGTAAATAGAAATCCAGAAATAGCTGGCATGCTGCATGAGTCAGTCCATCAACAAGGTTTATCATTGTGATACTAGACAATGAGTAGAGAGCATGGTGGTGTTGGTTATTCACCAGTGACGATTGACTCCGTGTTGGCTGACATGGAAACAAATGGCTTGGCAAGCAGTGAGTGTATTTAAAATCCTAACAGGAGCACACTGCAGGGGTAGGAGATGAGGGCTGGCCACTGACGGTTCTTGGCTCTGATGGCTGTTACACAGCTCCAATCATGTTCCATCAGCTCTTAATCTGGATTCACAGAGGGGATCCTAACCTGAAAAACACTGCTATGTTATTCTGCACAGATTCCCAGTAGTAATCCTTTTCTTCCTCTTCTGTTTATATCCCTTTGATTTCATAGTGCAGGTGTCTGGTTGCTGGCTAACACGAACCAGACTTCAAAAACGGACAAATTGATTATTTTTGTCTTGGTTAGACCGAGCAGTCATCGAGGAAAAAGACTACAGGCCATCGAGAGGAAAACGTGTACTGTACAAGGCTATTGTTGTTACGAGTGTACTAAAGAAGCTCTGGTCTGTTCTCACTGGGGGCCTGGATGACTCGGAGCGTGAGAGCCAGCTCTTCTACCGCCTCTTCCCTCATAGCCTGAATCCTGGCCAGAGTGGCACTGAGAGGAGGGCCTCTGGGGAAATCATCTGTATTGTTTGGAACTGCATCCCCCTCTTCAAACGCATAAACCCTGCTGCCCACTGCCTTCCTTTAGAGCACTCCTTCTCTTGCTCTGAGCTTTACTTGAAAGGACCAGTATGAATAATAAACCCCTAGAGTTCAGTATTCCGTCTTTGCCTCCCCATGAAACAATAGGGGAAAAGCCATGCATTTATTCCTGCCTCCCCCACAGAAATGCTTCAGTCAGTTGGTCAGTGGACTGACCCCCTGTCTTAACGCATTTTTCTTCACAGTCTGCTTGGTGCAGAGTGCTTTTCAGGGACATGTTTGGTAATGGCTGAGCGAGTTTGCCGAGCCAGGACAGAGAAAGCTGTGAATGTTAATAAGATTAGACTTATCCACCTGTGTGAACAGTGTGTGTGTGTGGAGCCAAAGGAAAGTGGAGTGGAGGGAATAAAGAATCGGCCAGACTGCTGACCAAATGCAGGTTGGCGGTGGGGTTGGGGTTTGTTGGGGGTGGGAGGGGGGCATTATTTTCTCCGTGCTTTAGATTCCTTAACTTGACATCACCGTGTCTCCTTTGGTATTGAAATGCACGTTAATGAATTCTCTTCTCTTTCTCCAGGTCTCGGAGGCAACCCCTAACAATGGGATTTCAGGAGTACTGAAGAGATTCGGATAAAAGACGAGGGAAGAGGGAAAGCGGCGAGAACAAAAGAAGAGGCTTGCCGGGGAGCCGGGGGCGCTTCTGAAAAAACAAGAAAAGCATCAGTTCTTTGGGGCTCAGCAGGGGGTGTGCATGCTGCCCCCTCAACTGGACATTCTTCTTTGTGCCAGAGTGAGACAACAAAAGCAAGTATGCGCAATAAACTGAGCAAGTTCCGGGATGCAGGCTGCTGGCCCATGCTGAGGCTGGGGAGCAGGACTATAGCGCTGCTCCTGCTGACAGTCATGCTGCTGGCAGAAGCTCAGGCTTCATCACAACAGGGAACCTTGGAGGTCCTGGGGGACATGGCTAAGCTGGAGGCTTCCATGCACTCGACTGTGCTCTCTGACCTCCAGGAGGCGCAAGCAGTAGTGTCTGCGGTGGCGCAACCAAGCAGCTTCCCAGATTCCTCTGCAGTAGTGGGAAGGATGTTCCAGATGCAGATCCCCACAAAAGCCAAGGATTCTGGGAGCATAGTTAAGGTGAGCCAGTGAATTTATTCACTGCCTTTCATCAGCTATTCCACATTTTACATATCTGATGCATTTGTATTCATTGTTCAGCCAATAAACTTAGTCAGTGGGAGAAGTGACATTGCCTCTAGCGTCGCTTCTCGAAACTTATTCCATGTTTCCCTTCTGAGTAGCGACCCATAAAAGGCAGCAGTATCTCTAATAACAGAACACAACTTATAAACCCCATGAGTACATCACACATTAAGGCCCAGTGCTCTCACAGAATTCAGAGGATGCACACAGCCTGCATGCTGATCAGTGTTGGTCATGCCAACCTTTATATAGCTGATGTACCATGTGCAAATGCTGTTTAGGCTGGTGAGGGGACATTCCGTTCTTTTTCACTTTAGAAATAAATCAAATAATCAGAACTAGACAGTCTTGCTATATAAGATTGTGTAGCATGTTGTGCCCTTAACAATCCTAACACCTTGGCATTAAATATATGGACCCTGCTCCCCCAGTAGTTTTATTTTCTTAGCGGCCACTCAACAGGTGATGAGCTGTGTCGTTGTCGAGCAAGACCCCCACCACACAACTTGCCATTGTATTTCCCTGTCCCATATAAATGTTAGAAGACTTTCTCATGGTTGCCGTATAATCCTATTTTCTTAGGATAATTTGTGCCCGTCAAGAGCATTTTTAAAGTTTTAAAGAAACCTCAAGTCCCTTTGTGCACTTTGGGGAAAAATCTCCTCGGACAGCTGCACCGACGAAAGTTACGACTCGACAGTTTTTGTTGGGTACAGCTGCTGTTTTCAGTATGCCATCTTAACTGGTTAGGCTCTCCACCCATATCTCGCTAAAATTTATTTGGTACCAAGCTGAACTGCTCAGGAACCAAATTCTTCCCATTTTAAAGTGGAAACATAGGCTAGGGAAAAGGCCACTTACTGATATTCACCAGGGTTAAGGCTGATTTATACTTGCTGTTAACTATGCCTACACAAGATGGCCACCGCATATATCCTGCAGTCATTTGGTCCATCACCGCAAATACATATGCCGTTCTCTAGACCGTTACTGAGTACTAACAGTAACGCATTCTCCCATTACACCGAGTGAGTGATGATTTATAAAAAAAACTTCTTTAAACCTACTGAAATGTCCGTTTTGAGTACCAGTCTTTTGAATTTTCTAGATTAGCAAGTGTTCTTGAATGCATAGTGAAGGTTTTCAATTTAAGACACACGTCTTGTTCAGTCATGCCAAGTTTGAAAGAGAAATTCGTTTGACATTGCTGTGCCTGAACATTAGAGAACAGCAAAACGTTACAGTTTGACTTGGAAACCAGATGGACGGGCTGTTTTGGCACCGACACGCTGTCTAGTGGATGCTTAAGGTATGTGGTAACAGTAACATGTGGGTTTTGTGAATAGTGCTGATCGCGTCGGGAGAGTGAAGTATATTTGCACCTCTATGGTTAAACATATTCATAGATTATAAAGACACGCCAGTCTCAAATAATATTTTTTATGTGTGATGTGAGCGCTGCTTATGGCCGAATCATGGACCAATTAACACGACCATATATTTATTTGTTTCCCTTAATCTGTATTAATCCATCTGTCTGGGTAACTAGCTTGCCGTACGTCGTTGCGTTATATTAGCTGCCAGTTTTAAACGTAGTTTCTTTCTGGGCAACCAAAATGTGAGACTCGGCGGTAAAGTTTATTTTTACTTGCACAGTAGGCGAGCTAATGGATTTATAATTTGTCCACCCCTGCAGCTCTAGACCATTTTTATTGTTTTAAGCATGCAGCTGTTTATGCCAAAACTATCTTCTTCCCCAACATAACATTTTCAGAAGATTCACAAATGGAGTACTGAGCCGTTCCAGTCACTAATGCATCTGAGGGATTTCCTGACTCAAGTGTGTGTTGAGCTGCAAAGGGACTGAATTGGTATAAATACCTTGACTGAGTAGAACGGACCCTAGAAACACTAGAAATAACAGCAAAATCCTGTTTGTATTTTTGTACTTAATGTGAATAAAAAGCAACAGAATGTCAAACGCAATTGACAAGTGCCTCAGTCTCCGGGGTTATGATAAATAGTGACAGATGCTTTTGTTGTTCCCGTTGTTGGCCCCTTCAACATGGTTTGAAATGCTCTGTGAATCTCTCGTGCTGCTCTTTATCTTTTTTATTTTTTTTTTATTATTATTCCCCCCCGCTCTCCCAGCCCCATTTTTCTGCATCTGCACTCCACTCCTCCAGCGCTTTCGTATGCGCCTGCGACACCAGGATCCTTCTACATTCCCCAGCCCCTCCTCTTTTCCACACAAAGACTGGCACTGAAATCTAATTAGCCTTGGCTGTGCAGTAGCAAAAATCTTTGTATTCCAGCAGCCCACATAAAAAAAAAAAAAAAAAAAAAAAAGGCCTTGGGAATGTGACTCATTCCATGTTTATGGTTAAATACAAATCATGCCAAGTCAGACCAGTTGTATTAAGGGGTTATGCCTTGTGTTTTTGTTGTGATTTCCTTTGCATAGCAACCAGCTTTGCGGTGCTGTGTTGTATGGAAGCGTAGAATTACAGTCATGTACCAGTAGCCTTTGAAGAACGTTTCAGTAACCCTGAATAGTAATTTTTAGAACTGATTTAATTCACACACAGCCTTTTAGTCTTGCGCAGAAATGGCAAGGGGAGAGGAAAATAAGGCACAGTCTGTGTATCAGTCTGCCAAATCATTTACTCCATTTTTCTTTGTGTCCACAAGAGTGCACTGCTGAGAGTTTACAGATTAAAAAGTGTTGTTCACTGGCTGCGCTTTCTTTTAAATGGTTCTGTGGATATATAACCCTATTCCCATTCACAAACACCCCCCCCCCCCACACCATACAATACCAGTTTGGGCTGTTTAAGATGTCAAAAGCTTTAATGGCATCTAATCGTCTCGTCTTTGAGATGTTGTATATAAGGCTTGTTAATTCTGCCCTAGGCGATAGGGTAAGTGCACTTTGTTCAGCTTTCCATCCCACTGCGACCAGGGTACGTGTTCACGACCTTTTGCTCATTCTTTTCCCTTACACTACTTGCTTAAAAATGGCTGTTTCGCAACTTGGAAGAAAGGCTGACTTTCTTTCCCTGAGGAATTTAATAATTTAATATAATTATAATTTAATATTTTAATATCATATTCAAATCCTAAATTTAGCAGCGAGAGAATTACTAATTTAATATTTTAACCGATTATAAATGTCGTTTCTCTCGGCGCTCTTTTGCCTCCTTGACGAATGTTGCGACATGGAATTTGAGGACATTTTATGTACCTTCGTAACACTCAAGTGTGTTTTTGACCGTTTTTGTTTTATTTGTAACAGAAAAAGTCACCCACTCCGACTGATGTGAAGCTTTCATTCTGAGAACATGAAAATGAGATTTTATGTATAGGTGTTGGGGTTTTTTTTTTTCTTTTTTTTTTTTTTTTTTTTTTTTTTTTTTTTTTTTTTTTTTTTTAAACTTCAGTGAGTAAATTTTTAACAATAAAATACAGACTAGAGATCTGGTTCCTTTAAAACCTCCATTCGGCCAAACTGAAGGGTTCCGCCTCCTGAAATTTTCCATTGAAAAGGCTTCACTGTGCCAATTCCCCCTGTGTCTTCGCAGTCTCCATTTCAAACCTCATATCTCAAAGACATACCATAGCCTACTCCTTCAAAACTATGAATCTTATCTTTTCAGCTGTCTTCACACCATAACAATGAAGCCCTGTATTTTTTTTTTCTTGTGGCTCCCCCACATGTGCATGCTGACAATAGGCCCCTTTCTTCATCTTTGATGGCAGAGTTTTCATTTCTTTCCTTTTAATTTCATGCCAGGGCAACAGGAGTATTCTCTTCCTAACAGTTGGTTGAGATATGGGGGTGTCTCAGGAGATCACAGACTTGTCTTCAGGTTTGGTTTGTTAAAGTGTGTCCTCTCACATGTACCTTATCCCTTCTCCAACACTGCACCTTAAAATAAAAGAAACTATAAAGGAACCTGCACATTACTTGCTTATGCCATGTTGCTATTCTTGCCTCTCATTTCTTATTTCCCCTTTTCTTTTTCTTTTAATTCAATAAGTACTTGCAGCCACTTTACAGTGTCTTGCATGAATCATCAGTTTGGAAACTGTGGTATCCTAAATGTTAGTGGCTTTGTGGTTTTGGCAGTGGTTGTGTTGACGATATTTTGGATTTAAGAGACACTGTAAGGGCAGTTCCTAAGCTTTTAAACATGAAGATTTGCCACTTGAAATGTTTCAAAAAATTGAAGGAGATCTTAGTAACATGAATCTTGTCCAAACCAAGTATCACTGACTATTAAAATAGTAATTGTGATGATAATAATGCACTACCTTTTTTTATATAATAAATAATAAATATATTTATTATTTATAATAAATATAATATTATAAATATAAATATAATATAATATATATATTTTTTAAATGTCCAGTATTTAATATGTAAGGAATGAAACATGACAGGACATGCTGTTGTAGGAAAATAACCAACAATGAGATGGTCGGATTTGACCTGATGCCCAATGGAGTTACTTTTACCAGCCTTACTTTCATTAGTTTACTGTAGTTTTATTCCCTTTAGACCACATAATTCCCTTTAGACTTCCAGAATAGAATAAATATAAATGTGTGTGAAATATGTATATGCCATATAAATCCCATAATGAATTCCTTATTATTCACCTTCAAGAGTTCGAGTGCAAAGGTATATAATAATTAATAGCTGTGCATATTCTCTTACAGTATATTAAGAATGGCACAGTTCTGTACAGGACACTGACCTTTGAGTGATGCAGTGTTAACGTTTTAAGCCCACAATTCATCAACCGTGTTGTGGATTAGTTGTAATTACACTTCCGCCTGAATTATTGACCTCTTTCTATGTAAGCAAATAAGTGGTCTGGTTTGCATCGATATGACCGTGATGTTCAGAAGTGCAACAAAACTTGCACCATAAAAAGATGTGGCAGATGACAATTTGCAGCTTTAAAAGTTTAGGGACAGAAATAAAAGCCCAGCTGTTACAGCCATATCTCGCCCAGTAACCACAGTCTACTGGTTAGAGCACTAATGAGCTGTCTCAGGAGCATCATCTTTACATTATTTATCAACCTAGATTTATAAGCCGTCAGTTTAAGGGGGTGGAGGTAGAAGATACAATTTTTATGTTGTTTGGTTAAATGTATTACGTTCCATTTATTAATTATCGTACATTTCTGACTCGTTAAACAACTTCAGTTGCCTAAAGTTTGGTCCACTAGTCTATGATTTGAACAACACATCATTGCAGATGTTAGAAATGACCAGTGGGTTGGTTACCAATGGTTAGTTACCATTGCTAACCATTGCAATTTCATTATCCACTAGATTGTTTAGGATTCAAATCATATACTTTATTTAATGGATTTTAACTGTTTGTACTTCTTTCAAATGAAATGGAAATTTGAATTTTTTCCCCCTCACATTTTGACATGTATATCTATCCATCCATCCATCCATCATCTATACCGCTTTATCCGTCTGGGTCGTGGGGAAGCTGGAGCCAATCCCAGCATCTTCGGGCGAGAGGCGGGGTAC
>JAQQZR010000016.1:6108613-6120899 GCA_030068235.1 Notoglanidium macrostoma | reverse complement strand
TCCGCACAGAAAGGCACCCTGGGTGACCCGGGGATCGAACCCAGGACCTTCTTGCTGTGAGGCGACAGTACTAACCAGCACACCACTATGTGCTTGTTCCCCCATTTGCTTCTTTGGGAATTCTGGGAAGGTGTTCCACCAGATTTTGGAGCATTGCAGTGGGGGTTTTTTTGCGCTTATTCAGGCACAAGAGCATTAGTGAGGTCAGGCACTGGTCTCAGATGAGGAGGTCTGGGGTGCACTTGATGTTCCAATTTTTCCCAAAGGTGTTTAGTGGGGTCGAGGTCAGAACACTGTGAAGCTCTTGCACTCCAACCTTGGCAAACCATGTATTCATGGACATCACTTTGTGGATTGTCAACATGGTTCCAGTGAAGAGAAATTGTGATTCTACAGCATACACGTTCTACACAATTGTGTGCTTCCAACTTTGTGGCAAGAGTTTGGGGAAGACCCATATATGGCGGTGATGGTCAGGCGTCCACATACTTTCAGCCGTTTAGAGTATATAAAAGTGTTATGGTGCTGGTAAAGTGTTACAGCATTGGTTTTCTGATGCAGACCAATAAAACATCCGAGAGCTTCTAAGCAAGGTGGTCTGAGACCGGTTACGAGCAAACTCTACTGCAGTACAATTCTGAATCTAATCAACTACAGGAAGTGAACCCAGAATGTTGTGTAATTTGGGTGGAGGGCAGAGATTTTTTTGCATATGTGAGCTACACTGAGCCAAAAGACAGAGCTGTAGTGCTGCAGATACAATAAGTGTTATTTGGACTGATGAACAAAAAGAGAAAAATACTGTATGTAATCTATTTAGCGCCAGCCACATGTTCTCCACGCCTGGATGGATTTCTATGCTCATTTGTCAAAAGGTTGTTTCAATTTTTGCCATTGTTTTTTTTTTTTTTTTTTTTGGACCAGAAATTGAAAGAATAAATATATTTTAAGCCTCATTCGACCCTCAGCCAGCATGTTGTGGTTTTTCTTTCTTTCTTTGTTTGGTTTTTGTTGTTGTTGTTTTTTTTTTTCATTTAATTATGTGCAGTCTAAAAGTGAACTAAACCAAGTAGCAAGCGAACCGAAAGTATCAATTTCACTCCAAGTTGGACTCATTAAGCAAAATATAATGTGATAGCAAGTAAAAAGGTCTTGAATATTAGCAAATAAGATTTTTTTTTTTTTAAACTTACTTTGAGCTAATTTCGAGCAATTATTTCTCGAAAGAAGCAAAATTATCTACCAAAAGAATAACACGATTTTGAAATTAGTAGATGTCTGGAAGTAACTTTAATCATCTTATATTTGTCACCTAATAATCTCATAATGAGAAATATCAGGTAATACTTCCTTTACTCAAGATACATTTCTTTGCTAAGATATTTTTGTACTGTTGATATTTCGTGAATCAACTCCAGTCCTTTAATTCAGCTAAATGGTTCTTAACCTTTAATAAGAGTGGGCTTGTATCAATTTTCCATAATTATTACATCCTATTCAGGGTAGGGGTGAATATGGCAGGAATCCACCTTGGTTTTGGTTTTGGGTAAAAAGAAAAAAACATTACCTGTTCTATATTTCAATATGAAATTTAACCTAAATCTGAAAACTTTAATTAGGGATAGGAATGAACAGGTAAAGTTTCACGAGTGTATTTTTTTTAATGTTGTTTAATTTCAAGAGAAATGTTGTAGATTTACCGTGTTTCCATTGTAGTTAGTATGGTTTATAAAGGAAACTGATATGTACTTTATATCAAAAAACAACTTGACACGATGTGATTGTGCAAAGTGGGCGGAGCTAATATTCAGATAACGTGGCAGCTGCGAGTGGAAAGAAACAGTAAATCCCTTTCTCTGATAGCCAGAGAGAACTTTTTCAGTCACTTATGATATAGTAGCTCTTCGGAGGGATCGGACCAGATGGGCTAGCCTCCTCGCGCCCGTCAGTTACCCATGACCCTGTTGCCAATTCACTGATTATCCTTTCTTGGATCATTTTTGGTAGGTACTAACCACTGCATACCAGGAACACCCCACAAGACCTGCCATGCTCTGACCCAGTCCTCTACACAACACAAGTTGGTCCTCGTCAGAGTTGCTCAGGTCCAAACGCTTGCCCATTTTTCCTGCTTCCAACACATCTACTTCAAGAACTGAATGCTCACTTGGTGTCTAATACGTCCCTTCCCACCGGTGCCACTGTAATGAGATAATCAATGTTATTTAGTTCAGCTGTCAGTGGTTTAAACGTTATGGCTTATTGGTGTATGTCCTAGATACAATGTATCCAAAAATGTAAAAATATTGGACAACAATTAAAAAAAAAAAGTTGGAGGAATCTTAAAAAAAATCCAATCTAGCGTGTAGTAGAACTTCATAGCCGATCCTGTTTGATTTAAGAGCACGCTCTCTTAAAGGCCCTTAACGTGTAAGGAGGAAAGTAATGAACTGATTTAAAAACAAATTAAGTCTTGCTCTCCTGTTGTCAGCGTTCTCTCGTTTCCTTTTGATAATGCGGATTCAAACTGCGTATGCCTTTTTTTTTAATGGCCATGAATTGCTTTCAGCTCTCCCTTCAAATTGCGGCTGCTTGTGTAAGAGTACTTGGCCTTGATTTTTTTTTCAGAAGACGAAAAAAGACGACCTGTGTTTTCTCGCCCTAGGGTTTGACATTTGGAAGAAAGCCAAGCCTGTCCATCTTATTGTCTGTGATAACCACATTCTGAGACAACAAGCCTGTTTTTAGGCCTACATTTCGGAGTTGAAAGACATCAGTACAGGGAATACATTCTTCTAGTCTTGCTGGTTTTGAAGTCAGCGACATATCTCTGAGACGCACGTCACGCAGGCCAGAAGAGACTGCCTAGTTTCTACACTAACCCTAGGATGGATTTTTATCCGTGTCTATCTTTCTAAGTAAAATTTTAGGATCAGGGATTTTGAAATTATGTAAGGCATAAAATACTTTTTTTTGAGCTCCATCAGTTAAAGGGCTAACATTCATTAGCTGGCTAAATCGAATGAAAGTGTACCGGGGCGTATTTCTATGGACGGTACTGTTGATTTGGTAAATATAGAGTATAGAGGTAAATTCGAGTTTACATTTAGTGTAGTAACTTGTTCAAAACAAATCAGGACAATGCTTCGTCTTGGCTAACTTGGGCTAGCTACCAGTGCTAGCGGGTTTAAGCTAAGTTAGTCATCTTGGAGTTATTCCAGTTTGTTGATACAAAATGCTATTATGATTTACATCAAGGGGTCCGACCTAGGATCCTGGCCTCCAAAAAGAAAATCATTGATAAACACTGATTTATCATTTATATTCCAAAAACATTTTGGTTGGAGCTCATGCCCAGTAAAGTAGAGTCTTGTCACACAAAACTCTCAAGCTGACACAGGAAAATAATCAATGACTGGGTGGTGTGATGCGGCCCCAAATGTAATGACTTATTTTCCAGTATCAGCGTGTCCTCGGAGCCTCAAAGTACAGATGCTGCTCTTTTGAATTTTGAGGAGCCAATTGAGATGGTTCCACCTTACAAGGACGCCTCATAGAGCTGTATTAGGTACGTCCCACAGGAGAGAGACTCCGGTACTTGCTTGAGAGATTATAACCCGCGATTGGCTTGGGAATATCTAGGATGAGCTGGAATCTGTTGGGATCTCTAGGAAAAGCAGAAGGATGAATGAAAAAACTAGTAAGGGCTTCCGAGTGGTACGACAGAAACATGTTTGCCTTATAGTCGTCTGTAGATCACGAGTTTGAACCCTGATGATGCCATGGCCATCTTGGCTGGGAGTCCAAGCCCCCTATTCTCTCTTCCCTGTCTCCGTCTCTCCCTGTCAGTCAGAGACAGTAGCCAATTGTGGGCTTCTGTGAGCTCATGTATGTGGAAGAGGATAGCAGGTGCTTTCCTCTGTGTGTATTATTCTGCCCTGTGACACACCTTGAACAGGTCAGAAACATTTATCCAAGTTTGTTGTCATCTGCTGGGCTCCAACTTGCTGTTTGTTTTGGTTTTGCAGCCTAATATCACACTAAATGTGTAGGAATTGTAACATCTTTGAGCAGGTTTGCTGGATTTCCTGTGTAAGATAAAAATATAATCACTAACACCTTGGCTAAAGATTTCTTTTTTGGGAGCCCCCACCAAAATTGCTGCTCCTGATGCACTCATACCAGTGCAGCACTGTCCTCCAGTGTCCCTTTGTATTGATGAACAGGGTAGAGGATCTACAGTCAGTAACTGTGTATGCACAAAGCACACAGGTATATAGTTTAACTACGGAGTCCAAATGACAAAATAAATAACCTGGAAATCGCCATAACATTTAAGGGTGTGTTTCTATCACTGCCTCTTGCTGACTCTTAATGTGTCCGTCTGACAGTTTTTTCTTGCATGTGTTTAACCATGATTTTCTGTCTCTCTTTTTCCTTTGCTTTGGGTCTCTGTTGCTTGCTTTGTCTGTCTCTGTCTCTCGATTTCATGCTTTGTCTCTCTTTCTGCATCATGCTGTCTGCTTCTTGCTTTGTCTGTCTGTCTCTCTTTCTTGCTTTGTATGCATGTCTCTCTCAGCTGCTTTATTTGTTTACTTCTCTCTCTGTCTCTCGATTTCTTGCTTTCTCTGTCTCTCTTGGCTTTTTTGTGTGCCATTGTATCTGTCTTTCTGCTTATTGCTTTGTCTGTCTTTATCTCTGTCTCGGTTTCTTGCTCTGTCTGTCTGTCTATCTGTCTGTCTGTCTCCATTTCTTGCTTTGTCTGTCTCTATCTGCTTCTTTTCCATGCCATTGTCTCTGTCCCTCTGCTTCTTGCCTTGTCTGTATCCCCATGTCTCAGTTTCTTGCTTTGTCCGACTGCTGCTTGATTTTTCTCTCTGTCTGTTTTTCTTCTTGCTTTGTCTGTCTCTCTCTTCTTCTTTTTGTCATTGTCTCTGTTTCTCCGTCTTTCTGCTTCTTTCTTTGTCTGTCTCTCTCTATCTCTGTTTCTTGCTTTGTATGCCTTTCTGCTGCTTGATCTCTCTCTCTCTCTGTTTTTGCTTCTTGCTTTATTTGTCTGCTTCTTGCCTCATCTGTCTCACTGCTCTCTCTCTCTGCCTGTTTCTTGTTTTGTCTTTTTCTTATGTGTCTTGCTTCATCTCTCTCTGTTTCTTGCTTATCGGTCTTGCTCTCTGTCTGCCTCTGTCTCGGTCCTTTGCATCTCTTCCTCTCCGTTTATCACCTTCCTCTGTCTCTTTCTGTCTGTCTTTTCCTTTGTCTTTATCTGCCTCTCTCTTTCCGTACCATTGCATCTTTCATTGCCTTTTATTTCTTTGTCTCTGCCTTAATCTTTCTTTCTCCCTGTCTCTTGTTTTGCCGGTGACTCTGTCTCTCTTTCGTGTCACCAGCTAGCTGGATCTCATTATTATTGTACTTGTTGAGTGCATGCTGTTATTTCCATCTCATTAGTTAAGCATAAGGGATTGTTCTGTGACCAGCGATGTGCCTTTTCGCCAGTAGTACAGTCGCTTCTATATCCGTTCCTTTGAAATGAGAAGACGGGTATAAGAAAAGGCTGCCATCATCATCTTAAAAAAAAGACCAGTCGCAAAACATTGCGTCCTCTCCAGACTGATCCAAACCATGAAGAGCTGGCTAATTCCGCTTCATCCAGACGTTTCATCTCACGAAAAGAAGCAGAAGCTCCTCTTGTGGAGAAGTGTAAATCTCATCGGCCATGTGGGGAATTAATGCAGTGTCGATAACCCCATAATGGCCCTTCAGTACGATCATGGCTATTAGAAGCAGCTTTTCGCCGGGTTGCTTAACTCATACTGCGTTATTGGCTCATCGTGGACTGGATGACACTCGTGCTATCTTTTTCATTACCCGGCCTCATAAATCCTCACACGCTCTTGACAGACGCTCACAAAAGCCCTCCAAATGTTATTCTCTTCTAATGAAGCCTTTTATGTAAATACTTGGACAGTTTGTTTGGATTGGGCCAACTGCAGCATGGTGATTGAAGGGAAAATTCAAACTGGGGGAAAAGCCTCCTAAATCATAAGCCGGTCCGCCTGAATGGAAAGTGTATCAGTCATAGTAACGGATTCGCTATGTCAAAAGGCCTAATGTTTCTAATTATCTAAACAAATTGTTGAATGCAGACTGTCATCTGAATCATTAAACAATTCAATATTAATGCTAACTAACCACCCTTCTCTGTGTACCTGTTCCAATCATCTATCAAAACTTCGCCGGGGAATTCCCAACATCTTTTGAATGGCTGACATGGACTTTTTTAAGCAAAAGTTACTGAAAGCTGTGAAGGATAGACATGTGATTGGTGAGGCTGAACGTTATACCTACTAGTCTCAGTACGGACATACACTACATGGCCAAAAGCTTGTGGACCCATGACGATCACACCCATATGTCCCAGCGGAACATCTTATGCTAGATCGAGTCCCTGCTTTGCTGTTATATTAACCTCCATTCTTCTCTGAAGGCTTTCCACTAGATTTTGGAGGAAAGCTGTGAGGATTTGCCATTAAGAGCGTTAGTGAGATCAGGAACTGATGTTGCGTGAGGAGGTCTGGTGTTCAGTCAAAGTTCAAGCTCAAGGGGATGAGATCAGGATTCTGTGCGAGCCACTTGAGTTCTTCTACTCCAACTTTGGCAAACCATGTCTTCATGGAGCTCACTTTGTGCACAGGAACATTGTCATGCTAGAACAGGTTTGGGCCTCTTAGTTCCAGTGAAGGGAAATTGTAATCCTACAGCATACTGTACATGACAAACTAACAGTTATGTGCTTCTAGCTTTGTGGCAATAGTTTGGGGAAAACTCACACCTGATGTGATCGCCAGGCGTCCACAAACTTTTGACCATATAACAGTTTTCTCGGTGGTGTGAACTCCACACAGAAAGGCTCCCAGGCGAACCAGAACCTGATTGCTTCATTATGTTCTTCTTCTTCTTCTTATTATTATTATTATTATTATCATTATCATTAGCACCCACACTTCCCCTATCCTGTGGAAACAATGACAACTGTGCAAAATGCAGAACAGTACTCACAAAAATGTTCTTATGTAATGTTAGCACCTTATTTAAAATCTCGTTGAGAGAAAATTAAGATGCTAGTCAGGCACAGCTCTTAGCCAAAATGTATGCAAAACAATTTTTTGTTAATGGTGCAAACATGATCTTCACAGGGATTCAAGTATTCATTATTCCGTGTAGTCTGTATTAATGTGCATAATTTACATGTCATTCTTTTGAGTAAAAAAAAAAAACCCATAAAAAGTATGCTTTTTAGGCTAGCTTCACTTGCCCTTTGTTCTAGCTAATAAAGTTATGATTTGTCCACAACAATACACATTATACTACATACGGAAAGCAATGAGCCCCAAATGTGTTCTTCTGCCACCTATGACCGCTAGGGAGTATCATTCATCATCCTCATGGCTGATGTTAAGGAGACACATATGTCGGAGTTTGACACGGTGCGCAACACTTCAGAAAGGCAAGCTTCCTCGACACTGCCATATATGCCTTCCACTTTCCATCTCCCTGTCTGACACCTCTCTTACTGTCAGTATTTCACCTTGGAATTTATGAAGGACACTCACATGGCTCCTCAGCCAGTCATCATTCTGTCTCTTTCTCTATCGAGCAGGTAATTTGGGAGGAGGATTTTAGGACCAGCCTATCCAGCAAAGGAATTATGAGTTCAATGCTGTCTCTCTTCTTTAGCATTCAGTTGGGAGAGAATTAGAAAGGCTCAGAGAGAATGGCAAAAAAAAAAAAAACCTGCCATTTTCCACGGCTTTGGTTGGACAATGTTGTTGTGTCTTGATGTGTATCATGTGGCTGCCATCTGCACCTACATTCCGCTCCCAATGCTGTTATATTCTGACATATTTTGTTGTGTTACACTTCAGATGACTGATCCTACAGCCCTGCCAGCATGATTGCTCAGTTTCTATATGAATAATAAAGAAATAATTTGTGTTTTTGATGCTGTATTACTCGACTGTCTATTATAGATTTGTGTTCTTAGACTGCTATGATTATTATGTGACTCATGACTGTACTGTATTTCTGTAATATTATAATAGATACTCATGATCGTTTAAATGTGGTTTTGCAGTTTGATACAGCCACCCGAGTGGTATTCCGGATAATATTTACTATTAGTAAGATTACTTCTTAAGATTGCGCTTAATAAGAAGGCCCTAATAAACTCTTGGCTGAATTCTGTAACAGATTGCGTGATCATGTGTTTTCCATTTCAGATTATACAACGAAGATCCTTTTTTTGACGTTCTGCTTAGTCATCAATCAGCACGATCTTGGCTGGTGCAGGAAATAGAATTGGATGAATGGAAGTGTGCATCAAAACGAGATTGAGGTAGTAAAGATTTTTTTTTTTCGGTTTATTAGCAAACTGGCAGTTGAAAATTGGAAATAGACCAGGTGATGTTTTTTCCAGTCATCAACGCTTGTGCTCACCATTGTCTAAGGTTCCTGTTCTGGGTTGACAGGAGCAGAACGTGATGTGGTCTTCTGCTGTTGTAGCTCATCCAGCTCAAGGTACGGCACTGAGTTATTGCATTGAGTTCCTGTCAGTTTGAACCAGTCTGGACGTTCTCCTCTGAGATTTGGGGTGTTTGATGTAAACATTAACTGAAGGCCTTGACTTTTATCCGCTTGACTTTTATGCATTACATTCTTGCCACATGATTGGCCAATTGGATACTTGCATTAATGAGCAGGTGTACAAGTGTTACTATTTAAGTGACATCATAAGATATAGGACTGATGGGTCAAAGGAAGAGCTTTAGGACTCATTTATAGAATTTCTGGGATACTTTCCAATCTGTAACAAAAACGTAACGAATAAACATTGTTATCTCTACCTATATAGCCAACTATGTTAACACAATTAGTATTAAAACATCAATATTAACCATAAATTGTGGTCGGATTTCCATTCAACTGTATATAAACCCATATACATTTGAATCATGATATAAAATTCTGGCTTTATTCCCACTCCTTTAACCAATTGATTCATATATATATATATATATATATATATATATAGATCCTATTAAACACAGTTAAGCACACTAAGTTAAGCACACTAAGTATTAATATTTAGTTACTTAAACATCATATTTCAACTGCAATATATAGTACGTGTGTCGCTGTAATCCTGCACCACCTGAAACTATTCTCAGCTCACAGCTGGCTGGTTGATGTGTAATAAACGCTTCTCCTCACACTCTTGTGAGCACTCTTTATTTTTATGCTAGCGTGCACTGAGGAAGGCACAATTAGGCATTTTGCTTTGTTTATGAGGCACATCTGGGGTGGTAATCAGGAGACACAGCAGTGTAATATTGCTCCTGGGCATCCCACTCGCAGAGATGATACGTTTAAAGGGAAATTCCAGTTTCCACGCACACACACACACACACACACACACACACACACACATAGTCGTTTGTGAATTTATCATGGTGATTTAATTGTAAAATTATTCGGTGGTGGTGTATTTCTTTGTGTGAAATGCATGCTTTGAAAGTAAGATAGGATCTAAAATTGATCTCCCATCACTTTCCACAGGGCACTTAATCAGATGACAAATATAAAGGCTTATAAAGGCTAATAAACCACCAAGGCAGCATCACAATATTCTCCAGGCTCAGTGCAATTATTTCTATCTTATGGTAAGAACTGATAAAGGAGTGATCACCAAGCCTGTTCCTGGAGTGCTCGGTTTCAGCCTGAATCCTGCAGAGCTGATCCGGCTAATCAAGCAGACTGATGATGTGGAGTGAGTTCGATTAGGGTTGAGGCAGAAATTGTCAGAAAGGTCTATCTTACGGACGAGTGCTGGTGATCAGTGTGATAAAAGACAGAACACATGTTATTACGTTATCAGAACTTTAGTGAATAGCAAGGGATTATATTTTACCTCGGGAGGTGAGACGAAGACTGGGCCCATTGGACGTTCTGTCAAATTTCTCACCTTATATTATTAGCAGTTTCGCAAGAATCATAATTTTGTTTAAATATTGACGATAGTCGTATGCCATTTTATATGCCACTTTTGACCGACGTTGATTCCTGATTCCAAATGTCTTCCTTTCTGTCTTATCTCTTGTGCGTTGTAAAAATGTTTACACTGATAGTATATACGGAATACTGCATAGTATTAATGAGTTGATGCAGTTACCTCAGGATTAATTATTTATGTACATATGTAAGTATTTTCAGTTACTGTGACCCAAAACGTGTTCATTTGTAGTGGATAAAGCTACAATATATGCAAGGATGACATCCAGTTGTTATACAGTACAAGAGAAATCTTTGGGCACAACTTCGAATTCAATGGATTTTTTACATTTTTATTACTTAAACAATTTGAATGTCTTAAAGTAATGATGGATTGCCTTTCTCTTTATTTAGTTGAGTGGTCCTTGACATAATATGGATCACAGTTGTAGAATAAGGCTACTTACAGTATACCATCACTACCTCGACACAATGCAACTGGTGGTCTCAAAACATTAAGAAAGCAAGAAATTCCAGTAATTAACATTTGACAAGGCACGCCTGGTTTCCACCTCACCTCATGAAGCTGGTTAAGATAAACTCTGGCTACAAAACATAGTTTGTGTCTTAACAATTTTTTGTTTACGCCATAATTCCATATGTGTTATTTCATAGTTTTCTGTATTATTGTACAATGTAGAAAGTAGTCAGAATAATGAACAACCTATGAATGAGTAAGTGTGCCCAAACATTTGACTGGAACTGTATGAAAATAAGAATGGCTGAGCAGGTACTTTTAGGAGTGGAAACGTGGAAATTTGTCTAAATTTCATTTTTCTTTAAGAGCTTGTAATAAGAATAAGCTGGGAATTTTCTTTACAAGCTGCCCATTCCCTCGGTATTAGTCAAAAGGTTGGACGCACTTACTCATTCAAAGGTTTTTCTTCATTTTGACTATTTTCTACAACACTGAAGACATCAGAACTATGAAATAACACATATGGAATTATGTGGTGAACAAAAAAGTGTTTCAAAAATTGTTTCATAGTTTTAGATTCTTCAAAGTATCCGTTGTTTACCTTCATGACAGCTTTTCACACTATTGGCATTATCTTAACCAGCTTCAGGAGGAAGTCACCTGCGTTTACATTAACAGGTGCGTCTTAGTGGAATTTCTTGCCTTTTCAATGTGTTTGAGATCTTCAGTTGTGTTGTGTCGAGGTAGTGTAAAAGATTTTAAATGAAGAACTATGGTTAACTGTGCACCAGTACAGTCTTGTCTTCATATGCTCAACTTTATTAAATCAGCAAAGGATGATGACTGATGATGACTAATTTTCCTCTTGAAAGAGACAGAATTTATAATATGCCCAATTTTTACAAGAGGCAGCCATGCGAAACGCGCAGCGTCTGATTTCAATCTGGAACGTCCTAACAAAACTAAATTGTTCAGAAAGAAAGCAGAGTCTATTCTTGATTGAGACAGCGGTGTACTTACAGATTACATTTGACTCGGCTGCTCTTTCGCTTTGATCCTTGTTTTTCTTTCTGATTCGATCCTTCTCTCTCGCTATCCGCGGCCTCACCGCCGCATCGAAGCTTGATTGAGTGAAAACTCCTCTGCACATGTCTGCCTTGATTAGTATGCTGAGCTGGTGTTGCACGATATGTTGGAAATATCACATGCTGTTCATTTACGTGTTGATATAATGTTGTCTTGTGGTACCTGACCGTATTTGTAAATGCTGTCCTTTTGACATTTACGAATGGCTGCGAACAATTTATCTGCCTTGAACTTGTATGTGCTAGGCTTGGGCCGACCTCAGGGGATTGGTTTTTTGGTAAACATCTTAGCATAAGAGTTTAATTCAAAGCCCGATGTGAGACTTCAGTTTGCGTTTTATCTACAACAGTATTACCATATATTAAGCATTTTATCAGTAGTCTGGCCCAGGCAAGCAATTCAATCTCCTTATCGAATTCAGTGAAACAGAAGTTTTCAATTCGTATTTATGTTTAAATGTTATGCACGTCACAGTGTTGCAACACACCTCAGTGCTCAAACTACCACCACAAAATCACCACCACCCGCCAGACCACACGCATTAGCCAAGGTATAATCTGGTTGAGGGCGACACGGTGGTACGGTGGTTAGCACTGTTGCCTCACAGCAAGAAGGTCCTGGGTTCGATCCCCGGGTCACCCAGCGTGCCTTTCTGTGCGGAGTTTGCATGTTCTC
>JAQQZR010000016.1:6093422-6108513 GCA_030068235.1 Notoglanidium macrostoma | reverse complement strand
TGCCCAGGGTGTACCCCGCCTCTCGCCCGAAGATGCTGGGATTGGCTCCAGCTTCCCCGTGACCCAGATGGATAAAGATAGATATAGATAATGGATGGATGGATAATCTGGTTGATGGTGGAATGATTTCTATTAATCAGGTTAATTAGCATGTTAACATTAACATTAACATTCCAATTCAGGACCATGTAGGTAAAAACACTTAAGAAGCTAGTATAAAGTTAGATACAATTCATAGAACTCTCCTATGTTTAAAAACACTGGACTTCATTTATCAAGCCGGATACAAACGGATTTATCCATCAATCATTCATATGCGCATTTATACAAGGAATTTGGTATTCATGAAAATCCTGTAACTTCAGGACAAAAGTTTAGATCCGATTTGTCCTCCTGAGGGTGTGTAAATTTACGCATGGTAAATTTAGATCAGGTAGTCCTGTTTAAATATCTTTAGTTACACCCACAAATTTGATGAAACCCAGTCATTTCATATTACAAAGGAAATACGAACAAATAAAGAAAGCAGGCCAAAATAAATCCATAAATGATGACAAATAAGACCTGTCATTCATTGAAGCATGCTGTTGTATGAGAGGAGGACTGGACCAGGCGATGTTTATGTGGTTTCGGCTTGCAGCGACGTCATCTTTTAATGCTGTGCAGCACTTCATTAGATCCAGCGCTAGGTGAATGATAAGTGGCTGATCAGGTATGTCTCAATCTGCAACGTGTCATATGCTCCCAATGTGCTGCCGAACATTCACGTCTGCTTTTCTAACATGGCACGAAGGATGAGGCAGGGACACTAAACATATCAGTTTCTCTGTGTGATGTGCTTTTTGTCCATGATCACCTGGGAAAAGTAGATTTGTATTGTTTTCATGTCAAACTATATTCTTTTCACATTGCTTAATTCACACCTGATTCACTTTTTCTGTAATTTGGCTTCAGATTTTGGCCTTTCAGGTGCTGTTACACTGTTAAATAACAGATTTCCATAGATAAATGAGTCACAATACAGGGTTACTCATTACAGGCTTGCTCATTAGGGATATATATAGATAAATGTATAGATTTATAAGTTTATATTCAGAATTTATATACTTCTGCGAAGCTGGTTTGTGACAATGTCTGCTGTTAAAAGTGCTATACATATAAAATTGAATTGAAAATAACTTTTACTTGAGAATATCTGAGAATATCTGTTTTTGCTTTTTGTTCATTATTTGAGGTGTTCGAGTTTTGCGTTTTGTAGTTTGGGGGTTCATCAGTGTATACACATGAATACGAAGAAATCCCCAAAGTTTCGTAAAGCAGCGAAAAAATTTTTTGTTCGCTTTAATTAACGCAAACATTTGCCCAAAAAAGGCCCACTGAGAGAAGATACGTAAAAACGCTAGCCATACTCCAGTAACGTATCAATGCTTTTAGCTAGCTAACTAGCTATCTCTGTTTAGGTCAATTAATTAGGTCTCTAATGAAAACATGGGACCGAGTTGTTTTATGATGTTTCTGAAATTCACAGAACAGAGTAGTCTTTTTTTTTTTCATTTTCAACTTTCAGTATTTCTTGATGCCAAGACATATGGCATGCAATGAAGAGGCTGTTTGCTCAAGGTGCTTATTAAGTACATCTTGTTTATTTTCACATTATCAAAAACTATCCGGAAACGGATCGACACTCGGTGAAAGCAAACCAAGCTCACAATTGTCAGTATCGCATCAAGCAGTGATGATATGGAAGTTTAGAGGTACATTAACAAACTTACGGATTCCCGTTACAATTTGGAGAAACGGTTTACTCGAATCTTCATGAAGCCATTTCATCTTGATTGTCAATCTGGATAAAGAACTTCAGGATAATAGCTGTCTGTCACTGCTGGCAGTGGTAAACTAATTAGTGCTGATGAGTTTCGCAGGCTAGTATCAACACACCATGATTTGAGCTGTGAAAAAGGCACTAAGAATGAGGCTGAAGGGGGGAAGAAAATCACAATGTGCAAAATAGTACATGCACCCTTTCAGATTTCAAGGTTAAATTGATGTGGGTTTAATATCTTGGCAGCCAATTCTATGTGAATAATAATACACCGTTCTGCAGGGATTGACAACTACAGTGACGATATAAACAATAATACAGTTACATAGTACTTCAACGGCAGCGTGATTAGCTTATGAGCTTTTAAAGGAGAGGAGAAAGATTTTGCATTAAACAGCCGATGTGATGTTGCCCCCAGCATGTTCTGGCTTTTTATCCTCAAGGGAAATGGGAAATGAATCAAGCAAATATATCATAAAAAGTAGTGTTATCGCTTGATCGCTCCAGAGCAGAACAGGCTATTACTGCACAAACTACAACGCCATGCCCAAACCCAATTTGTCCATCACAAAAGTCTCTGAGCCACACCAAAACCAATGAATCTGTCAGAAGTGTGGTCAACGGCCACTAAGGACAAGTTATGGAATTATTTCACGAAGATAATAATATTTATAGCAAGCAAGGTGAAAAATGCATCCACTGCACCATTGCTAGTATTTTGAATGCTTAGATTTGAAAATATTATGAGTAGCCATGGTTTTATGATATTGTTTTAAGTCAAATTAGCTTATATTAGACAGTTTGCTAGCATTAGAAATGAAGACGCTAAACATTCCTTAAACGATTTTATGACTTAAGCAAAATCCTTTCACTAAACATCTCAGGTAAGCTCATATAAAGGTTAATCAGCTGCCATTAGCAATGAAGATGAATTGTTATGAATATTGCAAAAATCCTGCTGTTAAATTACTTCATTTTATACAACAGTTAGTTCCGGGTTGCTAAATTGCCTGGTCCAATGGCATTCCAAGAGTGCTGATATTTTGGGATAACAGCACTGGGATGCTTCACTGTGTGTATATCATTCCACTCATCCATGTAAAATTCCACTTCAGAACAGTTACTACGGTAGTGTTAGCGACATCATCAGCGGACATGGCAAATGATACTTTTCACATACATACCTTTTGACTTAAAAGAATAAGCAACAATAAGTGAACATTTGGCCATATTGTGTCCAAAATGTCACTTACTCTATATTAAGTTCTTGTTTATAAAACTGTTGTATAAAAGCACTATCACGCTGGAGTTGCCCTGAATATCAATTTGGCTGTGATTAGCTATGACACTTGGCCTATGGCCTTGCGTCTGCGACCGAGTCATAGCCGCGCTAATATTCACTACAAAAGCACGACCTCGAGTTTGATATTGCTTAATTAACTAATCGGCTATCTTTAGCAGTGAAGATTATGAAAATGTTTGAATACGACTTGAAAATCCTCTCGGAATTCCGTTCAAGATAGTAGATAATAGTTAATTGGCTAATGTTACTGGTAAAGATTATGAACTGTTATGAATATTACTTAAAAATCCTGTCAGATTAGCTCATGTTAGCCAAAAGGCTGGCTATAGCAGTGGATTTTTGTGAATATAACTTTAAAATCCTCTCAGAAATCCTGTCGGGTTTGAGCGTGATCGATAGTCGGCTACACTTAACAATAAGGATTATAAACTCTTATGAATAACGCTGAAATCCTGCCACAAATCCTTTCCGGTTAGTTCATGTTAACTATAGGCTGGCTTTAGCAGTGTAGAATAAAGCCTCACAGAAATTGTCAGGTTATGTTATGATAGCTAATTGGTTAGAATTAACAGTGATGTTAGAGTTAGCAGTTATGAATTATTATGAATATTTCCTGAAATTCTTGTTGGAAACAAAATTCAGGTTAGTTCATATTTGTGCATGGTCGCTAACTGGCTAGTGTTAGCGGTGGAGGTTATAAAAATGTATGAATACGTGGCTTCATAAATGTCCTGTCAGCCTAGCTAGCTACCAAAATTAGTGGAGAAAGCATACATCCTGGAAGTAACTGTAGTGTGCATTAGTGGATGTAGAGAAAATTAGGCACAATGTTTCCAGAGAAACAGGATGTTTTGGAAAAAATGCCCTGTATCAGCATTGCAAGCAAAGTAATGCTGAGCCTCCTACATGCTTTAATGGAAAAATCAGGGGAACATGGCCACTGAACAAACTAGAGTTGATGTATGGTGTCTCATGAACCCTTTGCACTTCATAGACATGCCTTTCCAAGCATTAGGCTAATTAAGACATCACACATGTCTTATGTTTTTGCCATTTGGTTGAAGTTTAATTGATCATCTTCTCTCAGAGAAAGGCATTGATTTATCCGAATCCTATTTGTTTCTGTCTGCCAGAGAAGTGATGCTTGAGACGTACAAGCAGAAGGAACCCTATGGGCGGGTGCCTTCAGTGCACCTTTCTATCGTCTTTGCTTGAGAAACTCTTATAAAAGTTAGCAGTACTTTACTTAAAGACATTTTTTATTTTCAATGGGCACCTATATAAGCCCTTCTTGTCAATTGATATACACCTGTACAAACAATTCAACAGACATAAGCTGTCAAAGACTGATTTAATTTCAATGATGTAATAATTGAATTGCAATAATGTACACTACCAGTCAAAAGTTTGGACACCTTCTAATTCAATGTTTTTGTCTTTCTTTTTATTACTTAAAAGAGACGTCATGTCTTAAAGTAATGATGGACTGTTGTTTCTCTTTACTTAGTCGAGCGGTTGTTGACATAATATGGATTATTACAGTTGTTCAATATAAAAATTACTGTATTTTTATCATTTAGCTTTTACTAGTTACTGTATGTCTCAAACGCATTAAGAAGGCAGGAAATGCCACTAATAAGCTTTTAACGAGGCGAATCTAAAATATGAAACATGTAAAAAAATTTATTATTATTTTTTTTTTTTTACTTTTTTTGTTTACTACATAATTCAGTATATGTGTTGCTTCATAGTTTGAGGTATTCAGTATTGTTTTACAATGTAGAAAAAAAAAAAAAAAGAAAAACCTATGAAAGAGAAGGTGTGTCCAAACTTTTGACTGGTAGTGTGATTATGTTTCTGACTTCAAGAAAGTAAAAAAAGTGGAAAGTGAGTTTAATATTACTATTTATATCATTTTTATGGAAGCATACAGCAATACCATGTAAGGAAAAACATGAAGGGTGTGATGTTATAGGAAATCGAGCCCAACACTGTGTTGCGTTCATATGGTCTAATGCTGGATTTCGTTTATTCAGCCCAATGTTGATTTCGTTTATACAGCAGAAACCCTGGATTTTGTTTACACGGCTCGATGCTGAATTTCGTTCATTCAGCCCAACACTGGATTTCACTGATACCTCCCAATACTGGATTTCGTTCATAAAGCCCAATGTGGACCCGAACTTATGATATCAATATCATATCAATGATGATACACTTGCATGTACCATACAAGTCCATGTGTATGACCAGTTACTACAGGAGCGATATCACATTAGAGCAAGCACGTTAATTGGTTTATATCATTTATGTTGACGCCGGAACTATCCATCCATCCATCCATGTATTTTTTTATGCTGCTTATCGATTGCAGATTGTAGGAAAGCTGGAGCTGACTTTGGGTGTGAGTCAGGGTACACACTGGACAGGTAACCAATATGTCACAAGGCTAACAAAGAGACAGACAACCATTCACACTCACATGTATGGGAATTTAGAGTAGCCACTTGACCTGATCCACATGTCTTTGGACTCTGGGAGGAAATCCACACAGGCATGGGGAGAACATGCAAACTCTACACAGAAAGGCAACGCTGGAAACCTGGAACCTTCTTGCCGTGAGGCGACCATGCTAACCCCTAAACCGAAACTACTATCAGAGTATTGTTGTAGAAGATTAATCCACACCATTTAATTCTGTCATACCGCAAGCTTATACCAACAAGAATCAGAAGTTATATCAACATCAAGTTTCTAAAAGCAGTCCCTAGGACAGTTTATTTCTATTTGAATAAGCATGTTTATGTAGCTTTATGGCAGTTGTCTGGAAGGACGTATATACATAGATTTCACATTGGCCAATGAAAACTGTCTGTAAGTAAAGCATTACTGATTAGCACTCTAAGCTTATATGTATTATGTATATTAGCCAGTAATCTCGGGAATGTTCCAACGTGATAAGCTGTGACCTACACCAGTAAGAGAAGTCTAAAGATAACAGAGACAGCAGCTGTATAGCTGTAGTATACACAAGCTCAGGCTCATGATTTGATCTAATCTTTAAATGCTTCTACAGTTAATTTTCTTTGCCAGATGGGATTCTCTCAGATCAGGCAGTTACAGTTACAGCGAAATGGTGTACACTGCTACAACTTTAGAGGCAACATCTTTGAGACGGAGTTTGTATCATAATGACTTCCTAACCTCAACTAAAGTAGTCTCAAGGGCACATTGAGATGTTCGGTCTAAATCCAAAAACAAATAAAGCAAACGCAAATGCAAATGAAAGCGTGCGAACAAAAGCAACATGAAAGGTAACTTTATGGAGGGCGAATTCTCTGCTTTTCAAAGGATGATGGAACCATAAAAGCCTTTTCAACATCATTGTCAGACTGTTTCCGTGCCAGCAAGAATGCCATAAATACTTTTAAGTGATGAATGGTGAATGAGATGGTGGATTATACAGCAATAGAATAAAATCAGTAAATCTTTAGTTTTCACTGACACATTTTCTATAACCAGAGTAATGACAAGACAGTCAGTGGAGAATTGAACGTACAGAGCCTTAACTTTCAGTTTTTCACCCAACCTTATTGTAAAACATATATATATATATATATATATATATATATATATATATATATACGCTCACACTGGCCATTTTATTAGGAATACAATACATGTACGCCTCCTCATTCATGCAACCCAATCAATCAATCATTTAGCAGCAGCACATAAAATCACATAGAGTTTCACATCGAACATCAGTCACTTTAACCTTTGAACGATTATTGGTTCCTAGATCAACTGAGTATTTTGGTAACTACTGATTTCCTGGGATTTTCACGCACAACAGCTTTGCTACAAATGTGTTATGGTGTGCAGGGAAAAAAAAACATCCAGTGAGCGTCAGTTTAACAGGAAATAAATACTCTTTAAAACTGTGCTAAACAGAAAAGCATCTCAAGAATGTACAGCAGGTTCTTCAGGTTCACGTCAGGCCGCAGAAGGAGCACATCACTTCAGTCAGCCCAGAACATGAGTCTAGTGCTACAGTCGTACATCCTCAGGAACCATAAAAAACAATAAACATAACATCAGCTATGACAAATCCCCAAAGTAGCATCACTAACATTCAATACGGAGATTATTTCCTCAGAAAATGGCAGCTCTTCAAACCTTCTTGATTTGGACATGACATAATACAAGATGCATAGCTTTTTTGTTGTTTGTTTTAGCAACGTGTGTGAGCTAAAACGACAAGAATTCTAATCAGACTGCATAAAAAAGATGATAAAAAATTAATAATCAGCTTTGTTCATATCTATAAACATAGACTCTGCATCATTTAAATGTCTCCCTGTTAGTAAACAACCATCACAGATCATCTATTACAGGTTTGGCATACAAATATTATTTCTATAGAAGCCTGTGTAAATAATAATAATAATAATAATAATAATAATAAAAAAAAAGGATACAAGAATGCAGTAACGCATTCTCACCTTTAAAAAAAACTCAGTACAGAATTTAGGACAGCGATAGCGAGCATTTTAGGTTGCTGTTGTGTTCTCTTCAGCTCCCATGCTATCAGTGTTTGCTAAAAGCATAATGACATGCACTAGTAAGCTAAAATCCCCCTCTCCAACCACTACACACATCAATTTATTTGCATGCCTAATTATTTATAGCACTACCCAGCTTAACATGTCCCTCAGGACTCATTTCTGAACAGGTAATTGCCATGGTTTCTGCACTAACATCCTCTTGCTAGTAATCACTTGTGAGGCTAATCAAGAAAGCGTACATGTATACCGTGTAAAAAATGTGGCCTCATGTGTCCCTGACTGTTCGGTTTTAAAAGGCGAAGCCAGCTATGCCTGAGGTAATTTGACTGTCAGGAGGATATGTCCTTCATCTTGTTTAATGAGTGGAGGCAGTGGGAGAGACTAATTAGCCATAATTTGCTCAGTACCAGCTTGCTGAATGTTCCGGGGCTTGCCTCGGTCTTCCTTCTACCTTTGCCCTGAGAAATGTCAGTGGTCTCTGTGTTAAGAGATGGTGGCATCTAATCAACCCTAGTTGGCATGTGTCTGTGCAAATGCTCATCATTAGCGCGCTGGTTCTTTCATTTGTCCCACTTTTTTTGCTGAGACATGGCATCATACGTTAGCACCACTCTGACTTTTTTTACTTTAACATGGCAGATCCAGACTATATAAGTTTCACTGGAGCCCGCAACAAATACCTTAAATTAAGAGGAAACTTTGGGAGACCATACTGTAAAGTGGTAAAAAAAAAAAAAAAATGATTTCAACAAGGCAACCTGTCAATCATTCCTATTTAATCAGTTCGGATACTGACTATGAAGATAAGCCTTGCTTTGTAATGAATGTTTGCAGTACATCTCTCTGTCCCATTTCCAAGCAGATTTCCACATATCTCTCTGCCTCAAGCCATTTACAGTTACTTCACCGAGCACACAAATTGGTTTGATTGAAACAGATGGCATATAGAATTCTGTCCAATCCAGATTCATTCCTTTTCCCTTGTCATCCTTGGTCTTTATAGTCCTCAAGTGGGCAATATGTGCTCCACAGACTAGATAGGAAATCGTGTGGGGTTTTTTTTTGTTGTTGTTGTTGTTGTTTCTAGGTGTGCTCAGGAAACACCACTAGGGTTTTGTGTGTCCAGACTTTATTAGTTTTCCATGGGGAGGTGTTGTAATGTAATTATTACAGGAGGTAATAATCTCTGAGAATTCAGTCCTGACCGAATCTGTCTTGTCTGGGGTTTTTTCCATTATGGACTGGGCATACACAGGCCTAGAAATATTACCCCATATTTTATCCTCTAGAAAATGTCCAGTAGAAATAACACTGGGTAAAACATATTTTTATTTGAATATAAAAATTATTTGTATATAGAAAAATTATATCTTGTGGGAAAACAGGTTCTGTGTCTTTTCTTCAGTATTACAGCAGTATAACATGCTTATCCCATGCAAATCAATGCTAATTACGCTAACCTCCTCATTACGGACGTAAAGTAGAGTGTGGAAAATGTATCCCAGCTGAATATTATTTAAAATGTGCAAAGTTTGCTTCATTTTTTGGCTGGAGATCATGCAAAAGTTTAGCCATCTTTCAAGGGCAGGAGCTTAGCTTGAAAGCAGTCGTGCTTCTCCAAATGGCTGAGAATAATAACCTGATGGAAAAACCTTATGGAAATATGTCCTCTTCTTAGAACGAATCTCCGTTATTCATGAAGCCTTACACCGGGTGTGCCCAGATTTCTGTTTAGATACCTATGTATATTCATGTGAATGTTAATAGGAGGTCAGATCAGGTGATAAACAGGAACAAATTACAGATGGATCGAAGGGTGTTTTTTCATTACTTAGGGTGGCCCGATGCTCTATCTCCACTGACACATCAAATGAAGACATGTCAATTAAAAAATGCCCATGTCGAGATGCGATATGAGCGTAATCTTTCTCTGTATTATACGCGCCAGGGTTGAGTGGGAACTTGTTTTATTTGACTAATGATTCGCTGGCGCCACTGTCTCCTCCTCTCCCTCTCGCTTTTTCCATCTCATCGACTTTTCTGCCCTCGCTCCTTTCCTTATCTCTTTGGGCACGTTGCCCATCCACCCGCCTCTCCCGATCATTTTCCCTCTTGCATCTCGCCAGACGTTTGTCATGAAAATCTTTAATTAAGTTTCACGGCTCAGGGAGATTTCTCAACGACTTGCATTCCCCTGCTGACGAGTCATTGCATTCCGCATGTCGATCCCTCCCTCCTTACGCCACGCTCTCCACGGTCCCTGATTGGCATATGGCATGTGTATCCCAGCTGTCTGGGAGAATTGGGCATCTTCTCATCAGAAAATGGCCCCTTTTTCTTGAACCAGCATTTTCACTCCTTCAGCTTGTGGTGGATTCTCACCTTTTCAGCTGTCTAAGTGTTGATCTCTTCCCATGGAAGCCTCTGGCCTCTGATAGCATCTCACTCCCTGGAGCTTGTGCAGCATAAAACCCATCAAACTCAGTTTTGTCTCAGCTGTTGATTCAGAGGCTTTTTCTCATGGCTTCCTCTAGAGATGATGCTGGTGATGCTGTGATTGGATTACATGGACATTTGCTGCTGGCTTTTCTGTACTTTGGACATGGTAGATGGTGTGGATTTGAACCTGTGTAGCAGTAGTTCATAAAAAGGTGTTCCACTCACATCTTAAAGATGTAGTATCCAGTGATGAGCTTTTTGGTCATTTTACTGACATATTTTTTTAGATATAGCTCTAGAAAACCAGTAATTAATAGGCACAAATGTGCTTTTTGAAAAAGATCCGAATGCTGTACAGGGCTGGTGGTCCTAAAGTAGGAAAAGATGTAATTATATAGTCTGCCAAGAATCTTACAGAAGCCCCCAGAAATCCACTAACAGCTCACCTACACATGCTAATGTGAATAACATTTTTGCACAAGGCTAACTATTCCTTTTTGTCTTATTACTTACAGCATGAGCATTTTTCGCTGGACTATACTCTTAGAAAAAAGGGCTGCTCAAGGCTTGTTTTGAGAGCTCAGGATTCTTACATGGAAACCTTTCTAAAAGGAAAACCTGTGGTCGTACAGAAGCAAACAAATGAACCCTTTACATCCTGTGTCCACCAGATGCGGTTTTTGCGCCGTCAGCGCCCACGACTTCACTTTCCGAGTACTCCCAGAACGCTCTTCTCAAGTGCTTATTCTTGCTAGTTCACAAAAAAACATCTTCAAGCACTTTGGCATTCCATCGTTATGAACATCAAGGCTTCATACACCTTAGAACATTAGCTCAAGCGATGGAAAGAAATTGCATTTATTTCAAATATTGATCATGGTAACCCTTCAATGTTAGAATGTAAATAGCTGGGTTGTCAGTAACAACCAGGATCAGTTTCTCCTCTGCCGTTGTTGACAGTGTTGCTTTTGTAAGTCCCACCCCTTCTTGATTTTGATTGGTCGGGGAGAGAGAAGTGACGTCGATGAACCCAGTGGTGTTCCAAAAGTTGCACAAATTTCTACTAAATGTGGCCTAAGCATAGGAGAAGGAAAAGGTTTGAACGCTGAGGGTGTTTTTGCACAGAGCACGCTTAGCTCTGTCGTTGCTGAACTTCAGAGAATTTGTATAGAAAAAAGACGCTGCCAGCACAAAAAACACATCTGGTGAACACCGGCCCTTATTGATATCATGTTTAACCCATTTTATTGGAGAATGTATTACCTTTAAATCGTATTCACAACCAACTCAATATATACAGTTATATATATATATAAACTGTTATTATTAGAAGCAAGGGCTGTTTTTTTGGGTTACAAAGCTCCAATATCCAAATAACGGTGAAGAAAAACCCAAAACTTGTTCACCCAAGGAAACAAGTAAATAAGGCAAAGCTTATTTTAAAACAAGGAAGGGCTCGATAGTGTGCAGGGTTGAACCATTTTTTATTTGGATATTCACAAAATCTGGTTTCTTGATGAAAGTTAAAAAAAAAAAAAAAAAAAAAAACCTTCTGATGTCTTTTTTTAAGTTGTCTAATTACAAGTGGCAATCCAGAAGTTTCTGAATTGTGAGTTTATTAAAGAAAAATCTTTTTAATTGGCAATCCAACTTATAATTCCTCTTTTGAACATGTCACTCCCCTGCTGATTCGACTACAGTGGCTCCATGTGTCAAAACGGATTAACTTTAAAATCTTATTATTAACATTCAAAGCTCTTCATAATCTTTCTCCTGCCTATCACACAGACCTTCTTCAAACATACATTCCCTCTTGCTCCCTGTAGTCTTCATCAGCAGGTCTGCTGGCACTACTGGCCATCACCCTCAGCACAGTGGGTACCAGGGCCTTCTGCTATGCTGCACCCAAACTTTGGAACTCACTTCAATTCTATTACAGAATCCAAAACTGCTCTTAAAACCCATGTTTTCAAACTAGCCTACTCACTTACTGCATCAGCTGTATCTTAATCTACAATACTGATTTTAACTCATTGCTAATTTATGATTTGCTCATTGTTCATTGATGGTTCTGTTGCGTATTGTATGTTTTATTATTGCTTTTATGTCATGTAAGTTGACCTTGAGGTGCCACACAAGAGCAGAATGAAAATGTTGAACTTGGATAATCCTATTCTCAATTCCTATTATTATTATTATTATTATTATTATGATTATTCAGAAAGTTACTTCTGAGAGTATTTTCTGTAATTCAGTCGAGAAAGAATTTTAGCATGGTGGGACCTGTAGTGCAAATTAACAAGAAATTGTAGCGTTATAAGTCTTTTCAGCAGACTTTTGAAATTCAACCTGGCTATGATTCGCCTTAAAATCGGAAAATGCATGCAGATAGTTGCATAATTGAAAGGTTAATTTGTTTTGTGCTAGAGTGGTTTTAGCATTAATAATGGTAATATTTATGATGGTAACAATTATAATGGTAATATGGCAGCCTTTGTTTCCAGCTAGTAGCCAAACCAGAAGTGGTCATACAAACATCCGCTTTTCCGACTTTAAACAGTTTCAGTTTGTGTCAACATTCCGAATTGGAAGATAGTGAGTTCCCAGTTGTCATGAAAACAGCATTGTTGACCCTCTACCACTGAAATCACAGGTGCCTGTTTGTGTAAGCACAATAGAGTAGTTAGTGCTCTCCTCCAAGCGTGTTCAGCTGCTCTGTGATGTTGCGGCTGTATGAGGAGCTTCACCTGTCTTGGTAGAAGCATGTGTTAGCTCTCTTGGTGGCCAGCAGGTATGGTGGGTGGCCTCTTGTACAGTGCTTCTCACAGTGGGGTCCATGAAGCATAGCAGGTTCCCGATTTTCTTTCTTTATTTTAACTTGTTACAGTGGTTGAAATCACAACCACACCATTATCAAAGTCGTGATCCAAACTTCAATCACTCAAAAACAAGTAGGCTTATAAATAATGCCAACTTCAACCCGGTATATTGTGTCAATGCAGCTCTAATAAATATGGAGAATATTGTTATGCACATTTAAATGCCTGATTATGTTTATTAATCTTTACTAAAGATCCCTGGCTGCAGAAGGCTTAAGCACCCCAGACGTGTAATAGGGTGGGATAATAGGGAAGGAATTGGCAATAACTGAATGGGAAGAAATTTTGGTTTAAAAAAAAAAAAAAACCGCATGCCTAAGAGTACCAATGAGGGGAATTGGGTGATGCAACAGCAGTATGAATATGGCTATTTTAAAACGTTTCTTGCAATTTATAACACTATTCATCTCTGAGAAGTTGTTTTGTTGAAAAAGGTTGGCCCACTCACTTGGCACGTTTCAGATCGATTAGGTCTACATCAAAAGATTACACGAAGAGCACAGAGTCCTCGACACCAGTCCATAGCAGCCGTTTGATTCGATTTTACACAGTCATGGCTGCACATGTACTGCACATTTTCACCATTAACTGATCTGGACTGTGGGTCTCAGGATTAAAGCTGGGAATCAGAGGCCATGAAGTTAGAGGTGCATTTTTATCATTTGATATCCATGAGTGAATAAATAAATGATAAATGATATGTTTATGTCAGGTTTCTATTCTATATGTGCAGTGGTAAGCTACAGCGCATCGCAGTTGAGGTGTGAACAATGAAAGGTGTTCAACACTAAAGCATTTCTATTTCCTTGTCAATTTGAGAAAGGATGATGTGACACATTTTCTAGCTATAAGCCAGTGGACTGAATAAAAATGGCAGACATGAATCAACGCGCAGGCATGCACACAGGCCAACGACAAACATTACACTGGCATACTCGCACACAGATGATTACCCTGAAATCGCATGGATGTAGAATCGACACAGACGTGTCAAATAGCAAATGCCGGGGGAAAAAAATGGCATGAAACACATTAATGCAGAATACCATGAAATCACATCCATCCATTATATCTATATGTGAATATCCATTATCTATAGGCTTATCTGTTAAGGCTGATTTCAGGCAAGAAGCGGGGTACACCCTGAAAAGGTCACCAATCTATCACACAGAGACAAACAAGCATTCACAATTATGGGCAATTTAGAGTAGCAGGTAACCTAATCTGCATGTCTTTGGACTGTAGAAGGAAACCAATACAGGCACAGTGAGAACATGCAAACTCCACAGAAAGGCTCCTCTCAGCCAGCAGGTTCGAACCCAGAGCCTTCTTGCTATGTGGCAGCGGTGCTAACCACTGCACCACCATGCTGCCCAAATCACTTCCAACAAATTAACTAAATAAACCAATTTTTGTTTAAAGGTACACTATTTAAATAGATTTAAAAAGTCATCCCTAAACCTGAATTAAACTCTAAAATCATGACTACCATTGTCAAATATGTTTCAATATTTACAAAGAAACATCATATGTTGTGTTTTAATGAAGCCATTTTATTAATATATCTGTATATCTGCTCATTCATGCAATTATCCAGTGACTGGTTTTAGTATTTTAGAAAATGTTGATCTCTTGAGATTTTCACACACAACCATAAAAAACAAACAAACAAACATTCAGTAAGCATCAGAATAAACTTTCCAAACTTCGACAGTCCAAGTTTGTTGTGCCAACGCTAGACTGATAACTGTTCTTGGCTGACAGGAGTGGAAACTGATGTGATCTTCTGCTGTTGTAGCCCATCCACCTCAACCTGTGTTGTCAGTCCTGAGATGCTTTTCTGCTTACAGTGGTTGTAAAGAGTCGTTGTTTGGTGTCGTATCCATCCTGCTTTTGTTGTATGTCAGTGATTTGGTATAATTCCAAGCTATACTTTAGTTTGTATGTAATAATAATTATATTTATGTAATATATTATATTTTATGGAGTTTGCATGTTCTCCACGTGCATGCGTGGGTTTCCTCCGGGTGCTCCGGTTTCCTCCCACTGTCCAAAGACATGCAGATTAGGTCAACTGGCT
>JAQQZR010000016.1:6020960-6049500 GCA_030068235.1 Notoglanidium macrostoma | reverse complement strand
GAGAAACAACAGTCCATCATTATCCAGTCTCTTTTAAAGTCATAAAAATAAAGAAATAATTGAATTAGAAGGCGTGTGCAAACTTTTGACTGGTAGTGTATGTGCTTATTTCATATCTAGAGATATATAAACCATTACAAATTGTAGCTTTAATGCTAACTTCAATTAAACTGAGGATAGAAAGAAAGTATTTCTGTATTTGAGCTGATTCTACTGATGCAGTATAATCTTTCCTGGCTAGGGGTAAGGTTTTGTTGGGGAAAATGTTCACCAAGTTTTGTTTCAAGATTTTGCGTTTATGCACACGCTTGCTTGTAAAACATTTTAGATACATGCTGAATTGTCAAATGAGTAACGGTCACAATTCAAGCAACGGGAGTGTCTTCGTTTTGGCATTTAGCTCTCTGTATTAGAAAATGAGAAGGGAAATAGTGGCTAAGTAGCAAGTGATGAATTTTGATTGTACTGGATTTTATGCAAGGAAGAATGAATCAGAAACTCCCGCCAGGGGGAGGCTTGCCGGTAGAAGACGCCAAATCTTCTGCACTTTAGTTCAGAGAATAGATCTGAACACTTTAAGCCTGTGCTGTGCGCCTTGCAATATTCTGGGCTCAGTGCACCAGCACAGATGCTAATTAACCTCATTTATCAAGCCAAATAGCTGAATCAGCACAACGATTCAGCTATTTAGTTTGAATATTTTGGGGCTCCAGAGTATTCCAAACTCATGAAAAAAGAATCTATTGCAGTCCATCAAATTAAATTCCTATAAGCGTTTTCAGTGAAATATGCCCTTGTTTATACTTTACAATTAACGTTTAATTATCAGTGTTAATGAACAGAAATATGAAAGATGATCCTTGTCCGAAGTTATGGGTGTATTTAGAACAAAGTAAACAAACAAAAAAGTTTTCTTTAAAGGATGAGACAAAAAGCTTTTGATTATTAAACATTAGCAAAAACCAAATGCTAAAGCTTTATAGCAGTTTAAACATTTCACAACATTATGCATCATAAGAATCGGTTACTTCTGAAGAAACTCCTTTGTGGATGGATCACAATAATGACTCTCATAAAGGAGAACTATCTAAGAAGATTCGGTCTTTTTTTTTTTTTTTTAAACCAGGCTACTTTTGTTGTAATTCAGATATCTGTTGAGATTGTTAATCCGGTGAAGTAAAGCCAATTAGACACAGTCTCTGCAATTCTACATGTGATTTTCACCTGACAGGACCAGTATTCCTTAAGTTAGCATGCGCCTAACACTGCTCAGGCGGCACTGACAGTTCACGAACAGTACGACAGGAACTTCCAAACTCCCGACTTACTTGTTAGCGAAGAAGAGGAAAGTCAGCAATGTGTCGACAGACTTGTTTTCTTTCCAACATTTTGCAAAAACCAGAACTGTTGTTACTGGATTATTTATTTATTTGTTTATTTATCGCTAGGGCGTGAGCTGGATGCTACTGTAGCTTGTAGGAAAAGCTTTTGGCTCTTGCTAACAAAACACCTAACTGGCTAATAGTCATTGAGATATTTTAGAAACCAAAAACACAGTATAAATAATGATTCCTCAGAAATCTCCTTTGTTCGTGCCATGATACACTTCCACAAACATGTGTTGTGAAGAGCCGACTTTAATAGATCCCATTGATCTCGTTGATCCTCGTCATCCCATTGATTGAAAACACCTGACTTTAATTTCATCTTCAAACTAACTGCTAATCCTAGAGGTTCACATACTTTTGCCACTCAAAAATATGTAATATTCGATCATTTTCCTCAATAATAAATGACCAGGTATAATATTTTCATCTCATTTGTTTGACTGAGTTTTCTTTATCTCCTTTTAGGACTTGTGTGAAAATCTGATGATGTTTTAGGTCATGTTTATGCAGAAATATACGTAGAAAATTCTAAAGGGTTCACAAACTTTCAAGCACAACTGCATATCACAAAATACGTTTGTGAATCATGACATTTATTAGAAACTCAAGAAATACAATTATGAATCCCATGACATTTATTTGTGAATTTTGATACTAATCTGAGTCCATAAATTAGTGCATGAGAACAGTGTGGTTTCTGATGGACACCCAGCTTTTGTGTTAGTGCTAGCTGTAACCCAGCATTGGAGTTTTTCTCTGAAACATTTGTAATACTATATTAAATAGTGCATTAACTGTTTTGGTAAAATGAAATAACGACTGACCTGACCCATTAGTGTTTCAATATGTACGTCATTATTTGGTTGCATGCAGTTCTACCTCAAAAAGGCAGAGGGCACTAATTTTTGTTTAAAGGTCCACTATGTAGGATTTTATGGGTATTTATTAGCAGAAATGGAGTATAGATTCTATAATATACCCTTGGAATTCATAAGTATGTTTTCATTAGTGTATACAGTAACTACGAACTGTTGTCTTTTCGTAAGCTTAGAATGAGCCCTTTATATCTACGTCCATACCTACAGAGCCGCCATGTTGCGCCACTGAGGGGGCGTAGAGCAAACAAACCTCTAGAGAGAGTCTTCTGCATTTTATGTTTTTAAAAAGGCAGCGTGACTCCAGAAGGAAGTCAACAAAGAAGATGAAAGGAAGACAAAGAAGAAGAAAGAAGAGGAATCAGTGTTTGCTGGTGCTGGCTAACAAGTTTGAGAACCCAAATTTTGAAAAATGGAGTTTCGTACTTATTATTTAGCATGGAAAAAGCAAAGGAGTGTGAATGGAAGTACTTGAATGTGTACTGATGGCTTGCGTACGCTCTAATACACTCTTGGAAAGGGAGGGGTATTCAATTGTTGGAATCCTACATAGTGGACCTTTAAAACAAAACCTCACTGAGCAGAAGTAATGGTAAGCAGTTTCATGCCAATACAATACGATAAGGCACAAGATTGATTAACTCTTTGAATAATGTCTTAAGATTGATCACTGTCATGAAACATCCTTGGTGTACATTAACACGGAGACTAAAAACATATCTGAATTGGACTTGTCAACTGGTCTGCCACTTGCATGATGTATTTTTGTACCTTACGAAGACAAAATATTCGTATAAATGCAGTATTTTAACATTTGTATGTCTTTTTATCAATCCGTGTTTGTTCATCTGTTACACTTCGCACTTAATCATCGGTGAATATCAACAAAAACATGAAACATGATGCCTCGCCAAGCTGAAATCCCTGTAACAAATAATTACTTGTAGGTGACCTCTTTTCAGGAGTCTCATTACATTTCCTTTTGATCACAGCACGAGACAACGAAGACTGATGTCTCCCTCAGGATCTCCACAGCAACACTTTTTTCTCCCTCCTCCACAATCACAGCTCATCCAGCTAATGTAAAGGGGACATTAATAAAAGACCTTCAATTTTGCCACACACTACCAAAATGGTTGATAATATTACTGCCTGACAAATCGCACAAAGGAAGGATGTGTGCTCTTAAAACATCAAGTGAACAAGCAGATTGTGTTATTGAATTACAGCAGGAGTTGGGAAACAATTAAGTTCTCATTAAATGGCTCACACTCTCTGACAGGCGAGCGGAGACAGGCAGCAATTTCTCCTTCCCATAGATTAGATTAGCCCATCATCAACGTGATCCCATTGAAGTTTGGAAGGGTGAGTGCCTGCTAGGAGATTAGCTGCTAATGGCGTGCTCTTCAGCTAGCCCTGTCAGGCAGTTGAGAGATTGATGGAGAGATTTTGAACCAGAAGGGAAATTTAAGCAAATCCCTTCTCTGTAACAGAGTGTTAGACAATTGGACAGCACCCATTGCGCCAAATCATTTCTCCGCACCGGGCTCTGATAGTTCCCATGCTTTCAAGCTTGGCCTTGGAATAACAATAGGATAAGGAAGTGCTACTTTTAAACACAGGATTACTTTTCTCTACTCTGCGTATCAGTGGAGTCTGATTAACGTTCGACTGATTAGAAAGAAAACAAGGAAGTCGCTGTTTCCACACTGGCTTGTGGTTCACTACGGTGTTAAGTGACAATTGAATATGAAGATGGTAGTACAAATGTTCATTATGTTTTAATCAAGATGTAATTGGATTAAATTGACTTGACTGACACTTTGCCAAAGCAGTGCTGCTGCCTAAGCAGCCAGGGAATACTGATACTGCAATTTGAGCATATTGTGCTGCATATCATGCAGATAACCTGGTGTGTATGCGTGGGTGATCTTTTGATTTCAAAAAATAAACCTGACTATGCAGAACAGGCATAGAGACAGGAGTGTATAATTAGCTCATTTGTACAGATGAAGCCCAAAAAAAAAAAAAAACCCCACACATACAAATCAGGTAAATTAGTTAATGGGTTGAATACTGTATGTCCTCTGTTTTAAAAGACGTTCACAACCCACAAGAGGAAAAAATGCACACTGTAAAAAAATATCAATCACAATAGTGCACACCATTGCAATTTCTCAAGACCTGGGTTTTTTTTCTCATATTGAGATTTATTGCCCTGTTATTTGCAGGTGACAGATATCAAACTAGCACACATTCGTCCCCCAGCATCCCTCGCTCCTGATGCCTCACCTGTGTCAGTTCATCCTAGCAGCTATAAAAAGAAACCCAGCTGATCCCTGCGACACAATGCTGCATTATCTCCACCACCAGACGGAGTGGATCGAGGAAATAACACTGGTATAATGGGCATAATTGAAATGATCGATGCCATCGGCCACCAGGGAGCCAGGAACAGGCTGCAAAGCCTTACAGGTGAAAAGAGCGCACGAGTTTCCGCACGATAGACTCTGGCCAGCTGGAGCTTCATGCATGAGGGATTTGTGATGATAAAGGATGATGATTTGTAAAAAGAATTTTTTTTTTAAAGAGTGAAATTGTTAAATATGTTTGTAGCCACTGTACTGTACTGCATTGTGCTGTGCCGGTTTTGAAAGTTACCAAAAACAGTCATTAAGGGTTGATGCTAGGCATTTAATTTATTACAGTTGTGCATGTTTTATTAAAGTTTATAGCACCTTATGTTACTAAAGTCTGTTACTAAGTCTGATTGGTCAGAAGGTGTAGATTTAAGTTTTCCAACATGACCAAGACATCAGGACGGAACATGAAAATGACATGCTGCATTTTTTGTTGTAGTAATTTCAAGAGATACTAAAAATAGAAACTGGTGAGTGAGGGGCTGTTTATAGCTGTTTACGTGTCGTAACAGGAACTATCTTGTTTTGTGGATGTTCCAAAAATTTTAACGTACCTATAAGTGGATAAAAAGTCCATCCATCCACTAACTATATCACTTATCTGACAGGGTCACTGGGAAGATGTAGCAAATTCCAGCAGACTTCAGGCCAGAGGCAGGGTACACACTGGGCAGGTCGCCAAACTATTGCAGAACTAACACAAAGACGAACAACCATTCACACCCACGGGCAATTTAGAGTAGCCAGTTGATCAAATCTGCATGCCTTTGGCCTGTGGGAGGAAACCAGACTACATGGAGAAAACCCCTGCAGGCATAGGAAAAACGTGATTGCTAATGATTACTAGTAGTCATTCGTTGAAACGTTAAGTTTTAAAATAACACGTGTTAGTATTACCAATTGCTGAGGTATACACCGAACAAAACACTTCAGGACATCCTGTTGCACAAAAATATTCAACTTTGAGGTAGTATCAGTAATTCTGAGTTTCGCCAGGCTGTATCATACTATCCTGTTGTTATTTCCTATAACACCATGCCCTAGCACTAATGTCTCTTCTATAATGGACACTGACTAAAAAATGTTCACCAGTTATTACCATGTAATACAGTTATCATAATAACCCAGTCTATGTATTTTGTCATGTTTTTGTCACCTTACTGCACTACAATTCCCCAAACGAGCATGCAGCTAACACTAATCTGGTGGCACTTACATATCTCTGTCTGGATTGTTGTGTAAAGGGTTGAGGCACAAGGGCTGGGGAAGCTTAATCTGTAGTGTGAAACAAGAAATAACAGCACCAATTGTTTTGACTGTATGATGTTGTATGTATTTTCTTATTAACTTCCCAGACAAGTTTTGTTTTCAAGTACTCTTTGTAATATGCTAGCACTGACTTCCTCTTGATTGACAGTTGTTGAAAATTTGTTGGTGACCCCAACAAGGATCTGTGAGATGCTGAAGATCAAATTGGCATGACTACAGGGTAGTCACCAAAGCTGCTTAGTTTAAAACATAGGAAATGAAATGATTTCTTACAGTACTGTATGCTGTCTATACAGCTGACATAACTGGGTCTGCTTCAAGGTCTCGTCCAGTGGGGTGTGTCTTAACAGCTCTAGTGGGACCTGACCAGAGGCATCCTTGTGAGGTGCCCAAACCACCTCAACTGGCTCCTCTACTCTGGGGTTCTCTTGGATTGTCCTCAGGTTATCATGGAAAGTAAAGCCCAGCAACATTGCAGAGGAACTTCATACTCAAGACCTGTTGCTTGCTACCCACAGCTCATGACCATATGTAAGTATATGGCCCCTTTGTATTTCGAGAACTTGTCACAGTGAAGGGGCTTGTTTGTTTAATGAAGCTCAGGACTATGTTACTGGGAGACATAGTCCCCAGTACCCTTGGTGAACAGATTTGACTTGAGAGGTCGGACAAAGATTGATCCTAATGACCCCATGAAAAGTACAAAAAAAGACTAAGTGTTCTCTGGCCTGGGGGTGGGTTACGAGGTCCCACCCCTGGAGCCTAGCCTGAGGGTGGTGTCCACTCGCAAGTGTCTAATGACAAGGCCAACCACATACCCAAGTCAGGCTCAACTACAAATGGTGAGGTGGGTCATCTTGTGCACTCACCACCTGAAAGATGAAGGTTGGAGGTCAGGTGCAATGCCAGCCAGGCAGCAAACATGTGATGGACAGTCTTAGACAGACTATACATAGTTCAAAGGAAAAAAAACTAAACCATAGCAATAGCCAATGGATCTGAGAGGAGAGATCAGACAAAGAGCCATCCTAATAACCCCATTAAAAACACAAAGACAGCAAGTATACCCTGCTGGATTAGAGTGACCACAACCCAGACCTAGAGCCAGGCTAGTCTACAGGCAGGCACCTGGAAACTGTGCCAGACATGTACCACTCTCAGACTGGGCCTGAAATGTCAATCTGGAGTATCTTTTGGGCTCACCACCTGTACAATAAGGTATGACGGTCCAATCCCAGTAGGTGTGCAGATCTTTGCTAATAATTCAAAGAAAATAGTAAAGGTACAAAGAAATTGCCTCAACTACAGTTTGCTTGGTACTTGCTGCCAAAGGTGAGTCCCCATTACACCAGACATGTCTTGTGATGCAAGTAGCCACTTGTGTTGGAAGTTGATGAGGGTGGAGTTGAGAGTTGACATATGCTCTACGCTGTAACGTATCTGTACTCCCTTTCAACTGTTCTGCACTTCTTAATGATTTCCGGCGATGAAGTGTTTTATATCCTCGACCGGATGACAATGTTTTTTATGCCATTTTAGCATAACTACTTCCACTCGGCATTGTTAAGAGTGGAAGAAACAAGATATAGAAAAAAAGAGAGTCTTTTTTCTCCCTGTTGAAATGTTGCACAATATTCCAATCAGCCTAGCTGACTGAATGCACAGAAGCACTTACGGGTGATTTTCCTGCAACGCGTATGCTGATTCACAATGCACTCATAAACACGAACGCAATTTTGGGCCATTCTTCACACAGCAATGCAGTTAATGGAGCCCTTGGTAATAACATCTGGAACATGCATTAACTGTCTCTCTTTTCAGCAGCCTGATAAAAAAAGTTGCTGTCAAAGGATCACACCGAAATGAAGAAATGTGAATAACCCACTGAAAGGAAAGTGAGATTTGGACTCATGCCAAGTAGCCAATTGAGGTCCTAGGCTGCACTTTAAAATGCATGCTCTTAAATGACCTAGATAAATATGCTAAATTTCCTCTCCACACAAAAAGCTATCAATTATTCATCAAAATGGAGGCTCCCCAAGAGCAAAGCATTTTGGGCAGAAAGCGAGTGAAAAGCAGAGAAAGTGGCTCACGTCTGCTTTTTTTTTTTCTTCGACTTTGCTAATGCGGGTGATAAAAGTAACTGGTGTAAAGTGCTGTCTAAACCTGCAGACATAGAGCATGTAAACATCACCGTCTTGCAGTGTGTACAATAGAGAGGTGGGGAGTCAGAAAATCATATCTTTATCATGCGAAAGCAAACATGTCGTCACGGTCGTATTTATAATTACACATGTATTTATAACGAAATATATTCTTGAGTGTCTGGCCTTCTTATGTTCTTTATACAATGCATCGCTTTTCACATCAACAACTCCTATTTACATACACCCTAGTTTTCTTTTTTGCATGCTTGTTATGTATGCTTTTGATATACAATTGGTTCAAGCTGATCTTATTGTCAGATATTAATAAGGTGGTATTCATTTGCATTCATATATCAAGTTCATAATTGAATGTGGTTTCATTAATAGTAAATAAAGCTGTCTGTGTTTAACTATACATGTAAAAAGCGTAACAGTAAGAGTTTGGCAGGTAATTGTATGTGAGTTTATAGACCCTAGATGTTTGAGCGCTTTTCCCCGGGTTAGCTGAAAAAACTGTGGATAAACCTTCTTGTTCGAATTGTTGCAACATCTGATATATTAAATATATATGGGTGATTGTATGATCACAGTTTTATTTCATTATTTATCTGAAATAAACTGTAGCTACACAGCTGCAAAGGACACTTTAAATATGTTTATAATGTTTAACATTAAATACTAATGCAAAATCAGTGACACACAAAAAGTAACCCCCGATAGTGGAATCACTCTTAATATGGCTTGTAGGGTCTCATTAATTCATGGTTTGAGAGCTATAAAATTTTTTATTTTTGATACTTCAACATTTAAGCACCCATGCCTATAAAAAGAAACAAAATAAAACAACAACAACAAAATATATCCCTTGACTAAGTACAGATACCTAGCTAGTTACCTAGATTTACACTGTTTACACAAACACTTAGCTAGATAAAAATTTTTAGACATATTCTCTAACATTAGCCAGGTTTGTTTTTGACGTATTCTTTAACAATAGCTATCTAGTTTTGTTTAGGCATATTCCCAAAAATTAACTAGCTAAGTTTGCTAGCTAAATTTGATTAGGCATATTCTCTAATATTTTCTAGTTAGTGTTTTTTTTTTAGTTATATTTTCTAACATTAGCTATCTAGTTGTGTTTAGGTGTAGTCTCTAAGATTGGCTAGGTAAAATTTGTTTAGGCATATTCCCTAACATTAGCTAGCTAAATTTGTTTTGGTGAATTCTCTAATATTAGCTAGTCAGTTTTGTTAGGGCATGTTCTCTAACATTTGTTAGCTAAATTTATTTAGCTATCTAGTTTTGTTTAGGCATATTGTATAGCATTATGTAGCTAGTTTAGTTTAGGTGTATTCTCTTACATTAGATATCTAATTTTGTTTAGCTGTAGTTTCTAACATTAGCTAGCTAATTTTGTTTAGCTGTAGTTTCTAACATTAGCTAGCTAATTTTGTTTAGACATTTCAGACAGAGCGGATTAGCATTGCACTGTCTTGTCTCATGATGTCTGCACTGTCTGCAGTGCATGCACATGGTTGCACATGTGCACTTTATGTAGTCTATGTTGTCTTTGCAATGTTTGCACATGGTTGCACACATGCACTTTATGTAGTTTTATGTTGTCTTTTGTTGCACGCGTGCACTTTTGTAAATCTGTGTTGACCTACATGTAGCACCATGGTCCTGGAGGAACGTTGTCTCATTTCATGTATTGTATCATCTGTATATGGTTGAAATGACAATAAACGCCGCTTGACTTGACTTGAATTAACATTAGCTACGTAGATCTGTTTATGCATTAATATTTACATCTTGTTAGGATGATGTAATTTTGGAATGTTGATGATATAAATTCTAAACATGTTTGATAATCAGTTCATTATAATTAATAAACCGGGCTAAAAAAAATATAGCAGCCCTCTATTGCAGATGCTCTGCATAATCCAAGCCTAATTATTAAATGGGGATAAGTTCTATTTAAAAATCATACAAGATATATTTATGATACTTAATGTCACAGATATTTCAAATAAATTCTCTATATGTTAGCGTTCACGGAATGTTTAAATTAATATTTTTATGCATCTATAGTCTTTAACATAAACCAAATACTACTGCTTTTTTCATTACATTTAATTAAACTTGTGTGTGCATTTTTTAATATAATCGTCTCAAAATATTATCTATCACCCCGATTTATTCAATTATTAATTAAGTAAAGTAAAGAGTAAGAAAAAAAAAAGATTGGATTTGTTAAGGGGATTGTAATTGGTCTTGTGTATCATATCAGTGAAAAAAAAAAAAATCTAAAAAAAAAAAAATGGAAAAAGAAACCAAATGGTCTCATGAAGATTAAGATTGTCTTCCTGCTTCCCAGACGGTTCGTGGGTAATGCCAGCTTTTGAACTGTGCTCTCTTCCCACAGCTACTTAGCGGCCCACATTTCATCACAGAGGGGGGAAAACACAAAGCTAAAAGCTTGTGTGTGTGTGTGTGTGTGTGTGTGTGTGTGTGTGTGTGTGTGTGTGTGTGTGTGTGTGTGATCGTGCGCATGTGTGTGTGTGTGGCATGATAAATTAATATAAAGAATTATTTAATGTAAAGTTGTTCTTTTCTCAGTGTGTGAGAAACTATTGATTGTTGATGGATGCATTTCATAGTATATGTTTAAAATGAACCGCCATTTTCAAGATGTCTGAAATGCATTCATGACAAATTAAAAATATAAAAATAACAGAAGTCAACATTTCTGAGACTTGTCTCTTCACTAATGGTGGTTTCAGAATCCCCATGTCCTTTCACTGGAGCATGACACGAACAAATCAAGCAAGGACTTGACTCTTTGAATGTCCATGTTGTGAATAATCAACCATGTTTTATTATTGGCCATGCAGCACTGGGCTCATATTGTGCTAAACTGGAGCAAACTGGAATAATCTAAAGGCATTTATTGAACCAGTGAAACAAATCAGTGTGTTCTCAAGGCACTGTATGTCATCCAGTTCTCTTGGACAGAAACAGAACTGGAAAACCACAGAGCACTCCTGCCCTCTACCTGCAGCCTGGTGAAATGCACACTCTGAAAATTCACATTCAAAGATCTTGGCATGTTATGTTCTAATTTCATTTGCACTACACATTTCACTACCACTTAATTACACATAAACACATAGACATCATACACAACCACAAGTTACAAAATGACCAAAAATCTACAAGTCCACTCTGCAGTTCTAATCTTTGAGTTTATTTTTATGAAATCAAGTTGGTTTAAATTTTGTGACCACTAATCGTTGGTGATTTGTTGATGTTTTCTGTAAGGACATGTTTACTTAACATTTATGGAAGGAGCCTCCAGAGTCAGTGTTTTGTAAAAGTCAGTAATGTTTCCTCCACAGGAACGTCTTCAGGACACTGGGCTTTCAGCTTTCTGGTTTCTCGGTACATGATGGCAAGCTGAGTTTTTTTTTTGTCTTAGTAACTTCAGGAAAGTGGAAAGAAAGAGAGAACTGGTCAGGGAATGACTGTTTATAGCTGCTGAAACGTAAATGATAACAGGAACCAACTTCTGTCATGGATGTCCCACAAGATCAAATGTACAAGGATTAGTCAAATGAAAACCTCGTGATATAAGTGCGATATAAATTAGAATTGAATCGAATTTTATAGAGGAATCCACATACTCAATAATAGTTGGAGCATTTCTGGAATGTAGAAAACCTATACACACTTGTGACACCTATTTGCAATAAACAGTGCATTTGACTCAGCCTTGTAACTGTAAAATTTAATAAAAAATTAAAATTGTAATCAAGCTGATATGTTGATAGGCATGGTGTTTTTGGAAATCACTCAAAATCAGGGCAGTAACAGTAACTCTGTTTTCAGTCAAGCCACATCACACCACACCTGTGGTTGATTATTTTCCTATAACAGCCCATCTCATAGTGTTTTATTCTTTACTGAGACATTGTTTGCAGAAATGTTTGTCAGTAAATTAAAAAAACAAAACAATTGAAGTTCTGGGCAAACACAAATATCGTATAGCCCTGTAGTGTATCATGAATAAACAGAGATAAACCTAGAAATTGTATACTGCCCCTTTAAGGAAACGCGTTTCCATGGTTGCATAGACCGGAAGTAGCGCGGACCTGTATCCCGGAAAGATGCTCCGACACAACATGCTAGCTATCCGGTTAGCAAACACGTTTTCTAAATAAAATTGCAGTTGTAGCCAATGTTATGTCTGTTTTATTATACAAGTGGACCGTTGCTGCATTTTTTATTGTTAAATAGCTAATTTAACGTAAGAGAGTCCATCATTGGTAAGTAAGCCTGCAGATTATATAAAACTAGCAGCATACACGCCTAAATAGCTAACTGTAGCAGTTAGCACGCTAATCATTGATGTCTTGTTTGCGATCTACTTTGACATTGTTTGCTATATGTACTTTAGGTTTGTATTCAGTAGTTATGGCTAAACGGAGCTTTATGAAGGGTTAAAGCTTTCCACTCAGTTGTGTTTTTAAAATTCTCACGGCCTGTTTCTCAAGGCTTCAGTTGTCCATTAGCGGCCTCTAGTGGTCGAAGAATAAATTGACCTGTGTACCGTGTGAAACTGTTTTACACGGCAATAAGAAATAAAGGCCTTAAGTCATGTCAAGTAAAGGAGCTCTGAAAAGTCTGTTATGTTTAATGTATCTTAGACTAAAACAATTGTCTACTAGTGCAGCAAAGAGAAATGTGCAAACCTTCCTTAACTTTGATGAAATTGAACAGTGAAAAAACAGTATGATAGTTTCAGTATTCAATGAAAAGAAAAAAAAAATCTGGATTCTGAATAATTGTATTGACCTAAAAATTATATATTGTTTAAATTCGAATGTGTGCAGGCATATAGTACAGTTTCCTGATTTTTCAAGGCATTAAAGCATTGGGCTACTGATCAGAAGGTTATGAGTTCAAATCCCATCACACCAGGGTGGGCGCTTGTGTGAGACCCTTAATGGAAGGTCTACTATGTAGGACTCTACCACCTGAATGCCCCTCTCTTACGCCTCCCTTTTCAAGTGTGTATTAGAAATACGATGGCCTTTAGGTGCCTGTAGCGTACTTCCAGCTACTTACTCCACCTTAAACACAAAATTACTTGCATCATGGATAAAGTGGCTAAGGTTGTGCAAGCTTGATTTCCTGACTGTGATTTAGTATCCAGTAAATATTCCTTTAATGGTACCGTTTGCATTTGCCAATCATTCGTTATGGTTTTGATGGAGTCTTGATATAGCTTCCCTTCCAAGCCTAAAGGAACACATTTACTTTGAAATTCGAAGAATTTGGGATTATTATGATTTCAAAGCTAATTTTGACGAGCGAAGTACTCGCTGTTACGTATACCATATCACAGATCTCAACATATGGTTTAGTGTGTGTATATATATATATTTTTTTTACATAAATCATTGGGATTTTGCTTGAATATCATTAATAATCTGATTGTTTTTGTACTCTTTCAGGTCCTGCACCATGCGCGGTGATCCTGTGGCCTGCGTGGTGAAATCCCCAGTGGCTCTACAGCTGGGTGACGTGGTGTCCGATTCAATCCGCCCCGGTGTTTACATCACGGACGTCGTACTTGCAGCGCCGGTCAATGTAAGCAGTTTGTAAAAAGTAGCTGGTGGATGATGAGCAGCTGTACATCTGCTTAGGTTAAAGTACCAGTACTAGGGCTGTGTATTGGCTAGAAACTGGCGAGTTGATATATTGCAATATTTTAAGCGAGGCGATATGTAATATATATATATATATATATATATATATATATAAAATGTGTGTGTGTTTAATCATAGCTGGTCTTCATGCTAAGCATTTTTAATCATCTCTTTAATTGGACAGGTTGGTTTATAACCAGCAAGTAGACTTTTATCAGGGGGATTTGAATCTGTTTTGAAAAATTGATCTCATTTCTGTCCCACTATAGACCTAATATGTCACTTCCAGAATCATAAACGTGTTCCTGGGTCCTGAAGTAAGACAGGCACTTATTAGTTGAAATAGGCAGTCTAATTGCTAATTCTCTCCGTGTATTTATGATTAATCACCTCGGAGTAAAATATACAATTCATGTTTTCATTAGTGTAGCACATTTCTTCTAGGATCCAGGATTTGTTCGCCGTTTCACAGGCTTTGCTTCATAATAACTTAACTGTAACCGTTTTATGAAGAGTTCGACAAGTAGTTACGATCCTGTCTTTGAATGCTGGCCCGGATTCTGAAGCACGTTTTCTAATTCGGAGCCTCCTGCGAGTCTGTATTACGGTTCAAGTGATGTATTGTTAAAATCGGCCGATGTTACGGTTCTAGTGACTTATTGTTTTAAGATCACTGAATTCAAGTGAACATGCTTTGGGATCTGTTGCGTGAACACTTTATTCAGGGTGTAATTATACGGGTTCTCATGGCGATGGTGTCAGTAGGATTTAAAATGACGACTGTAAATGTACCGTACGTCTGTACTTTTGAAGCTGCGTTATGGGTATTACTGCACAAGCAGCTGTAAATACGTTTCAGCTGTTCTGTTGTGTCTGAAAATATCAGTAATGCCCTGTGTAAGTAATATTGTTGTCTGGATCATTTTGGACCATAATAAACTGATATCAATGACAAGCGTGCATTTATTTTTTATTTTTTATTTTTTTGTATTTTGGTCTTCTAGATTCAGGAAATCTCCTTCAAGAACTACTACACAGCCTATCTGACGGTGCGAGTGTTGAAGAATGAGGCAGGGAGTGACGAGAGTCCCGCTAAATGGTTCACCTGCGTGAGAAACTACAGCCTGATGCCGTGTCCACACACTGAAGGAGGGTCACAGGACTACTTTTCTATCTACAGACATCAGGTCAGCCTGTTGTTTAGTTCTTCTTCTGTTCTAGCCTGTCCGTCTCAGGGTTTTGCAGTCCGAAACGCTTTTCTGCTCAACATGACTGTAAACAGTGGTGATTTGAGTTACCATAGCCTTCCTGTCAGCTCGGACCAGCCTGGCCGTTGTCCCCCGTCCTGTCTCATCTACAATGCATTGGATTTGATTGTTTGGTTTTGTTCGTTTGTTTTCCACACTGATTAAACTGTGTAAACTCTACCGACTGCTGTTGTACAAGAAACTCTCAGGAGATCAGCGGTTTTTGAAATATTCGATCTGGCACCATCAACCAGTGGACACAGTCACTGTGATCACCTTTTTTTCTGAGGTTTGATGTGAACTTAACCTTAAAAATCGTGACCTGTACCTGTATGATTTTTATGCACAAAGCTAAAAACAACGACAAGAGAAAAAAGCTTCAGGTTCAGACCCCTTTCACTTCAGGTTTAAAGCCAGATACAGATATCTGGAGCAGCAAATTGTTATAGATGCAGATATTTGCTCTTCCTCTCATACATGCATATATTCATGTAAAGGTAAGTATTTCCATAGGGACCAAAATGTATCACTCCCAGCCAAAAAAAAGAAAAAAAAAAAAAGTTTTTTTTTTTTTTTTTTTTTTTTTTTTTGTATGTATGGAAAAAAAAAATAAGAAAGTTGAATGAATTAATTGCTTAAATAAGTTACTTCAACCTGCAGTATCTTAGGAGAGTGTTTAATTTATCCCCTTATAGCTAATATATGGTCTAGCCGTACAAACTTTCTTATTTGATTGTTATGGCTAGGATAAATTATTTGAGAGATGCAGAAGGTCAGACATGAAAAAAACTTTTAAAGAACGTAAAAGGCAAGAGCTCCTTATAACGTTCTGGCAGCTATTCAGCACTCGGAGTCATTTGCATCTCTATGGACCCTGTTTGCCCAGACCTTGATCTCGGAGGTTTTATTGTATAGAAATGATCCTGTTAATTAAATGAGATCAGCCTCGCTGTTTCAAAGGCTGGGTAATGTTAATATGTTAATATGTCAGTGTGCTCACATTATCAGTGTGTTAAATGATCCAATGAGAAGAGATGATTCACTGCTTTAGGTTTACCAACATTAAAACCCTTTCCCCTTTAACACCTGTTGTTTCAGCAGTCAACCATTGCAATCAATTTTTTTATAATATATACAGTAGCTTATAATGTTATCATCGTATTGTATTATTAAAACATGACCTATTGTGTCTGTACCTGATGCAACTTTTAAAGACGTTCTTGAAACTAAGAAATCTACTTCTCGGTGAAGGACCTTTGGAAGACATTTGCATTTATGCAATCTTATGAATGTGTCAAACTTTATCCCAGGGTGAAGTGAAGATACGGTCAGCTCCAGAATTATTAGCACCCTTGAGTTATGACCGGAATCTAGACTGTAATTCTGTACTTGAAGACAATGTTCTATAAAAAAAAATAAATATATATATAAACATGGATTATTATTATTATTTAAACAAAATTACATATCGCGTGTTATTGACGCCTCTTGAAATACATACTTACTGATCCTTTGCATTTTAAGTTCAGCTGACTGTTTAGAAACTCAAACTGTCACCTAGACAGAATTCTTTCATGTCAAGATCAGACTGCACAATATTTTTTGAACAAAAAATTGTACAAGAACAAGCTTACCTAAATAAATCAGCAAATATACTCCTGTTTGAGGAGATGCTGAAGTGAGTCCTCCTGCTTTTACTTCAGTGGGCTGCAAATATCAGTTCCATTTTGTTTTAGACGAATCGTATTCAAAAGCAAATAACACCTCAAATTGAACTGTTTCTCCTGTTTCCCTTCAGTGATTTAATTTCCAATTTCCAAAGGTTTGAAGATTACTTATTCGTCTGATGTAATGTTTTCACATTTTTTGCGTTGCGTTGGCGGCATGCTAGAGGTTCGTAGAGACTGAACTTGCCCTTGAAAGTCTCAAACCTGTCACATTAATTCTGCCCCATTGTATTTACTGAAGCCTTTTCTTCTGTTGTGCTGGCTGACAGATGCTGACGCAGCTAGATAACGTTATTACCGTGCGGCTCATACTGAGACAGCCTTCTTCAGTCTGGCTGAATTTCAACATAGAGGACATCAAAATATACTCATTGGCAGATGAAGTAAGTATAAAGCAGGAAGGCCCTACACAAGATGAAGTTTTTACATTCATCAATAGCTGTAAATCATGGCAAATATATAATAATGTAGTCTCCCATTGTCTTTCACTTCCTGTTTATGTAGTTGGGCATTTTGTAATAAAGCTTCATAAGTCCATCAGTATTTGGACAGGGGTTAAATTTTTGTAATATTGCCTCCGTACACCAACACAATGAATTTGAAATGAAGACATCGATATGTGATTGAGTAGAATTCCAGCATTAATTCAAGGCATTGAATTACAAAAAATATCACATTAACCATTTAGGAATTACAGATAAGAAGTTTCATGGCCAGGTATTGCCCGTTTCTTTTTTTAATTCATGATAAATTAAGGAGATAAAAGGTCTGGCATTGATTCCATGCATTGAATTTGCATTTGGCTGCTGTCATGTTGTTCAATCAAGAGATGCCTTCATGAATATGCAGTCCAAAGAAGTGAAGGAGGCCGTCGTAAGACTGCAAAAACAAAACAGACCAATCAGAGAGATAGCAGAAACTTTAGGAGTGGCCAAATCATCAATTTGGTGCATTCTTAAAAACAAGGAATGCACTGGTGAGCTCAGCAACACCAAAAGGCCTGGAAGACCATGGACGACAACTAAAGTGGGTGATTGCTCAATTCTTTCCTGGTGGAAAAAAAAAAAAAAACCCTTCCCAACATCTATCCAAGTTAAGAACACTCTTCAGGAGGTATACATGTCATTGTCAAAGTTTTCAATCAAGAGACACCTTCATGAATGTAGATGCAGAGGGTTTACCTCACGATGGAGACAACTGGTAGCACTCAAGAACAGAAAAGCCAGATTTAAATGCTGGTACAAGATATTTTGTACAGATGAAATCAAGATTAGCTTGTACTAGAATAATGAGACGAGAAGAGTATAGAGAAGGAAAGGGCTCATGAGCTAAAGCACAACACATCATCTGTCAAACATAGTGGACATGGGCACGTATGACTGCCAGTAGAACCGGGAATTAATTCTGAAGTGTATAGAGTTATACTTTCTGCTCAGATTCAGTCAAATGCTGCAAAATTTCTAGGATGGCGCTTCACAGTACAGATGGATAATGATCCGAAACATACCGTAATAGCAACCCAAGAGCATCTTGAGGCAAATAGATGCCCTTAAATGCCTGAGACAGTCACCCCAATCAAGCATGCTTTTCACTTATTAAAGACAGAAAGACCCATAAACCTACAGGAACTGAAGGCAGTTGCAGTAAAGGGCTGGAAAAGCATCTCAAGGGAGGAAACTCAGCCTTTGGTGATGTCCGTGGGTTCAAGACTTCAGGTAGACATTGACTTCAAAGGATTTTCGGCCAAGTATTAAAAATGATGCATATATTTCTAATTGTTCATTTGTCCAATTACTTTTGAGCCTGTGAAAATGGAGGGAATATGGAAAAACATGACGCTAATTCCTAAAAGGTTAATGCAGTAATTTTGTTAAGCTGAAAGTCTACCCTTCAGTTACATCTTCATTTCAAATCCATTGTGGATGCCAAATTACGAATATTATTTTCCCGTGCAAATCATTATGGATCTGATTGTATATTCTTTCCTGCTATAGCATTGCATTTACTGTGCAGCTATTTCAGATTCCCTGATCACACCCATGGGTCTGCCTTTTTTTTTCTTTTTCCAGGATTCAGAGAGAGATGTTTCTTCCTGGTTATCTAGCATCACACCTGCCGAAGAGCCTCTTGATTTGAATGTAAGTATTTCAGCGTTCCAGGAAAAGCCGCGATTAATGCTAGATAATTATATTTCGCAGGACGCTTCAAGGAGATTGAAGTCTGGCTTGTCTAGCTTACACTTTATGTACAATGTAAAGGACTGCTGTTCTTCAGTCAGCATGGTAATGAGTTTCTGTTGAGTTTGCCCCTCTTCTCTATAACGTGATTAATGTTCTAGGCACCGTTGCCCTGTACTGCCATTTATCACCCTAAGATGTTAATAGAATGACTGAAAGATATAGTGTTAGTCACACAGTACTTATTCTGTGTGGTTTTTATTTCTAGATTTATTGTTCTGGGTCACTGAATTAATGAGTCATTAAATAGATGAATCTTTGTTGTATCAGGGGCTTCCTGATCCAGACACGGTGTCATCCAGTATTCAGCACATGTGGGCTCTCACTGAGATCATGCAGTCGAGCCAGACCTCCGCCTCCATCGGCCGCTTTGACGTGAGTCCCGTCTTCTGTTTCAATGAGTAATGAGTGTTAAACAGTCCAGTCAAACATAAAGACTGACTACGGATAGCAAATAATAATGATCCAGCATGACAAAGCCCCTGTGCACAGGTGGTTAGAGTGGAAGAACTCCAGTGGCCTGCACAGAGCCCTGACCTCAACCCCACTGAACACCTTTGGGATGAACTGAACATTATTAACATCATTACTGCTCTTGTGGCCGAATGAGCACAAATCCTCACAACAACACTACAAAATCTAGTGGAAAGCCTTCTCAGAAGAGTGGAGCTTATTATACCAGGAACGGAGGGTTATATGTGGAAGATGGTGTTCAAAAAGCACATGTGAGTGGTATGGTCAGGTCCACAGACGTTCGGCCATGCAGTGTATTTGTGCGTCAATCCCACCGTAACGGATCCGCTGTTCTTATTTTAGATACATATTTGCCTTTCCACCGTCTTATAAAACAGATGACTCCTTTGTTTTATTCTTCTCTCCATTCCCAGGTGGACGGCTGCTATGATGTCAACCTGCTTTCATATACATAACAGGAAGTGACCAACCGGAATTATATAGACCCAAGCTGCGGTAGAGCTTCTAACAAACTAGGCAATGGTCTTCAAGCATAGCTGCGTCTCAAATGGCACTGTACACTATGGACGTCATTGTGTTATTAACGATCTCGACTCAAACACTGCACTAAACGTAAATGGTAAGTCGGCAAAGCGATTTCCTGCCGCAAAACCTCTGCTCGCGGGATGCTTTTCTGTTTTACACACAGTTCTAGGTAATTAGTGACGTCTCGAAACAAACACTAGCATACGTAAAGGATTACTTCACGGCATTGATATGCGGCGGACCAGCCTCCTCAGGAGCAACAGGAACAATTTTTTTTTAAATGCAAAATGTCTAGCTTTGGCTGTTTTTGCAGCTGTTGTCAAGTCAGTAGCATATCCTTTCTCCCCAGTCATTCATAGTGATACCAGCCAATCGGAGAGTGTTACGCCGCCCCCTGACGTCGCATGCGCAGCAGTTCGGAAAGATGCGGTCAGCTGGCTTCACGTGCCTTGGAGGAAGCACGTGATGGCCTTCGGCCTCCCTGGTTGGTGGATGCCATGTGACTAGGGGAGAACTGTCTGATGGGTGGGAACTGGACATGACTAAATTAGGGAGAAAATCAGGGAAGAATTAAAAAAAAAAAATGTGGCCACATTACCGGGTAAAAGTCTTAGGCACCCTACATATTTTTTTATTTTTTTTATTTTTTTTAAAAACAAAATTTTGTTCTAGATGCTTATCTTGTGACTTCCGATTGCAAAGGCAGTAAAAAAAACAAAACAATGCTTTTCCACCAAAACAATAGTTACAATATCTGTAAAGTCAGTAACATTTTCAAGTGAAAGCATCATCGCAGCAAATATTCACTGTTCACTGCTATTTGTAGCAGATTTTGTATTTTTAAGTTAAATGTCTAATTGCATCCTTTTTTACGCTTTTGCTTTAAAGCATTTCTTTACGTGCGCCCAAGACTTTTGCGCAGTCTTGTATATGGAAGTGAAATTTATTTATTCTGTACACAAAAAAAAATCACAACCAGTTATGACCCTTACAATGAGCTACAAATCAAGTGTTTTTAAGATAAAAATGTAACTGCTGTAAGAAGATATAAAACAGAATGAACTACAACAAAGCAAGTAAAAGTAAAATCATAGCTGGTAATATATAAGCAGTGTTAGAATAACATAAATAAAATGAAAGCAGATAACTTTTCTCATCAGAATCTGAATTGAAGTTTCCAGATTTGTCATAAGGCTCGGAGACAGTATTTTAATTACAATACTATTATCTAATTTCATTAGATTATGAAAGCATACAGCCTGTATCAGATAATCATTTCCCCGTTCTGTTTGGAAAGCCAAGTGTCAACATTTTCATTAATCTGTTCATCTCTGCTTCACTTAATCCTATTCCAAGGTGCTCCACACAGCATACATTATCAGCTAATAATAAAGCCCAAAGGAAGACAATCAGCTATTGTCCTCCTTTGGGCCTTATTCCAGTATTCCAGTCCCAGTATCTCCTGAGATCTCGGTCTATTTTTAAACATTAATGAAATGCGTTAATTAAAACTCCGCAGGTTTGTCGGAAATCAGTATTCGACATCTGAGTGGACCTCCATCTGCCTCTGCTTTAGATTATAGGTGGCATCTGATATGCAGCAAAAGTAACCACATACGGAAGCATCCACTCCAAAATCTCCCAGCAGTCAGCAAGAGGACGAACGTCTTAATGCTTCCTCATTGGCACCTTGTTAATATTTATGAGCGTGAAGAAACTAGCATGCAAATCCATCTATGGCCCTGCATTTGCATGATTATGCAATGGGAATTATTCAAGTGGTGAAATACAAACATACTTTTGACTGTTAAATGCTCCCTCAAAGTAGTTTCAGCCCCAGTGGTTTTAGTGAAATGGAACAACTTTTCTGTTTGTGATTTCATGCTCTTTGAATTTTATGACTGTATAATGCAGTGGAATCAAATTTGTTTATTACAAACAAAGAATGCATGTCACTGAATTAAATATCTGCCGCAAAATATTCAGCACGCGGTTCTCATTTGCACAAAGAAATTCCACAAGATGGCAGTAGATGCCTGCGTCTGGAGGAGGACACAAACGTAATGAAACTGACAGGATAATTGCTGCACTTTTCCTCTTTTTTTCCCCAATTATTCACCATCTTCGTGCAGTCTATTCAAAATTACTGTCCGTGTTCATTTCAGCAGAATGTAGCCATGACCTACATCATGTCCACATCACACAACCACATTCGAACCTTTCCGGTGGTAAGAATAATTGTAATATTTAGAAATATAACTATGAATTTGGTTCTAAATATTAAGATATCACCTATGGAATATCCTATAAACCAACAGGTTTAAGAGAAATGTTGATTATTATCAAATTATGATATTATGAAAAAGTGCCTTTAAGTTTGTTGTGACTATAATCCAATAAATTAGAACATTAGCAAGAGATATGACACACAGGGATGTACAACGATGCTCGAAAGTTTGTGAGCCATTTAGAATTTTCTGTATTCCTGCATACATTTGACCAAAAATATCATCGGATTTTCTAAAAGTAGACCTAAAAGAAAACCAAATTAGACAAAAATATTGTACTTGGTTGTTTATTTATTGAGGAAAATCATCCAATATTATATATATATATATATATATATATATATATATATATATACATATATTTTGTCTATGTGTATATATAGATGTACAGCTATCCAGCATTGACTAGCCCTGTGATAAAAAAAATAAAAATAAATAAAAGAAAGAAAAAAGCCCCTTTAGTTTACAAAATCAGATTGAAAGAGATGAGAAAGAAAATAATTGAGCTATATTTTGGAAAAGGTTACCGTGTCATACAGTGTCAGGTTCTGGGACTCCAACAAACCAGAGTTAGCGACATTATGCCCAATGTGGAACTGTGATGAATCATCCCAGAAGGTCTATCTAATTGCTCCAAGAGGGCATCTATGATTCATCCATAAAGTAAAAAAAAATCCCAGATGAACATCTAAGGAACTTGCTCACCTCACATACCTCAGATAATGCCAGCATTCATGATTCATCCATTAGAAAGATACTGGGTATCCATGGGAGAGTTGCACGGTGAAAACCATTGCTCTCAAAAAGAGGAACATAAAGGCTTTTCTCACATTTTTCAAAAAATAACTTACTGACCTTTAAGCCTTTTGGAATACTGTTCTATGGACTGTTGGGCCAAAAGTGGAACTTTTTGGAAGACATGGGTCCTATTATAGATAACACAGCATTATTGCCAATACAATACGAACATCATTCCAGCATTCAAACATGGTAGTGGTAGTGTGATGGCACGGGGATGCTGTGCTGCTCCAGGGCCTCGGTAACTTGCCGTAGTTGATGGAACAATGAAATCTGCTCTATACCTGAAAATACTGAAAGGGAATGTCTGGTCATCAGTCCACGATCTGGAGCTCTGGCACGATTGCGTTATGCCTAGTCAATGTCCTTACTTGAACCTCATTGTCGCAGCACTTTAAATGGGGAGTTAATGCTTGAAAACGCACCTAGCATCAGGGAATTAAATCAATGCTGTAAAGACAAGTAGGTCAAAATGCCTCCACAGCCACGTGGAAGACTTCTCACCGGTTATCAGAAGTGGCACAACAATGTACTAAGTTTATGAAGGTGGTAATTACTTTGCTACATTGGTGATCGGGGTGTTGCGTAAGCTTCTCCTTCAGTTAATGAAATGCTCATCTAAAAGCCGTGCTTACTCAATATGTCGTCGTATATTAAATTTAGTTGATTAAATTAACGTTAGTTTTAAGATAAGAATAGTACACGTGACAACTGTGTAAAAATGAAATAAATCAGGAAGCGGCATATACTTTTGCATGCCGTTATACATATTGTCCGTCTTGAATATGTAAGTCACTTAATCATACGTCTTCATCTTGCAGGTGAAACATTACTGCTCAGAAAATATCATGATAGATGCTTGAACTTGTACTGCAGTCTTCAGCATCCACAATTGTTCTTAAAGGGCCTTTGGCTACAGCTTAACATTACATTTACTTCTTTAGCTGACGCTTGGGTCTGTGAAGCCAAACACAGGCCAAGCATCAAGCTGTTCAAAGACTTGATAGAAGTGCTGTAGAACTAAGCGTTCACCACCAGAAAACCAAGCAAGTACAAGATAGTTTTATGAAGAAGCAAGGGAACAGCTAAACACATTTGGAATAAGCGTGAAAGAGGAGCTCTGAAAACGCAGTCAGCTGAACTCCAAATGACATGTCCCAAGTGTCTACTGAATTCTCTGCCCCAGATTCGATATACATTTTACATCTGGTACAAGTTGGCGCAGCAGTATTTAATTTATTCCCAGGAAGTCTTGACTGACTCGGGTGTAAGCTATGTTGGTGCCACTGGCCGCAAGTCAAATTCGGCTCCGTTAACATATTTTTACATCTGATCTGGAAAGACATCCCATCAGCCAGTGTTTTTAATGTATGAACACTGACTTTATTAAAACAACTGATACTTTCTTCACTAGCTAGGAGTCTTTCTGTTGGAGTCTGATGAATTTTCACCGTAGAACGCTTTTATTTCTCAGATATTCTTGAATGCATGGCATGTTTAAGATCCACCTAGATATTTTCAGTGATGGTCACATGTGAGGGCCATTCCTTGTCCTGCTGGCGGCCGCATAATAGGTCCATCACCTTGGGAAGGTGTTCTGTTCATCCTTCTTTCTCCAGACATACCTTTTGCGTGAGTTCCATTTTTACTTTATCAGTCCACAGCACTTGGTTTATCTTGATGTCATTTTTGCGTCAGATGTGGATTCTTGTAACAAGATCTCAGTTTCCTTCTGATGACGCCTCTATGCAGATCATGGTTGTGCAAGCACCATTGCTGCGTAAACTGGTGCAGCTGCATTTCCGTGTTAACTAAACCTGCCTGCAGATCCTTGCTGCTATTTGGGAGTTTATAATCAGTATACAGGCAATTCTTTCTAAAGGTTTTCTTGTTCTTCCAGATCTTGCCATGACTTCCGTAGTTCCCCTTACTTGCTATTTCTTAATGATATTCTGGACAGTGGAAATTGTGAAACTTGGAATCGTTGATCAGGTTTTTAGAGGAGCACATGGTTGCTGACCGTAAGCACAAGGTTAGAAGAGTCATTTTATTATGCTCTGCTGTTATTCCCGATGACGGTTCTTAATGAGTCCTAATGAGGCAATTAATGTCTAATGAATAAGTTAATTTGCTTCTGAGACTGGAAGGGTGTCCAAACCTTTGCATATTTTTTTTTATACTTTTTTTAAACTTCTATTATTTGTTTGCACTTCAAAGACCAATAAATTATATAATTGTAATGGGAGACCATCATATCCAGTATGTGCACTTAGTCCCACTTGCTGTTATTATAACCTCCACTCTCAGTATGGGAAGGCTTTCCACAAGATTTTGGAGCACGGCTGTGAGGATTTCTGCTTGGACCTTCTGCTTCTAGTCAGGCAAGAAGGTCTGGGACGCAGTTGGAATCCCGGCTTGTCCCAAAGGTGACATTCTATACAATTATGTGCTTCCAACTTTGTGGTAACAGTTTGGGGAAGGACCACATCCTGTACAGTAGATGTGATAATCAGTCATGTCAGTCCTCGAACCATATACTGAACATATATATATTTTTTTGTTTGTTCAGTTGTTTAGTCAAGTCCATCTCTTCGTGACCTCGTGGACTTTAGCACACCAGTTTCTTTCTGTTGAGCACTGTTTCTCTGAGCCTCTTCAGATTTATGTTCAAAATATTGCAGCTTCTGCTTCATCACCAGTCTCTCTAAGGAGCAATCTGGTTGTATCTCCTCAATTATTGATTTGTTCATTCTTCTTTCTATCCAAGGGACTGTCAGCAGTTTCCTCCAACACCAAAGTTCAAATGTGTCAATTCTATTGCGTTCAGCCTTACTAATAGTCCAGCTCTCACATTCATACATCACTGCTGGAAACAACATGGCTTTGACAATATACACCTTTGTGGACAGCATGATGTCTCTAGTATGTCTTCAGTACTGTATGTTGCTTAGGTTTGCCATCACCATCCGTACAAGAAGCAAGCATCTCTTGATTTCTGGCCTGTAGTCTCCATCGGGAATAATTTTTGAGTCAAGGAAAATGAAATCTGTGACCATCTCTGCTTCTTCCCCATCTATTTGACATGACTTGATAGGGCTAATCAACATAATCTTGGCTTTCTTGGTGTCGAGAATCATACCAGCTTTTGCACTTTCTTCCATTACTTCCCTTAATACTGTCCTGCATATAGTAAAAACTGTCAAAACCTGACCATGTGAACGGGTTTTCCAGGCCGCCACATACATTCTGAATGTGGTAATCGGTGAATTCCATGTGTCTATTTTTTACTCTTTTAAAGAGAACATGGGTGATTAAATTAGCCGGTGTAATCAGTTTCTGCATTAAAAAGGCGACTACTTCTTGAAAAGAAGTAATTATTTGGAGGCAAACCCCATTAGGCTGTTTAATCACTGGAAAGGTCAGCCATGCTGTTTGGTCAGCTTACTTGTACTTGATGACTTTTTCAATATACCTTTTTTTTTCTCTCCGAACATCAGTGCTGTCGCAAATGCAGCACAACACTCATTCAAAGTGTCTGGAGGTTGATTTTTTTTTTTTCTGTTTTTTTTTTTTTTTCAGTTTAATAACATAAACTTAAAATGTCTAGATGCCATGAGAAAATTGTTAGCTACATTTGTCCTTTTCTCCAGAATGACAGACGAAATGGTAAAAGGTGAGCACTTAAATAAATCAGGGTTATGATGATCAACACAAAGGGTTTCAATATTCATACTGGCTGTATTAGCTGCTGTGCCCTCGTTCTTATTGAACGTTTCGTCTGGGTTGGCAGTTGACTGACATTAATATTTTCTGTTTCCTTTTTCATGGCCATTACATTGAAAAAAAAAATCTGCCTCATGGACGTGAATGTGCCTTGGTGTTGTGTAATAGCTCAGCCAAGTGGTGACTCAGTCTAGGCCAAGAAATGAACCCTGTGTTTAATATTGAGAAGGTTGATCTACAAGTGCTGTCGGTATTTTAATTACATCCATTTGAGCATGACACTCTGATGCACATGGTAACTTTTTGAAATGGAAATATTCTGCCATTCTGACAGCAAAGTGAAAAGTAAAGCGAGGACAAATGATCCAACTCGGGGTGAAATTAACTTCCTCTCGTAGCAGATGGGCTGAAGGACTCGTTTGACTTGGCATCGCTAGGGAGTCCCACATATTAGGACTTAATTGTCGTTTTAGCCATGGCCTGTAGACACAATCTTTCCTTGAGAATCATAAACTCGCCGGGATATGATCTTAATTGCCGCACGGATATAGACGGAGAATCAAGACTTGGTTTTATTCTAATGCTAGTAATGGCCTTGCGATTGAGCTATGATGTTTGAAAATGAAAACGAGTCAGACATTTTTTCTTCTTCTGTTTGTGAATTTGGTCATATCCAAGATACCGACATATCAGAAAGCTCGAGCTTAGGGTGCCATCAATCTGCATTCTGTTTATTAATTATAGCTTTTGATGCATGACATTCCCCAACATTTTCATCAACATTATGTAAAGCTATGACAAATTACCCAACTCGGGGTGAAATTAACCTCTTCCCCGAGCAGATGTGCTGAAGGACTCATTTGACTTGGCATCGCCGGGACGTCCTTCATAACAGAACTTAATTGTCATGTCGGCCGTGGCCTGAGCCGGGCTACAGACAACATTCCACGTTGAGAAGCAGAAAATTGGCCCAAGTCTGACTTTAATTGGAGCAGGAATATAGACAGACTCCTTCCACAACCGAGTGCAAACCAACAAAGTGGATAGCACGAAGTCCCCTTGACAAGCAGTATTTGAATTCAATATTGTCACGACATGCGCTATTAAGTTTCCCGGGACGGAGGATTAGCTGTGAAGAAACAATTCGTTTCTGAATTAAACAACAGTTCTTTCTTCCAAGATGAAGTAATTATATGGAGTCAAAGCCATTAGGGTTTTTAATCACTGTAAAGGTCTACCAGTCTGTTTGACCACCCGTATGCACTTGATGGCTATTTAAGTATTTCTTCCATCAGTGCTGTTTGATATTCATTCGCAATGCACTGTGCATTGTCAACTTACAGTACTGGAACTGAAATGGACATAATTAGGACTTTATGTCATGAATCTACACAATGTAGGTGTTATATTGTGGGGATGGATGAGGTGTGTGTGTGTGTGTGTGTATATATATATATATATGTATGTATAGTATACACTACCAGTCAAAAGTTTGGACACACCTTCTAATATTTCACCTTCAATGTTTTTTTTTCTTTCTTTTTATTACTTAAAAGACGCTTCATGTCTTAAAGTAATGCTGGACTGTTGTTTCTCTTTACTTAGTCGAGCGGTTGTTGATATAATATGGATTACTACAGTTGTTCAATATAACAAATACTGTATTTTTATCATTTACCATTTACTAGTTACTGTATGTCTCAAACGCATT
>JAQQZR010000016.1:5995540-6011089 GCA_030068235.1 Notoglanidium macrostoma | reverse complement strand
ATTCACACCTATGGGCAATTTAGAGTAGCCAGTTGACCTCATCTGCATGTCTTTGGACTGTGGGAGGAAACCGGAGCCCCCGGAGGAAACCCGCGCATGCACGGGGAGAACATGCAAACTCTGCACGGAAAGGCGCCCTGGGTGATCCGGGGATCGAACCCAGGACCTTCTTGCTAACCACTGCACCACTGTGCCACCGAGTCATGTTCGCAATCTCCCTTTCTCTCTCTCTCTTATGTTTTGCTATCTGTGGCTTATTGTTGCCATACCATTGCTTCAATCAACTTGTTGATTTTTATACAGTATAATTCAGTGTGCCAACTGCCAGCCCTTCCCTGTAGCTCATGCAGTAGAGTGTACACTTCTGCCTGGGAGGGTCAGTGTTTGATCCTTGCTGTTTAATACTCTCTCGATTGCTTTATTCTATCAGTTCTCCTATCTCTCTGGTTCTCTGGTGTTCCTGCCACATCCTCTGCTAATGCTGCCCGGTGGCTCAGTGTGCAAGTGCACGCTACGTTTCAAGTCTGAGGACCAGGTTTAATCCCCATAAGCACAACTGACACTTCACACATTTTGACTGGCCGAACTGCTACAGGATCCATTCTTTGGGTGTTCTGAGCACAATATTTGTTGAGACGCTTAAAAGGCAAAGAAAAATGATTTTTCATTTGTGTTTAGTTCTGAGAACTGGCTTTGTCATAACCATTAATTATATTTACTATAAAAATAAATTCTAAAATGGCATAGGGCGCATCATTTTTATTCATATAAAACATTTTCTTTAATTATTTTCAATTAACAGAACATTAAAGACTCAGACCATGTGCACATAGTGCAGCTAGATAGCCTGGCCAGGCTGGCCTCTGATTGAGTTTAAATGCAGGAAGTGATGCATAATTTAACACCGCTTCTCTGCATCAGGCTGTTGCTGTGATACGGGACTGAGGGCGATTTATAATTCTTAGAGGCAACCAAGCAGCACAAGTAAATAAAGAACTTTAAAAGAATAGCATCACAGCATGTGTCCTAAATGGTGGTGCAGGCTTCACACTGTGATAAAAGAGCTCTTATTAGAATCCGTTCTAACAAGTCGATTTCAGCCATTGATAAAACTTTAAAGAACATGCTGTTTGGGACAGTGTACATGGATTCCGTGTCACTAACAAGAGTCGCTGGAAAAGAGAGGCTCCTGACGCCTATCTGGGTGTGTTTACATCTGGATGAAGTCATTCTGATTGCAGATTTCTGCCGGTACACTAAATTTGGGAATATGTTGGAATCTGTGTTAAGGTAAAAGACATTAATATAAGGTTGTTTTTTTTTTTTTGCCAACAAAATCTGCTTATTTGCTGTGTGTTAAGGAGGATTGTTTTGGTCATAAAATGCACCAAATACACAGAATAGCATGAAAGCGACACTGGGACTGATCTCTTTCTATCCAAGACTGTAGATTCATGCAGCCTATTACTAGCCAAGTTTTCATTAACCTGCTTAATACACAATTTGTACTTGAAACTAAAAAAAAAGTAGTAATGGAAGCACATGAATTTATCAAAACACTTGAGGTGGTTTTTCAGATGAATCGATAAAGCAATATTTTACAAAATTGCAATGTAAACACATATTTCGTATGACATGAAGGGCAAATGGACACTCTGCTGCTTTGAAAAACAAGCTCTTTGTAAGAGCTATTATTAGAGGAGAAATCCCAGCTTTAATCACATGACATTGCCTCGCTTGTTACTAAGTCCTAAGTTACATTAGTCTCAGCTGAATCCGTGCTGGTTGTCAAACCCCTCGCAAACAATTTCACCAAGTTTTTTCAAGTCAAATTTCCTAATTCTTAATCTGTGAAGATGAAGGCATGAGTTATGTAAAGCCAGCCATGTCCATGTAACAGCTGAACATGACTAGAGCTATGTCTAAGCTAACCGATGTCATTCCAATAGAAGACTTGTTACTTATGCTTTGTATTTAACATTGCTTTTGATTTAATATTTGTGTAAATCATTGGGAACAATGACTTTACTGTTTTGCTATTCATACATGTTGATAGCTGTGACCCACAGCCATGTATCACTTAATGAACTACCACTTGACCTATTGCGTAAGGTTGTTATTACATTGGTGGTCTATGGAGTTTTGTAAGTTCTCCCTGATCCCATGTGGGTTTCCTCCAGGTTCTCTGGGTTCCTCACACCTCCCAAAAACATGCTAGAAGGACTGGAGACTCTAAATTGCCCCAGGTAAGAATATGTGTATATTCTTACATATATACATATACATGTATATTACTATACATATATATAATATATGTATATAAATTCATCCGCAAAGCATTGTGGACGACCCCACACACTCCTCACACACACTTTTCACCCTCTGGCAAGAGGTACCGAAGCATTCGGGCCCTCACTGCCAGACTCTGTAATAGTTTCTTCCCCCAAGCCATCAGACTCCTGAACACTCAGGGACTGGACTGACACGCACACACAAAAATGTACACTCATCTTTCATCTACCTCTAAAATTCTGCACATTTTCCACCTTAAAAAAAATCTACCTCTGCCATTTTGCACACTACATTTGGAGTAGCGCTGCACTGTCTTGTCATGTCTCGCGATGTCTGCACTGTCTTGTGGCAGTGTTTTTGTCTTTTTATCTGTCTTATGTCTGCACTGTTTGCACACTTGCACACTTGTTGTTTCTGCCATGTTTGCACATGTTGCACACATGCACTTTGTCTTCTGTTGCACACGTGCACCTTTTGTACTTCTGTTGTCTTATATGTAGCACCTTGATCCTTGATAAACGTTGTCTCGTTTCACTGTACACTGTACCACATGTATATGTTGAAATGACAATAAAAGCCACTTGACTTGACTTGACTTGTGTGCTCATGCTGCCCTGTGTATCCTCACCTCTCACCCAGTGTTCCTGGAATAGACACTGAATCCACTGTGGCCCTGACCATGATAATGCAGTTTAGCAGAAGATTAGTAGATGAATGAACGAATAAATGAATTCTTAACAATATTCCTAATGACGCTTTGAACAACCAACTTCATGAGGAAGCTTAACCCTGGAGGGTTTTCTTAAACTTCTTCAACTTTCTTAAAGGTCTAAATGAAAAATACTTGTTTGGCGGGGAAATGATATAAAAGCTAAATATTTCAAGATAAACCTATTTGTCAAAAATACAATTTTGTTCAGACGTACATTTACATTTATACATATGCATTAACTTCACTATTTACATTTGTCTTAGAAGCAAAGTGCACCCACAACACTATCAGAATGTCTAAAACGTATCTTCAAATTAATGTCTAAACTTTTTTTTTTAATTGTTAATGCAGTTACAAAAGTATTATCAGTAATGATGGTTCCATCCACCATCAAATGCAGGAATTTAACGTCTAACAGTTTGCACAAATGTAAGAATTACTTTGTAGATTATTATTATATGGGACTTAAGAACACTTCATTTAAAGTGAGGCATGGATGGCTTTTAGCACAAGGCCTATAATTTAATCACTGAGGCAAAAATTGTGCATGAGATATAAATTTGAGTCAACTCGATGAAATCAACCCAGCAGGGGGCACTGTGAGAGTAGTTTTAATCTAAACACCCCCTGCTTACCCATTTACCCTGTACTGCTTTAGGAGAGACGCACACACCAAGAGCTCTGAGAGTGACCAGGCCTGTTCACTGAAGGTTAATTTTTTTTTCCTGTGGTACTTTTTTTTTGTAATTCAGGTACTCTGAGCTGAAATCAGCTTGACAGGTGCTGCATCACGTTCAGCCTGATGATCCTAACATTGCCTCACAGAAATCTTGGCTTCTCATTAATAATACCTTGAACCGAATTCTTACCAGAGTTGTTTACTAGACATTTTTTTCTTACATTGCTATGAGGTTATGCTGACAAATATTTACCCATACCTTGAATAGTTTGTGTTGGATTCCTGAGTGCAGTGTTTTTGTGGCTGTCGAGAATTATCGACTGATAATTAATTTGTGATTTATTTCTCAAATATGACATCTGAATAATGGGTATTTCCAGGATTGTGGTGCACTGTACCACTTAACAACTAAACTTTCTTAGTTAAAGTACTATTTTATAAACTGCCTCAACATACACCTAGAACTGTGATGATGCCGTTGGATTGCTGTTGACATGAGCGGTTCTGCTACAATGGCATAGGACTCGAATCACCACAAACAATCTTGCACTCTATACTTAACCCTGGTATTAAAGTGAGTTAGTTGTAATTGCACTACACAGTGTGACCCAAATGAGGATGGGATCCCTTTTGAGTCTGGTTCCTTTCAATGTTTCTTCCTTTTGCCATCTCAGGGAGTTTTTCCTTGCCGCATTCGCCACAGACTTGCTCATTAGGGATATTAGGATAAGTTTATATTCCGAATTTATATACTTTTGTGAAGCTGCTTTGTGACAAATAAAACTGAATTGAATTGAATTGAATTGAATAAAAAAAAAAAAAGTATATAAAATATAAGAAAATATAAAAAGAAAATATATCTTATATAAAATATAAGAAAACCTTCATTTAACCATTCAGAACTAATCTCAGGCTACTTCTACATTAATACATTTTAGTTTTAAAACAGTATTTTTAAATGAAAACAGTCTCCGTCCAAACAAGCTTTTCAGCTCCGTATCAGAAATAATCCATCCATGCATGAAAACGTACATCACATGAACATTCATGTACCAAGAAGCAGATGGTCTACACTGCAGTTGGTTGCTTAGTTGCAGATCGCTAGCATCTGTAGGCAACGCTAGCTGTGGGCAGTTTTAGCATTATAAAATGCAGAATTTAACTGCACAACTGCTGCTAGCAAAGACAACAAGGTTAGCAACGCTTGTAATTCATTATCTATGCTGCATTCACCACTGGTAGTCGATTCTGATGACGTTTGTTTATGGGCACGTGATGGGAGCGCTAGGAATCATGGAAAAAGATTGAGAAAAGGATGCCTGTGTCACCGTTTCCAAAACTCTACATTTCTGGTCGTCCACACTGAAACACAACCCCAGAGTTTTATATGGTGCAAGCAGCTTTTCCAAAACTCTGTCTAGGGTCTCAGAAACTATGGAACTATGGATTCCAGGCATAAATCTAGCAAAAGTGATGCATTTTAAAACTGAAACGTATTATTGTGGATGTAGAATCAGTCAAAAATATCTCCTTTTTACAAAGTTTGAAAGGATGCTAATCTTGACCCATCACATCACCTGGGATTTGTAAAGGGTTAAGTCAAGTAGATATGGTTTTTAATAGAACCTCAGACTCCCCTAGATAAGATTTGGAAGATAACTAGAGAATCTTGGCTAGCACATCAGTACGTCCTGTAATTCATACACAATATCACGATTTCCATTAAATCATGGTGTCCATGGTGTACAGCCTCAGATCTTCAAAGACATTCAGAGACATTATTATGTAACATTACATAACTTCCAGAATCCATTGGTAGGGCTAGAATATTCTCTTGGGATCACAAACATTCATAGTTACTGAATATTTTAGGTAATTACTAAAACATTTGCTTTAAGTTTAATGACTGTATAATCGACTGGGAGTTTGGGAAACTGCTAGAATATAAAACAGATTTATTAAGATGTATTAAGGCTTTTGGTAGTTTAACACTGTGGAAAAAAGTTAGGGTAGTTTGTTTTTTTCAGCATGAAGTCAACATAAAGGTGTCAAATTCTAAAGTCATCTTTAAAAAAAGGCATTTAAAAAAGGTCAAAATAAAAGTTAAATGGTCGACTTAAAAAAAAAACAAAAAAACAACTGTAAATAAAAAGCCAACAATGAAACAACATTAAATAAAAAAAAATCCATTAAATGTTTTTCAGTTACTTCTTTAACTCTTCAGCAAGTTAAACTGTATACTTCAAATTTGCATATTATGGTGTTATATATAGCCATACCTTAACTCTTCCAGTTCTAACAATGACCCATACTTATTGCTCACAATCAACGACCCATTATACTTTCTCATGCCAAGTTTTTTAGTACTCTTTGGCTATGGATAAATGGATTGCATGAAAACATTGCCACCCCGAGGGCTTTGCTTTGACACGAGACTCAGGGGGCTGAAACAGCCAGCGGACTCCAAAACCTTGCCCTTTAGAAATGATCCCGCCCAGGTCCTTAGTGCAGCTTGCTGAATACACATGAAACCAGCAGGACGGTGGGAGTCGTTCTGCTTGGGTTGTGTAATATTATGCATTGTGGGAATGTGATCAAAGGAACAAGTGTCTGAGCAGAATCCCAATGTCGCGCTGTATTATCATGTATTTTGCTTATGTGAGATTATGTTAAGTGAACAAGTTCAAGAGTTACGGGAATACTTGAAAGGTTCCAAGTTCTCTTTTAAACTGAGCAGCTTGAGGCTGTCATTGCTCAGCACTTAAATTTGTTGGGTGGTTTTTTTTCCCCCCATTTAACAGAAAGTTGCAAATTGAAACCCTGGGACGGCTGGGGAGCCACAGGTGGGCCTTTTTTAAAAATTACGACAAAACATGTCTTTTTTGTGCCATGTGTTCTTTGTTTGGACACTGTGTGTTTTTTATCTGTCTACTTTCAGTTTTTCAGGGGTTTGGGTGTTATGAGTGTGTCAACGAAGAAGGCTGAGTAATTTCAGCACAAACGAACTCTTGAAATTAAATCTTTTTATTTGTGAAAGACCGGGAGTCTTAGTCCTGCTAGCCCATTCAAACCAGCCACCATCGCATATAACCTATTTTCTGCTGCTCCAAAAAAAGTTGTGTTTGTTATGTGAGCGTACATGACTGATAGTAGAACATTTTTTTCTTTCTGTCTTCAGGGCTGGGCAATATTGTCAAGAAATCATCATATACAGTTCATACAGTATTGTGGTGTGTTTTTATTATTTTTAATCCTATTGATGTCTATTTATTGATAATCATTATGTGATTTGAACTGTTTTATTCCTCTTATACCCCGGCACTTTAGCAATGATTAACAATTTGATGAACTCATGAACAAAACTTTTTTTATCCATTTATTGTTACAGTTACTTTAATCAATATTGTTACATCAATATATGTTGTGGCGCATCCACAACTGTAACACTCGTTTGCATTGTGTGCTTATGACCTCTATAGAAGAGTTGAACCTTTGTTGCTGCCGCTGCATTAAAGGACAGAACATCATAATTTATTTTATCTAGTGTTACCCCATATTCCAGATTATAAATAATGTCACTGTGCACAATACAGATAAAAACTTCATCTGGAAACTTCTGCACAAGGTCATCACCTAAAAAAAAAAAAAAAAAGCAACTTTTGTGTAATCCCCAGAAAGTGAAATCTCTATTGTGGACCATATGCCTGTTTCATCTGGTACTGATTTACTCACTTTAACTTGATAGGCAATTTTCCTCTGAAAGGCAATGCTTTGTATCATATTTCAGCCTGATCTCCTGAGAAATTTGTATAAATATGAATGAACAATGATATGATTGCATTGTTAGGTATGAAAACTAGCTTCCAATTCAATTCAATTTTACTTGTATAGCGCTTTTAACAATGGACATTGTCACAAAGCAGCTTTACAGAAATATATAAATTCCGGTTATAAATTAAGCCTTTGAATTTAAAAATGTGTCCCAAATGAACAAGCCTGTAGCAAAAGTGGCAATGAAAAACTCCATGAACCAACAAGAAACCTTGAGTGGAACCAGACTCCAAAGGGAACCCATCTTCATTTGGCTGGCACCGGATAGTACATGTAACTCCCTTCTATAACTGAGTGTTCTATGGACAAAGTACAATTGTACAGCCAGGAAATTCGTTATAGATTTATCATGAAGTCTATTATGTTGACGTTATCAACTGTTCACTGATGGAGACTTGAGTGCAAAATTATTTCCCATCCCAAGAACCTTCCAGATTTGCTCCTCCACCTTTTAAAAAATCTATTATCAAAAGGCTTGACTGAACAAATGTTATCAGCCTAGACTTAAACACTGAGACAGTGTCTGGTTCCTGGATACTATTTGAAAAGCTGTTCCATAATTGTGGGGCTTTGTAAGAGAAATTTCTGCCCCCTGTTGTAGCCTTCACTATTCAAGTTACCAACAAATAGCCTGCACCTTTTTGATCTAAGTAGTCATGGTGGATCATAAAAGACCAGAAGTTCACTCAGGTACTACAGAGTGAAACCATTCAGTGTTTTAAAGGTCAATAGTAGTATTTTATAATCAATGCAAAATTTGATTGGGAGCCAATGCAGTGTAGATAAGATAGTGGTGATTTGCTCATATCTTCTTCTTCCAGTAAGGAAGCTGTTGCTTTACAGTAAGGCTTTACAATAATCTAAAATAGAGGTGACAAAAACATGAGCTAGTTTTCCTGCATCATGGACTGACTTACTTCCTACAGCTAACTGTGTGGCGCCTGGTTATTTTTAAAGTAAGCACAGCTATAGTATCTGTTATTGAAGTATACATCAGAAGTGTATTCTGTTTTATTTGTTTCATATAAAGTAGCTAGTTTGGCTCCCTGTTTATTTCATAGTCCCTCCTCATAAGAAAGCACATCAAAAGACCTTTCCAAAATCCAGTTTTGGAACCTTACCATCAGGGGTCTTGCCATGTAGTGCCAAAAGTAGCTAAGCTGATCACCAAGCTAGCTACATATCACTGAAAAAGGCAATGACTGTTAGCTAGTTCGATTTAACAAATTTACAACAAATTTCCAAAAGCAACCACAAATATAACATGACAAAAAACATAACCTTGTGCTTACAATTTATTTACAATATTCACAAATTACAAAGCTAAAATAATAAGCTGTAATAGTTAAGTAAACAATTTTATGGATTGGGCTTCTCGAGTCTGAACACTGCAGTCTACTGAGTGGCGCTGATGAGTTTAAAATGCTGGCAGTTTTATTCAGTATCACTGATTGGCAATTGGTTACAAGATTAAGATGGTGAGATTTGTCTGGGTGGGACAAAAATACATTTATGAAGAATGTACTGTCCAATAAATGTCAGTACACACTGTCCAATCAGTGTTAATCTTTGCTCCTATTGTAATAAGATGCATAGGATCCCACTGAATCCATGCATCAATGGAGTAATATTGGCAATTTGTCTACTGGCTACTGGCTGATTTGCTAAAATATAGAATTTCATTCATTCATGATTGAATAATACAGACATGACCTTTCATTGCCACATTGTAATGGAATTTTTTGGGACTCAGTGGTTCCCTGCTAGCCCTAAAATATTGCCAGTAACCTTAAACTTTACACTTTTGTACTGAATGAGTTGTAAACAATTGTAATGAATTTGCATGAATGAGAATGGGTTATCTCAATTGCAAGTTAGTCTATTATTCCTAGACACAACCATTGTCGTAAGTAGGAATCCTTCTCTCTGTGACATTTTGTGCACATTATAAGCTCAGTAATACCATTTATACTTCAATGAATTGATCCACGTTCCAGCTACATGTATTTTCTCCATCCAAAAACTGTGACAATCAACTTCATATGATCCAGTGTGTTAGCCATACGTGTAGCATCACTCTGGGCTAATGTAGACCATAGGCCATCCCTAGATCTGATGATCCTGCAAGATTAATGCGATAACAGCTCGGACTGTCTAGACATCCCTTACTCAGCATTCTCTTAATAGTGGGGATCAAGTAATTGAGGAACATCTGTTTCTGAGAAATAAGTCTCAGACTTAGTTTGGATGTTGCTCTGGCATCTGGCTTGTGACATGAACTTCTAAAAATGATGAATTACAGGATGGTGTGTTTAGTGAATACACAAGTAAGTAGCTAATAGGCTATGCAATTATTATAATATTACAAGTATTGCTTTTGCCAATAGCCAATGATGCTCTGCTGTATATGGTAGACTCAGGAAGACTATGTTGGTTGGCTTTCAAGGGTCAAAATTCATACAATATAAATTGTAATTGTGTCATCCATACCAGGTTATTTTCTGTTGAAAGTGTAGATTATTTTGTATTTTTGTGGAAACGAGCAACGACACCACCACAGAACGGTTTGAAGAAGTGAGGTTGGGACTGATGTCTTTCTAGCCGATGTGTTGCAGGTTCATGCAGCCTATCATTGATCGTCATGTCAGATGACTGCATAGAATGAAATGCCCCTTTAGTTTAGTTTAGTTTAGATTTAGTGACACCTCCACAACATGTGAGTAAATCTGTGATTCAAGGTTAAATGTGAAATATAGTTGCAGATGTAATGAACATAAACAAGGTGGATTATTTACTGTTTTACTGTTTTTTTTTGTTTTGTTGTTATTTATTATTATTATTGTTTGTTTGAGTTCCAACTTTTCTCTTTGCCATTTTTTTGCTATTCCAGGGAACCCAGTAGAGCAAACTGGAAATTATTAACATAGCCATCTATCTGCCTTTAAGAGTGTGTGTAAAAAAAATTTCCCAATATATTATACCATCACTGAAACCTCATGATAATGCATTGCTGAAGTTTAATAATCTCATTATCAAGCTATTAATAGATGTTCATTTCAGCTCCCATCTTATCACAAGCAGCCTTTACTGATACAGCTATCATAACTTTTGGAACATTAGTTTCCTTCATGGACTTGTAGCCTGCCCTTGGAACAGACCAGGCAGTGATGGAAGATGTGACAGCAGTTTCAGTTATATTTTTTGTGGAACTGAAACAGGTTGGGTTGTCTTTTTCCCCCCCCCACTGCTGACTTTAAATCTGTGTCCCAGGGGGGCATGGTGAAGCTGGTGGTCCCTTAGAAATTGAAGACTCTTCCACACTGACAGCATTGATTTTTTATTTTATATATACTTTTTTTGGTGGGTAGAGATGTTTAAGTCATTGTATTCCATTATTGAAGCAGTGTTGCAAAGTTCCATATTTCTGGTGCACCATGATGTGAAGTGACTCACCAGCCTTCTGTGCACTGTCTACTCACTATGTATAATTAGGTCCACAGGGGTGGTGTCATCTGGAATGTCTGAAATGTCGCTATATAGGAAAGAAAATACATATCCTTCTGGTCAGCCAGGCATTCTGTTTCCTGTTTTAGAAACGTAGACATGCTGTACTTGTATCTATGTCCATTCCAATGCATGGATTGTATTGTGGCACGCTTGTAAATCTGTTTTTGGATCTGCTGGATGAATAAATATAAATGCAAGTTGTAGATTCCAATTACAGATGTAACTGGATAGAAACGGATGTTGCGGCTTTTTACGTTATTTCTGATGAAACGTACAAACAAGAATCTGTCAGAACAGGAGGGTGAAATGCCTTTTCTGGCTAAATCCCGACGGCCTCGATAGGTATGATAATAATGATAATAATGATAATACTAAAAAAAAAAAAAAATTTAAACCTCCAGAAAGATCACAGTTCCTTGCTAAGTTGTCATTCAAATGCAACTCATTCTGTTGATCAGTCTTCCTGTCAACGTTTCTTCCTTATTGCTTCTCAGGAAGTTTTTGTTTGGTGCCGTCGCTCTTGGATTGCTCAGTAGTGTTCAAGGTCTAGTTTTATAAAGCTGCTTTGTGACAGTGTTCACTATAAATAACACTGAAGTTTCTTTTTCACTTGAAATGAATTGTATGGATGGGAAAAGCCATATTTGCAATGCCAAGGTGTTTTCATCATCAAAGTGAGCAGCAATGACCGACTTGAGACAGATATACAGAGCATACAAATGGTTTCAGGGAAACTGAACTCAGCAGGCTTTAGTTCATCATGTTGAGTTTTTTTTTTTTTTTTAAAGAAATAGTGTTTTAGGGAACATTCAGTGCGAGGTCTGTACTGTATTTGTACTCTGTATTTATTATTATGTTTTGTAGATGGATCATGCAAAAAAAAAAAAATACACATACGGACAGAGTTAACTGAATAAATACAATCAAAATATGAGATATTAAAATAAACGATTGCGATTGAATAATTAAATGGTCATTTAAAAGTAAAGACTGCATAATCTTTATTGAATAATGGATTATTATTATTATTATTATTATTTATTATTTATAGCCTATTTAATATTTTACTTAATTAAAAATTAAGAAATAAAATTAACATTTAATAGAAGTAAACATGGAAATGAAGAGAAATGCTAAACTCAGACCGTTCAAATTCTGTTTAAACTACCAGGTTACGTCTCGCGTCCCCCTTCGACCCAAATCGAAGCCAAAACGTCAAAAAAAAACAGAGCCAAGACTGACTTGTTGTTGGCAGCTTTACAGTTCTGAAGTGCTCTGAGACATCTGTCAAAGTGTGACATGGGACGAACAGAAGGACAACCAAACTGCGGGTATGCCATGACCGAAACTATTTCATCTAAGAAAGCGCTGCCTTGGGAAGAGTGAAGATCAGCGATCACTGACAGACAGAGAAGGACACTTGGATAAGATGGTTCTTACCCCCACTAAAAAAAATAAACAAAACAAAACAAAAAAAACACTGAAGAAATCAATTTAAATCTCTATGACTGAAGCCCAATGTGAAATTGTTGCATAAATTAGTTGTAAAGCTTCATATTGAGCCAACAGTGAAACCAAATACAAGATCTTATATAGTTTGTATTTCACCTATTGAGGTGATCAATGACCCATCCATTACTCATTTATTATTGTGTAACTATTGCACTTGTGTTATTTTTGACCTACCATATAGAAGTGTCTAGAGTTTGTGGCCTTCTCCTTCAAACTTGATTACTTCCTGTCACTTGGTTGCAACTTCCTGTCTCAATTCTATAATTATTGGCTTCTTTAAGAGCTGCATGCCTGTATTCTTTTCTGCTTCACTTGTAAGATGCTTTAGATAAACGCATCTCTCAAAGAAATTTGAATATATGCAAAAGCAAAAATGAAGCAGTTGATCTGCATTTCCCTGCACTCCGTGTTCACCACGCTACCAGCTTGTGCGTTCCATTGAAGACTGATTTGTTGTACACATCAAGAGGCAGACGGGTACAATAACAATTTTACTTTTAATTAATTTGTCTAAAATTCATTGTCCCGAGTCGCTGACAAGGACTTCTTTTTTCAATTGAACAAAGAGTTAACAAAGAGTTAAAGTTCTGTTTATTTAATTAGTGTGTCGTTCTTTTTTCCCTTTTCACCTGGCTTGACACTGGTGAAAGGTTCAGGTGACCCTGCTGCTTGCTTAGCTACAAAACACTAAAGTGTTTTTATGAGTTGTAGTCATTTGCATTTGAATCTCTTAACGCATTCTGGGAGAATGTATTGTATCGCTACGGATGAATTCTGAAATAGCCAAACATGATGAAAAATACCATTTTCTGACAGTAACATACTTTGAAATGTTCACTTGAAGAAATCATAAATATGCTTTAACTAAAAACGGCACGGAAATGTTTTTATTTTCTAACCTTGCCTTGTTGTAAGAGGGAATAGTTTAGCAAAGGTGGTGGTTAAAACAGTCACTCTGCTAGCTACGTGCTAGCTAAGTGTGAGTTCCTGACACATACAGTGAATGGCATGCTTTCATTTCAATCAATTCAGTTTAATGCACTCCAGTTGCGCTTTTGACGTCAAGTCTCAGGAGCAGATCACTTTGACATACTGTTCAGCTTGTGCCAAATTCAACAAAGAACAATGAAATAGCGACTGTACCAGGAAAGTGGTGAATGAATTACCAGGACCTAGAGATGCACAGTATCAGGATACTTGTTTTCCAAGCCAAACAGCCCAGAAAAGACATCTGAAACCTCCGTGATTGGTCAGAACGCTTCTCATGCATCCCCCTCTCATGGCATGGCTTGTTCTGCAGCTGTGCTCTTTTGTTTTATTTTCCTGTACACATGTGTTTGTGTTGATTCTGATCTTTACTCCACCCCCTGTACTGTCACTGGAGCTTCTCTGAGTGTGTCCAGGTATTCCAAGTCCTGTCCTCTTGTGTGATGTGTTTTTCTGTGTTGATTGCATCATACGCTTCTAAGCTTTATTATCTTTTAACTGCTCGTGGTCTCATTTCATGGCATGGATTATCCTTGATCAATTTGCTTTCCCTGTGTTGTGACCCCTGCTTTGGACTTATCTGATTTCCCTAACTAAACACCACACTACTTCAACTCATCACATGTCACGACAGTAATGATCGTTATGGTGCTCATTTGCATTCGCAGCCTTTGGACCAATCCTTGGCTTAGGAAACGTACACAGCTGCCTAGAGGGGGCTCAAAATGAAGCCAGCGGCCGAGTGACCGGGCTCCCCCGTTATATTCAATTCAATTCAATTCAATTTTTATTTGTATAGCACTTTTAACAACAGACATTGTCACAAAGCAACTTCACAGAAGTATATAGACTCTGAATATAAACTTATGAATCTATCTATCTATCTATCTATATCTATATCTATCTATATATATATATATCCCTGAACAGCAAGCCTGTGGCGAAGGTGGCAAGGAAAAACAAAGGAAGAAACCTTAAGAGGAGTTAGACACAAAAGGCAACCCATCCTCATTTGGGTCGCACTGTATAGTGCAATTACAACTAACACACTTTAGTAATAGGGCATATATGCCTTCCATGTGAGCCATAGCCTGAAGACCCCCCTTGCCCCCTTATTACATATCCCTTTTGTGCCTCTGGGTTTGGTGGAGTGAAATGGGGGAGTTGGCTCAAGGCTTCAAATCCAGTCAGGCTAGCAACCACTTCAGTATCAGTATTGCAAAGGTCAGCATTGTTAGTGAGAAAAAGCAAGAACAAAACAAAAAAAAAATATTGAGCGGTCCTAGTAGAAGATAGCAGGATAAAGGCACCTTTTAAATGGTCTAATTCCAGGGTTACCTAGAACAAAGAGCTACTGATACAAACTTGGATCTATAATTGTAATATCAAACATTCATTCCGAGATATAGAGATTTTAAGAGAGTGCAAATATAGCTGTTTTTTAATGCCATAAATACATTTCTTAATCTTTAAAGTATTTGTCATCAAAATATTATACTGTAAAACAACCTATAACTATGACTAAATATGACAACTATCTGGTTGCTATGCCTTCATTTTAATTTGCACATCAAAGTTTCCAGCTGATTTTCTCCAAACTTGATTTGCTGTAAAGATTATGGTATCATAAACATTTTAGCTCATTTCTGTAGCTTGGCTGCACCAAATTTAGAATACCAAACATTTCTTTTTCTTTTTTACCAACTGGACTCATCTTGTGGTGATGCCCCATATTAGGCAATTAGAATAAAAGGTTAGGGTGAGGGTAAGGGATGGGATAGGTTCGGCATTTATACCTTTACTTGCAACCTCATTTCCATGCAAGACTTACACTACCAGTCAAAAGTTTGGACACACCTTCTCTTTCATAGGTTTTTCTTTTTTTGTTTGATTTGAATACCTCAAACTATGAAGCAACACATATACTGAATTATGTAGTAAAAAAAACAAACAAATTATGTTTCATATTTTAGATTCTTCAAAGTCGCCCCCATTGAGCTTGATGATATTGTGGGCATTATCTTACCCA
>JAQQZR010000016.1:5968635-5986416 GCA_030068235.1 Notoglanidium macrostoma | reverse complement strand
TATATATATATATATCATACGCATCAAGAGCAAAAGTATTGGCACCCCACAGCAAGGCCCACAGCAAACATAAGCTTTTTTTTATTTTTTAGCTTACATTTTGATACATGATGTATATTTCCTCAAACAAAGACATTGTTACAAAATATTTTTTGAAGGTTTCTTCCTGAAGAAATCAGGGCAAAATTAATGAAACACCTAAAGAAGATTTACTTTATTTCAGGTAACATTACCAGCTAAATTAACATTAAGCAACATTATAGCTATAAAACGTTTTCCTAGGGCAATATGTAAGCAACCTTGTGTTAATAAAGGGGTGCGACAGTGTTGTTGTTTTTGTTTTTGTTTGTTTGGGTTGTTTTTTTTTTTTTTTTAGGTCAAAACACCATTTATTGCAAGAGTTATTCATTTATGTGTGTTAATTTAGTGTCATGAAGGGTGCCAATATTTCTGGAGTTGACTATGGTGTCAGAGCCATAGCAGCAAGAACAAGAGAGAAAAAAATAAGCATTTGTATTCAGAAATCTATTTCCTGGTCAGGATTGAAGTGAATCCAAAGTTGATTCTGGGAAAACTGAGTAGGAACGTAACCCGGACAGGACTGTAGTCCAGCGTTACGCGCACACACACACGCTTAAGCATTTATTCATATCTAGAGGAAATTAAACTTCTGCCATTTTATAGGGAGGTGGGAAGACCTAATAAACCTGGAGGGAAACTACACCGACATAGAGAACAAAACAAGTCTGTGTATTTAGACAATACAGCAGTTAAGTAAAATTGTATGAATTCATTTTCATAACTGGTCAAATGGAAGAAGAAAAAAAAAAAAAAAAAAGAACGGGCCCAAGCTTGAATACATCCAGTTTTACAGAACAGTAATTTTGCTATTATGCTTGGTTTGCTTTGTGCACTGGGGTGTTCCAGGCCTCAGTGTAGCGTTAACAGGTTTGAGAGGTGTGTTAGGCAGCAATGTCTTATCTGTTACCAGTAAGGTGTCTTAAGGAAGACGGATGGTTCTCAGCAGGGTGTATCTATTGTCTCTGTTGTTCTTTTTCACTCCTGAATGAGAGTGTGCAGTCAGCACAATGCCCGTCACCTCTGAGCCGAGGAAAGACTTGACTTCTAATGTGACTGTGCGTGTGCGTGTGTGTGTGTGTGTGTGTGTGTGTGTGTGTGTGTGTGTGCTCTGAGATTGCATATACTGTTTGTTAACTGTTCTGCTTTCTCTGAAAACACCAGCAAGACATAGTTATACTGTGATCTATCATCGTCCAAATGGGACTTTAATTACTGCTATGTTAATAATTACCCAGATTTGTTACTTCAAAATCTACCCCTTCTTGGCCGCCTATTACTCTATCATGAAATTTCTGCTATTAAACTCTGAGTGAACTCTTCTTTTTTATTACACTAAACCCTGATAAACTGTACAAATTCATGGCTGAGATTCCCAAAAGCATTGCAGCAGAAAGATTCCTGTTCAATGGTACAGCGAGTGTAGACTCTGTAGACCGTAGACTCTCTCTACCTGTTAAAATGATCTCAGCCCAGATCATCAGAAAGAAATGTAAAGCTGAAGTTTAAGGGTTTACGCACATTAATACACTTAGCCAATAAGTCAGTGCATAAAATCATGCAGATGCACATCAAGAGCTTCATTTATTGTTCACATCACATATAAAAATAAATGTGATCTCACAGTAACCTTGACCAGGGCATGGTTGTTGGTGCCAGAAGTGCTGGTTTCGGCATTTCAAACACCGCTGATCTCCTGAGATGTTCACGCATAACAATTTCTACATAGAATGGTGTATGTGGGAAAAAAATCTTTAGCAGTTGTGCAGGTGATTGAGCGAGGTCAGAGGAGAATGGCCACACTGGTTGGATCTAACAGTCAATCAATACATTATAAAAAGGTATTGCAGCCTGCTTGGAGAGATTTTTGATATTATTAACTAGAAGCTTTAACCTGAATCCGTGTTGACTTACACTCACTAACATCTCAGCTGCAGAGGACTGTGGTGCAGTCTGGTAATTTGGATGAGTTAAATTGAGCCTTTTCTGGAAACACTATTTTAGGTTTTGCCAAAGACACTGTTCAAGTGTTGTTTTTCTCCCTTATATTTTTTAATTCTCAGCAGGCGGTGTTTGTGCTAATTGCACCTTTTGTTAAAACATGAGCATCACTTAGCCTGGATAATGGAACGTGTTATTTGGCTACTGGATCAAATTGTGGTTATATTAAGTTAATAGCCTCCTCACAGATTTGTTGCAATGATTCAGAAAAGAGATTAGACATTTGAGAATGTAGATTCCTCTAACTCCAAGGGTTTAAAAAAAAATAGCCGGCATTAACATCGCTTTTATCCAAGAAACAGGCTGGCGTGCTTTTCATATTGGAGGATGTTGCAATATTATGGAGATTGATGACAAATATTTTAAGTAATTGCAATTATTTAGTAACCACATGACAAACACTGGAACTTATTTAGGTAATTTTATGTCTTAAGGAGTGGAAATGGGGAACCATTCTGTGTTCCTTGAAGCGTAAAATGGTAAGAATTTGTAGAATATTCATGCATATACCAATATGTGCTCATAGCCAGGTCATGGGCCTTCGCACTTTGACCCGAGACAGAACTACAGTGTGTTTAGAGAGCAGTACAATTGGCAGAGCTTTATTTATTAAAGACGGTTAGGAGCACTTAACATGGTGGTATGGTGTCACTTCCGCCCTTTGTCAGGTTCCAGATCTTTTTATATATATATATATATACACATTTTTTATATTATTTATATTTTATGTATACATAAGACGTATACATTCACTAGTCAGCACTGTGGGGATGTCAATTATGAAGGGCAGTGGGAAAAAAAGCCAGGATAAGTGGAGGGAAAAAAGGTTCATATACTTAGTTTGAAAGTATTTCAAGCTGGATGAAGCCAGTTCTATAGTGAAATGCACCTTGTGGAAGACTACCGGAGAAAGACGTTTATTTATTTCTTGTTTCTTTAAAGGAATATCATTTTCATATCCTTGTCTTTGAGATGTAGAGGACTATTTTTTTTTTTTTTTTAAATAAAAAAAATCCTTCTCCCAAAGGAAATCGGACCAATCCTGCCAAGGAAGAATAGGCAATGAGCTACATAGAGCGCTCTGACAATGGACATGAGCTTCCTTGCTGTGCACTCTCGCTTCCAGCTGAGACACCAGTGCATCCACATGAGCGCTATTTAAGTACTGGTACATCCTTAAAATGTAACATTACAAACAGATTTATTATTTTGCACTTATTCTTTTTTTTATTATAGATAACAAATGTAGACGAAAAAAACCATTGCAGCTGGGAACGTAATTTCTAGCATGTGCATGACTCACTGAAATGTCGGTTGATGCATCCTGATGTTGTTTATCAGCACTGCACGAACACCCTAAAAATAGCCTGAATCAAATTTTGGTATTGAAAAGAACAATAAAGAATCAACTACCTTTTTTTTTATTACTATTAATCGTGAAAATTAAGTCATGCTACACCAGTCATGATTATCTATTTTTCCTTGTTAACAATACATATGATTGCATATAATTACATTGTAATAAAACTGGAGGGGAAAAAAGAAAGAAAGAAAGAAAGAGGAAAAAAAAACCCAGAAAAAAACCTGATCCAGCAGATGTGAAAATCATGTAGCATAGCAGTCACAAGCTTTAAATGATTGGTACAATTGACCTCACAGTGAGGGGCAATTCAGACACCTCGGACAAGGACGCGCGTACTCCACTGGCATAATTTGTTCATCTTACGTAGCCTTTTGCCACCCGCTCTTTGAGGGCATCGCTGTGTGACCGTGCTGAGATTCTACTGATCGCATCCATCTGTTATTGAGGCTCAGCAGCTTGGACCACATCAGACTGGAAAGGTTTCCACTCCTGCCCTGACGTGAATTCTTAAATAGTCCTTCTAGCATCCAGTGTATTAAAGTAGATGGCAAATTCATGTACGGTTGCCATGACTACATAAAGCATAAGGAAAAAAACCTACTATATGTGTACATGTATACAACATGCTATCAGGAAGTTCTGAAACTGCTCCTGTCATAAACAAACAGAGTATGGCATGATCTCCATGCAGCAGGAGTGAGCAGTAACTTTCTTCAGTCAGTATGAGCCACGTGACATCATTCTATCAACATCAAGACTTGTGTTTTTGCGATTGGTTGCATGTGCACATTTGCGATTTTACCTCAAACTTGAGCAGAGCGTCAAATTCTGGGTCAAAGTCAGAAAATCAGCAACGGAGAGGCTTGAAATGCTTCATGAACCCAACCCTCAAACATATCCAAGAAATTGTGAGCTTTGTGGTCAGGATCATATGATCACCCTGCCCCTCTTGAATGCCACCTTAAATACACCTTGTCTGGCTCATTGCTTCATTGCTGTTGGCTTGCTGAATCATGTCAAGGGTCTCAGATGCCAATTTCTCGAGTGTGATATAGAATTTTGATGGTCGCACTCGGCATAAAATCGCAAAAGCGCACAGGCACATTGCCACGAAGACACATGACAGCCCAAAGTCATGCGCCATACTGACTCACTGACTCCTGCTGCACACACATGCATTATTTATATGAGAAACATGAAATAAGTTTGTGGTTTGTTTCTTGCAGCAGGAATCGCAGCACTTTCCTTATGCCTAGGGGGAAAATAGTTCAAGGAAAATCATTGTTTTACCTCATTTCAATTGGAGATACAATTGCATTACACATGTGCCTGTGATGTCGTAGCTGCCCGTTTTTAAAGATCGCGAAATGTTAATAATTTGCAATTTGTATGCCTACAAACTGAGATCATATGTGTGGCAGTTTCGGAAAACCTTTCACACAGTGAGATTTTGTATATAGTTCTGAAAACTAGAGACTTCATCCGTCCAATATCTATACCGCTTTATCCGAAGCTGGAGCCAATCCCAGCAGTCATTCCGGGCGAGAGGCGGGGTACACCCTGGGCAGGTCGCCGGGCCAACACAGACAAACAGCCACACACACACACCCCCTATGGGCAATTTAGAGTAGCCAGTTGACCTAATCTGCATGTCTTTGGACTGTGGGAGGAAACCAGAGCACCCTGAGGAAACCCACGCATGCACAGGGAGAAAAGGCACCCCGGGTGACCCGGGGATCAAATCCAGGACCTTCTTAATGTGAGGCGACAGTGCTAACCACTGCACCACCGTGCCACCCAAACTAGAGACTTTCCTGTCTGAAATGTTTGTCTTTAACGTAATTTACAAGTAGTAATTTCAAAAAAAGTATGGTTATTCTGAAAAGTAGGAAAAAAAGGAAGAAACTTTTACAAGAATTTAAAGATTCCGTTCTGAGATGCAGGAGCATCAGACATTTTGAATGACGTTACATGATTACAAACTGATTTCATTAGGCTTGTGATAACTTGATCCACACGTAAAATTCATTGTGTGAGGAAATCACACACAGGTGTCAAGGTTTTAGATTGACTAGACTGCTTTGACTATTTGTTAAACTAGCTGAGTACCAAATATGATCGTTGAAGATAGACTATATAAGAGTTCGAAATTAAACAAAATCACTTTCCCATTTGGCTGTAGTCTGGAAAAAAGATCAGAATAATTTTCATTTATATTTTGTACAATGAAAGTCACAAAAAAAGCTGATATTAAGTAAATGCATGATGGAACTAATCCCCAATGAAACGGACACAATTTCTTTCTATTGCTGCATTTTTTTTTTTCTTTCCTCAATAGTACAGTTGTTACTAGGAAAGGTTTCAGATCTCCATGCTGTAGTTTACTGACTATAATTTTTAGTAGAGACATTAATCTTCTTTAATAATTGGTGTGAGCCCAGTGTGCTGTAAAAACAGTAATCAATTTTTATGTGACTTGTATTTCTTTGGCAGTCAATATTTAGTAGCGGGAGAGGTGTTGCATCTGTTCGCATCCTGTACCAGTGAAAAGCAGGCCATTGGGATGGCAAAACTGTTGCAGAAATGTAATAATTTAGTAGGCAATATTTATTATCGTACTTCACACGCTAACTCATTTATTCATGTGGCAGTTTAATTTCTTCTCGGGCTGTAAGGTGATAAACTCGCCATTTTAGTTCTAAAAGTTACAAACAGGTACAACATTGGGGTAGCACCAGGACTGAATTTCACCCAATAAAAGATTGCCTTCAAGCGTAAATTTCTGATATACCTGCATACAAGTTTCTGATTTTTATTTTACTACCTCATTTTATGAAGTCTTTTGAACATCACATACAGAAACTCAAAGCACTATATTGATTTTCGCATTGTTTTGAAGAATGAGATCCAATAACCACCCGAAAATGTTCCAGTTAACAAGCACACATAAAACATTTCTTATTTGTGTGTTATGTACCAGTGATTTTGTAAAGGAGGACAATCATCTACAATTATGGCCCATTTCAAGTTTGTGGTATAAGCAATTTTGCTTTCTGAACTCGAAGAAAACGGACTTCGCACGTGACGTTCGAATCCATTTGTAAAATTACTCGATCGTTTAAAAAAACCATTTTATAACCTTTCAAAGGTAGTGCAAAAACAAACCACACATACATGAACATAAAGGAAATAGTGTTGTTTTTACGTATCCGAAGTAATCTAAGATCCCTGGAAAATGACTAAATTACCCAAATTATGTCTGTTTTTATTGAACGAAATGTGGAGGCTTCTTCTCTTTAGCCTCTAAATGAAAGCTTTTATTTCCCACTGAATCACTGGATTATTATTTATAAATGGAAAGCATAAGGAAAGTTCATTTGAAGAATCTTGTTAAACAGTGAATGAATGGATGTGATTAGTTACACAAATGTTTGAGCAAGAATATTATAGTGCAGTCTAGCACAAGAGTCAATAGAGTTATTTTATTCATGCTATTTTTTATTTTTTTTTTTTCCCCAAAAGATGACTGGTTACTGAAAATTAGTTCTCAGATGTTCACTTTCTTGATTGAGCTCAGTTATGGGATATTACTTGCCCAGAATAATTTAGTAAAATCCATTTTAATAAGCCCTTCAGGCAACACTGGCCCTTCTTTCCCCAACCATATAACTCACTCTGACGACTGTTCCCACATATGTACTGCTATTTCAGCCCAAGAGATTTTTCATGCTGAATCGTAAAGATATGTTAGAATATTGAGTCATAAGGCAAATCTTTTAGCTAATGTTCTGTCCTGCTTTCTCAATAGCAGTTCATTACATTGGATGTGTCAAAATGGGCTTCAATTTGGCTGAAAATGCAGGTTATGCATTGTACTCTGACCATGTTCCCAGATTCTCAGGCTTTTAACACAAATACTTGCAGAGAAATGCATGAGTTCAAAATCACGGGCTCTAAAGACTGGAGAAAAAGCTTTTCTCTTAATGTACAACTTTCTCTCAGAGCCTGAGAATAGAGACTAACAAGAGATTGCATACTCACAGTTGTTTTAGACAACAATACAATGTATTACTCCATGAGCACAAACTGCCTTGGTCACAAATGTAGGTTCTTCCAATTAAGATGGAAAACAGGACTTTTTTTTTTTTTGTTTTTTTTTAAGCTTGGCTATCAATAGTGTTTATATCATATCCTACTCACCCTTAAAGCATTTGGCTGTACTTCTGTCATTAACGTATTGAATGTAATCACTGTTTCGCTTGGATTCAGCTCCTGTAATCCCATTTGGCTTGTAAATTAGTAATAATCAATTTCGCCAACTCTCCCTCAATATAGCATCAATTGGAATTAGTTTCAAATGTAGTTTTAAATGAGTCACAGTTAAATGTTTCTATGTTGTGAGAATACTGTTGGAATATCGTGGGGAATATTGTGGCAACTGTATGGTGCATTTAGAAATCCCAATTCATATATATCACTATGCTTTCTTTGTTTTCATGCTTGAGATGCTTCAGCTATGAGTATGAATTTTCATTTCGGCTACCCAGTATGAAACTTGCAGCATTTCAGACTTCACTCTAGCCCTACTGTTTTGGAAGCCTCCCATCATCCAGTTGATCTTTCCATGTGGAGTTAGAAGAGAGGATCTTGGCCCTGGCACAGTTGGGCATCTATATATCTTTTCACGTATCAATAGCGTTCACGCTCCCTCATGGTTTTCTTAAAGGAGGCTGAAGGGAGTGTGGTAGCTCATCTGTGACCAAACACATTTTGTATGCCCAGAGCAAGCGAGGTTGCATGTGTGACTTACTCTGGATAGCCTGCAAAACACCAGATCCCAGATACTGGGACACTGGGGGTTCCTAAAGGCTAGAGACCCAAAATTCCTTTCAGAGATTGGTATAACTTGCTCTCAGAGACTGAGAATTACTGGAGAGTAAGACTAAGAAATGCTAAAAACCCCGAAAGCACTCAATCCTCAAGACTAGGGGACACTCAATTCAGAAGATTGGAAACACTTGTTTACAAAGACTCTAGAGCCTGATTTGGACAAGATTAGTTTTACTGTGTGACATCTGTTATAACTTTTTTTTTTTACACATCTCCATGATGAAACACTTGTGGCTGGGTGGCGATTAAATTAGCTACAGTTCTGCAATTCTTTTCTGAATGGCAAATCAACAAGTTCATTATATGTCAAAATAGACTTCATTTTGGCTAAAAGTTGCCTAAAAGCTTCAAACAGAGCCACTCGCAGGCATAAGCAGGGTTAAACAATAAGTAGCTCTGGATCGTAGCATGTTTTATCTCTTATTATAGAGGTTATGAATCAAGACCTACATGTAGGTCATAAGAAAACATTTCAAGAAAGTTGAAAGTGGCTACCATCATGTGTAGCATTTTTGTAGAACATAATACTGTTGCAGAAGGCCCTATTTTAAGCTGCATTGCGCTCTAGCCAATATACATATGTTGGCAGGACAATTATGTGATTTATAATGAAAGTATCACTGATAATTATGGAAAAATAGGCATTATTCCATCTGCCTCCTCTTTTCCAACAGCTGCCCAGAACTCTGTAAGCCAAGCAGCTCAGACCACATGGAGGAAAACTGGCTGACAAACTGACTTAATTTCAAAACTTGCTCAAGGACACAGTATGAAAGCAGGGATCCTAAACCCAGTAGCCATGCAAGTCAAGATTTATTCCATGTGCTAGCCAAAGTGTTAAAGCAAGGTACATTTTAATAGTTAATCAGGTAATGTACTAACATCTCAACCATGGATAAGTTTCAAGCAGTTCTGTTAAACACGGGCAGAATGCCATACACAACCTGCACATTCCACCTACATCAAATTTCAGCTGTCCTTAAAGGTGCCAAGGGGAACTGTTCCACAATTCTCCAGATATTAGAGGTCCAAGGTGCTGCCGCATGGGATTGTTCAGGAGGACCTTCACCTTCTTGATTTCTACACATTTTCCCCTTTGCAGAATATATGGTGGCTTGGGGTATTATCTTTCAGAAGATCTTATCAGATCAGATTAATCCACACCTACACGCTAACAATTGCTGGGTTAAAAATAATTAGTATCATTTGGGAAACCAACACTGGGTCCAACATATTTTAACTCATCAGTCATTCATATAATATCTATACCACTCTTCAGTTAAGGGGGAGTTGGAGAGCTGGAGCCAATGCCAGTTGACTTTGGGCAGGAAGTGTGGTATACCCTGTGCAGGTCACCAAACTGTCACAGTGCTAACACAGAGATGAACAGCTATTCAGATTAACATGGACAACAGGTACAACATTGCGGTAGCACCAGGACTGAATTTCACCCAATAAAAGATTGCCTTCAAACGTTAGTTTCTGATTTTTCTTTTACTACTTCTTTTTAAACATCACATACATAAACTCAAAGCACTATATTGATTTTCACATTGTTTTGAAGAATGAGATCCAATAACCACTAGAAAATGTTTTTGGGCTGTGGGAGGAAACCAGAGTGCTTGGAGGAAACCCACACAGGCATGGAGAGAATATGCAGTTCCAGCACTTACTGATAATCTGAGATAATGTTACAGTGAAAATGAGAGGTAATTTTTAACTACCTAGAAGTAGCTTTAAAAGTTAGGTAGCAGCTCAAAACATTCACTGTGAATGCTGTGTAATTATGTAAGAATTCAATCTAATCTTTAGTATAAATTTCGTGTTTGTAACAATATAGCTTTGTATTGTTTATTACAAGAAGCCAACTTAAGTCATATTTTCCCCCTTATGTAATGTCAGCTAGTACAGCTAGCTTTCTGCTAAGAGTCTAATGCTTGCAATCAAGCCAAATTACACGTTAAAATGGTTCTTGCCTACATAATGTGTACAAAAATATAATACCAAAAGATTCAACTAAATTAGGTTAAATGTGAACAAAAACTCACCTAACTTGCAGTTGAAGCAAAAGTTTTACTTCACACGTTTTCTGGTTGCTGCTCGGTCTCAAAAGGGCCTGTGGGGGATTTAAGAAAATGAATCCTGATGCAGCATTTCTGTAACCATTAAGGTCCAAATCCTCAGCCCAGCATGCTGAGTTATCGACCCAACTTGGTCCTACAGGTTGAACCCAGCAACCGAATTGTAAAAATAGCATTTTTAAAAAAAAGTTTATACACTATCTGTTGAACGCTTATAGAAGACACAGTGTATTAGTCACAAGTGTAGATTATGCTGCTAAGCCGGATGGCAGGCAGGACCATCCTAGCTTGGCAAGCAATAATTAGAGTGCTTGAATCATATCCTACTCACCCCTAAAGCATTGGCTGTACTTCTGTCATGAGTGCATTGAATGTAACCACTCTTCAGTTTGCCTTCAGCTCCTGTAATCCATTTTGGTTTGTAGATTAGTACAGGATCTTTATATAGTTGATGATCTCAGTGAAGGTAATCATGACAACTCTCCACTTCGGTATGGCCTCAAATGGCTTTACACTTAAATTGAACCTTTGACTTAAATAAAAGTTTACACAATACTTTGTGGAAATACTTTGATATTGACAAAGTGAGCAGCCTGATCCATCCTGCTGTCCTACTTTTGGTTGGAGTTCTCATCACTTGGGAACTTCTCGTTCTTGCTGAACAGCCTAAAGATGTGAGATGTAAGACGTAAATGGTTGATGATGGCTTTTGGACTGCTTTTGATGCAAGCTGTTTTGCTACAAAGGCTTAGGTTTACAATAGCCATGATAACTTTAGGACTTCAATTGCCACAAACCGTTTTGCGCTCAAGTCTCCATCAGTGAACAGCTGATAGCATCAACCAAATAGATGTCATGTTAAAACTATAGTGAATTTCTTGTTACACAATTATTCATTTTACCATTTAGTACACAGTTATAGAAGGCAGTTATTTGTAATTGTACTGTCCGGTGCCACCCAAATGACGATGAGTTCCCTTTGGAGTCTGGTTCCTCTCAAGGTTTCTCATGTCTCAAGGTTCTTCAAGTCATCTCAGGGAGATTTATGCTGCCACTGTTGCCACTGGCTTGCTCATTAGGGATAAATTTATAAATTCATATATTTCTGTTAAGCAAACAAACAAATAAAATAAATAAACAAAAGTCATACCTCCTGGCTATGCTTCATGGACCCCTAGGGGGCGCCATACTCCACTTTGAGAGTCAATGATTTAGAATTTCAAAATAGAGATGTGATTTATTGATCTCACAATGTTTCTCCTGTCTTCATACTTGAGGTCTCTTTGCTTCAGCTTTCCATTTAGTCTACCCAGTATGAAACATGCAGCATTTCAGCATTTACTATGGAGACTGTAGCCTTACAGTCTTGGGAGCCTCCCATCATCCAATTGATCTTTCCATGTGGAGCTGAAAGAGATGATCGTGGCCCTGGCTCAGTGGGGTATCAATAGATCTTTTCACGTCTCAATAGAATTCTCATTCTCTGATGGATTTCTCACTAGATGAGTAGGATGCTTAGGGGAATGTAGTAGCTCATCTGTGACACGCAATTTGTAGTCACATACTACAACCAGAGAAAGAGAGCTTGAGTGTGTGGCTTACTTTGGATGGCCTGCAAAACACCAGACACTTGGATACTGGGGGCACCTAAAGACTGGAGGAAAAAAAAATGAAATCCTAGGAAATACTTAAAAAGATATAAAAATGACACTGAATTCTGGAGACTAGGGAACAGAAGCTCATTCAGAAGCTGGTGAAAGCACTTGTTTACAGAGACTGGGCAACAATTACTTGCAGGGACTGGGAAACACCAGACTTGAGACTCTGGAAAACCTTAAGGACTGAACAAAGAACAGATGAACACAATAGAGCAAACATAAACAAAAGCACATGACAGGAAAACAGCACTTATTTCATCACAGACTACAATGAGCACTGGGAAAGGGAATTCATGACAAGCTCTATCCAGATGGGATTAGTTTTACTGAGTGATGTCTGTAATAACTTTTTTTACACGTCTCCTGCATGATAAATCTCTCGCACCTGGATGTCATTAAAATGAATGTGGGCAGGATGAGTCTCTGGCATGTTATTTTGTCTACAAACCTGGGTATTTATGTCACACCTGGTCATTTGATCTCTCTTTATTTATATGCATCTAAACTTAGAAAGTTAATGGACTTTTACAACTGCTATTACTACACATTGCAGGGTATTGTCGTATATTTTAATATAGTCTTAAAATGTGCATTTGACATTATAGTAGCCCCTTTAATTTGTCTTTGAGTTCACGTGTCCGTGATTTTTTCCCCTTCATCCTGATCATGTTCTCCTAGGGTATTATATTATCTTTTGTGTATTATAGAAATTTATGCTACCTATACAATGTTTCCCTATTTTTAGGATACTTCTATCTTGCTTAATCATTGGTCTTTCATTTTTAATTTGTTATTATTTATCCTTCATCTTTCCTTCATCTGTGAGAACAAGCAAACTAGGAATTTCACTGGACAAGCAGCTTGTGCATATGATAAAGTTTGTGAATTTTGAATCTTGTAGTTTGTCGAGAAATTCATCTTCTCTCCATTTGGATACATGCAGACTAACGATCATCAAAAGTTGATCAAAATTAGCAGGTAATTCGATATATAATTTACAGAGGATGGAGAAAAAACACTGATATCCAATCCAGAAGTAAACCAAATGAAATCCCAGAGATTCACCTGCAAATGCAGCAAATAATCCAAGTCCTCATGTGAACTTTTTCAGAGTGAAGAGTCTTAACACCTCCTTTTCTACAGGAAGCTGCTTCAGCAAGATCTAGAATGTTTACTGTCCTTGAAAGACTGAACTCACTCTTGGTGCTAAATATAATTTCTCTCTCTCTCACACAATGTTTACTTTACGTTCATGCTTTGGGTCTCTTTGCTTTGGTTATTAATGAGGTTCAATTTGGTTTGCCCAGTATAAAACAGCAAAATGGAGCTTCCCATTATCAATTGTTCTTACCACGTAGAAAAAAAAGTGAGGAAAATGGGTCTGTCTGTAAGACTTTTTGGGGAAAAAAAAGAAGATTGGACTGAATAGCTCCAGTGTGAATACTCGTGAGATCTCATTTTACATAGGAAGCTCCTCTGTTGCATGGTTTACAAGCTTGAGAATGCTTATTCTTCTTAAAATCAATATACCACAGCGGTGGTATTGGAAATTAAAGTTTGTCTAAGTCAGCTTGGATTACTTTTGAGCTGCCCAGCTAGGAAGCTGAATTAACCCAACATAAAAAGTACATGAGTGTTTTCACATCTCATCTCGAGTATCAACGAGCAATGTGGACATCGCTAGTTGAACTGAGCTCATTATATTTTAAGAGGTTAGCATTTCTTTTGGTCAGCCAGCTGCTACAAAGCAATTGGTATAGTCTAAACTGACTCATTTATTAATGGTCATTGATTTGTTTCAAGCAAGTTATATCTCACTAAAAGAGTATGTCTTGCATGATTCAGCAGACAACATACGGTCTCCTGTGACACCTGATGTTTCTTTCTCTTCATTACCTACAGTTCACAGCACAGCTGGCTCGGACTCAACAGGAGCCATTGATTGTGGTCGCCGCTGTGATAAATACTGTCAGTAGCAGGACGCACAGTGAACAGAGAGTAATGTTGATCCACATGGTATTTCAGGGTAGTGGTGCACACAAAATAAGGAATGGACAGATAAATAAATACATAGAGATATATAGGGGTTAATGGATCTTAGAAGCTGACAAATGTATTTCAAACTGAATTTTGCCCATATTTGTAACCACAGCACATTTAATAAAAATATCTCTATTTCTGTGGTATTTAATCCATTTACATTATGTCGGTATTTTAGTTCTTTGTGCATGCTAGAGGTAAGATTTGCCTTTTAAAACATATCATTCAAAATGACAGGTCATTTTTAGAACCATCAATCAGAACCCTAAATACAAACCTGAAAACTTCAAATCTAAAAAAAAATTGAGATTTTATGTAAAATAGACCAAAGATGAAGCATCTAGTAATAAAGTAGATGCATTTAGAGTGGTCAAACATATATATGAATGAATATGTTTTATATGTTATATACAGTATGAACATATGTTTGAATATCTGTAAACACTTTATGCTTAGTATTTGCCCAGTGCAACGATTTAAGTAATGTTCTACCTAGTTATGCTATGTTAATATTAGCTTGCAAGTCATTGTTAGCAGGTAACAGCCAAAGTTAGATCCTTAATAGAAATTCAGCTCTTTCAGTCGGACATAAAAACATACATGACTGAGGATCATATCTTCAATTTTGACCCTTAGCTCTAAACCATATCTCTTTATTTCACATCATACATATGGGGGGGGGTGGATAATGGTATTCAAATACTAGTATTAGGTTCCAGCCTCCATATATGGGCAGCTTTCAGGAAACCATTATTTGAAGGAAGATCTATTGACATTTTAATGTAAGCCAAGGTTAAATTTGTTTCTGGAATCAAAAAAGGTTATACAGCTTTTTTCCTTTACTGGGGCTATACAAAGTAGTATTCATTTAGTATAATTTATTAGTACAATTGTAATTTTAGGGCACACGTTGGTAGAAATTGACATTGTTGCTGATTTACTGCTGCTCTAATTCTGCTCCAGATCTGCTCCAATTGTCAGCATCTACTCCAATTTACCTATTTGATATAATTTATCTCAGGAACATAGAGACACTGTTTCACATGCTATTAGATTTATTATTGTTTTTATTATTATTTAAATGGTAAGCTTATGATGTAACTGATGAGTAAAACTATATATTTTTTTAATTCATGGAGAGTCCATAGAGAGTAATTGGGAAATAAATGATAGTAACACAAAAAGGAGAGATGAATTTACTGCACTGCTGAGCAAAAAAACTAAACAAAACAATGAACAATGTAGTGGAGTCTGTTTAAATAGACTTAGATCATCACAGATATAGGAAATCTCGATACCATTTTGGGCTCAGTTTTACACATCATCTGCACCCTTCTTGGTGGACGCTATCTCCACTGAGTTGAGTTGAATTTCGAGTGTTCACAAAGATTTTCCTGAACATTTGGGCAGTATTTGGTTGTAAGGATTATTGCCAAAGCAAACAAACAAGGAATTACTATTAACAGGAGAACACACAGACAATATGTTACTTTATTAGGCTTAATGTGAGGTGAGTGTACTGTTAATTACTGAATTAAAAAGAAAATTAAGAATAAACGAAAGAAAACCCATTGTGGAATTTAATATGGGCTACAGTTACAGATCTAAAAATAGCAACATTATTTTTTATGACCATTTCTGTCTCATTGTACATTTACATCACATTCCATATGCAGAATTGTATGACGGCTGCTTATCAGGACAGATCCGCATCTCTTTATAGACTTTATAGACAACAGCAGCTAATGCAGCATCTATCCATTCATTCATTCATTCATTCATTCATTTTTTGTAACTGCTTTATCCTGGTCAGGTTCTTGCGATATTTATAACTAATCTATAATTTAAATTATATATGATCTTGTGAACACTGGACAGGAGGCAAGCATACACCCTGAATGGGACCCTAGTCCATGGCATGGCACCCTCCAGCCGCATATTCACTCACTCATTCATGCCTAGGGGCTGTTAATGCCAAGACATCTAGATTTGACTTTCTGATGTGTAGTATTCTTGAGCATATCATATATTTTCTTTTGTAATAAACTAATTTCAGTGACGTGTGGGTGTGGGTGTGTGTGCAGGCACGTTTTTATATCTTGGAACGGACCAGATGTCCCCAAAATGATAGGAATATTGGACAGCATTGACCTTGTGGTGACATCTGGCTGGTCCTTATAAGGAAAATTACCTTTTTACAAAAACTGCAATTGTTTATTTAAAAAGCTAAAAGAACCATAAGGTTTTATTTTGTTTGGTGAGGTGAAGGTTAGGTTTAAGTTTAGGCCTAGCTAGCATTATTTATCTGTATTACTAATAATCTCAATGGAAGGTTCTCGCAAGAATAGCAGACGTGTGTGTGTGTGTGTGTGTGTGTGTGTGTGTGTGTTGGGGGGTCTGTCTAACCTAAGAATTGTGTATAGGAGCCTTTTTAATTTAAACAAGAGCTGTCAAAGTAATCACTACATCATCTTCTAAGAGTATGTAGAGTGTTTATAGCTGTAGTACCTGAAACACACATGGCTTTTATTATTTTTTTTCTTGTTCGAGCCTGAAACTCTGTGGCCGTGTCACTCACTCAGCGTACTTAACACAAACCGATATCTGACAAGCAAACTGAATGGGCCTGACACTTCATTAGCATGCAGAATGAGGATCTCCCAGATGCAGTTTTCCACCCAAGGGTCACTTTGTGAAAGCTACATCTTCTCCCCTGGAGCAAAGAAAATATCAGTGCTGTTTAGTTTTATTGTTACATATGCATAGAGTATAGCTACTAACGTGGCTGTAATAACAAAACATAATCGCAAGATCTGGAAATTTTAATATAACACCTCTGAGAAATTGATGGGTGAACCACATGGCACAATCTGCAGCATAATCGACATCATGCATCCCAATTGCTTGGATCTTAACATTAATATTCCAGGCACATCTCAATCCCAGTGTCAGTTCTTGAATCCATGTCTCACAGGCAATAACTGTAATGATCCCCTGGGTTTTCTGAGGTGGATGTGACAAATCAGACATAGTGCACATTGACCAACATCAATACAAAGGATAGATTTAAATTTCAGAGCTCGGTGCAGGGAATCCGTTGACATAGCAGTACGCACATCTTGGAAGAAGCCCCAATCTACTCTGCGGCCTAGATTGAGTCTCTTTTGGAATTACTTTCCACTGTCTGTTTTATAAATGTTCTGTATACTCTAGCGGCATCATTTCTACTCCGCGTCAACAGAACCTGGCTCCGTCTATACAGGCTGCTGTGTACTCGAGGAGTTGATAGTCCCAGCTGGTGGCGTTAGATGGAATTTGGATTTTGTCTGCTTTAGACTCATTTGCATCTGTAATTGTTAGATTTCGATAACAATTACAGACTAGAACAAAAAAATAAATAAAAAAATAAAAAATTACCTTCTGTGCATTGAGCTAGTGTGCTGGCTCTTAATTGAAAAAATGTACACTGATCCACTTATGTATCAATATTTATAAATAATATGTGATTTAGTAACGGGGGCGGCACGGTGGTGTGGTGGTTAGCACTGTCGCCTCACAGCAAGAAGGTCCTGGGTTCGACCCAGGGTGCCTTTCCGTGTGGAGTTTGCATGTTCTCCCCGTGCATGCGTGGGTTTCCTCCGGGTGCTCCGGTTTCCTCCCACAGTCCAAA